>JASAUF010000180.1:1200000-1800000 GCA_030180095.1 Magnolia changhungtana
AAGAGTCAAGATTCATAAACACAATGGAGCAATGTATATGAGCGAAATTAATCCAAACAAACATGAGCATGTAATCATTCCTATGCTAAATCATGTGAGAGACAAGATCAACATCAAATGTAAACTAATCATGCCAAATCATGCAATTCCAACAACACATCATTCCTAGGTTTTTCCTAAATTCTTTAATACCACAACTCAACAAACAAAATCATTACATTCCTACTATAAACGGTGCTAGGCCACCTAAGGATAATAGTCCGCACCTTGTGATTCGTTGGAGACTCAAAAACGACCTAGGAACGTCGATTTGGGGCCGGTTGGTCGAAATCGCTAAAGCAAGTTCATTCATGAGAAATCCATGTAAAATCCCCCTTTATCAAATAGGGTTTTCAAGACAAAGGATGAGAAGCCTTACCTAGGCGATCAATGGACGATTTTGGTAGTTGTGGTGCATGGTTTCTTCTTGGAGAAGGTGTAGGAGGTTGTGGGTTTGATCCTCTTGGGCCCCACCTTGATTAAGAGTCTACCATGTCTTTTTTCCTCTCTCTTTCTTCTCCTTTCTCCTCTTTCTCTTCTCCCTTTTCTCTCTTCTAGGGAAAAATTCATATGGGGAGAGGAGTGCCCAAATGAGGCCCTTTTTATAATTCCAGATTTGGTGCAAAAGGCCCCAAGCTTCCACAATTTCTTAAAATAGACTTATGGGACTTCCTATTGGTGTTGGGGTGGCCTTAATACCCCTTTGGCCACCAAATTCGGCTTGTAGGAGCCTTATGGACTGACTAGGGTCCATGAAAAAATTGAGGATGAATGGATGAACGGATATATGATCTGAGTAAGCGTTTCCGACCCTTAAATGGCCCTGTAGGGGCCCATTCTGATTGATGGGGCATCTCTGGTGGCCCTCTGGCCATGAAATTTATATGATAGGTGCTCAGTGGCCCGATGAAGGTCCACGTAAAATTTAGGAACGATCGGATTCGTACGGGTCTGATTTACGATCAACGGTCACCGTTCCACGATTGAGTGCCAGATTTGGTGGACGGGTGTAGAAAATTATATTAAATCGTCACTGCAAATTTGGAAGAAATCTGACAGCTAGAACACCTGGCATCTCGGTTTCATTTGTAAGTGCTAGATTTCAATTTTGACATTAGTGGGGTGCATTCGGCTAGTGCCAGATCCTGGTTCTGGGTGTTCACTGGGTCTACAGTCCGCGATGAACCACAAGCCCAGTGAGATCTATGATTTTCTAAAGTTTTAGATTTTTCTAAACCTCCTCGGTCGCTGGGTAGCCCACACGGGCTGATGCTAGGTGTAAACGGATTATCTGGCTTGACGGTCCATACTTGTCCCATCATAACTAGATTGGTCCACCCTAGTATGAACTAACATTGAGTGATAATGGTCATTAAGTGATATTATAAGTTAATAAAAAAAATAATAAATTTCAAGGATTTTTGAAAATCCAAAACATTGAAAATCCGGGATGTTACAGAGGGTTTCCTTAAAACATTCATAATCATATATTGGGCCTGCCTAAATGTGATTCACATATCCAACCCACTCATTATGTGTGTCCCACTTGGATGAGGGATTAGACCAAGTTTTAACCGCATCCAAAACTCATGTGGGCCCCACTAAGTGCTTTTATATTTTTTAGGATGTCTTCACATAATTTTAAATGGTATGGCCCACTTGAGTTTCGTTTACCGATGATTTTTGAGATATCTCATAACCTAAATGGGACACATCAAATCCACGGTGTTGATGTTTGACACACATCATGATGGGGCCCACAAAACTTATTAACATCAATTCATAGGTTCTCACAAGATCAGTAATAAGTTGGGTCACAATTTTAACTAGAATATTTGGCTCATTTTACATATCTAGTCCATTCACTCTATTTTACCAATCAATACTCTCAATTTGACCAGTTACTCGCCTCAATCAGGCTACATATGAGAAAGATATTGGGCATACAAGATTGATCAACAATTTCAGTGAAATTTGATTTAAACATCTGAAGTTTTTTTTTCAAATTCATAAATTTTTTGAGTTCCTTAATTTTTTACCTAAGCATTAGAGACGGTTTAGAACCGTCTCTATGAGAGAGTCTTTGACAGGGCAATAAGACAGTTTAGGACCGTCTCTAATAGAGACTGTCCTTGACACAGAGACGGTCTTTGACAAGGTTATAAGACAGCTAAGGATTGTCTCTAATTGAGTCGATCTTTGACAATCTCAGATTACAAGTAAAAGACGGCCAATGACCGTCTCTAATACAGACGACCAATGACCGTCTCAGATGACCTCATATAAGACGGTCAAAGACCGTCTCTAATGCAGACGACCAATGACCGTCTCAGATGACCGCATATAAGACGCTCAATGACCGTCTTAAATGATTTGTGGACGTTCAAATTTTTAAGACTATTACGGTCAGGGGCCATCTAAAATTTTAGAGACGGTTTACAGCCGTCTCTAAAGCATCCTTAAAAAAAAAGCAATTTTAGAGACGGTCTAAAAACGTCTCGAAATCCGTCCTTTTTTTTTCATTTTTCACGTAGTGAAGTAAATCATTTATACTTTGGATACATCAGGCGATTCAAAAACATTTTTTTGTTGTGGTGTAACACCCTGAAAATCGGGGGTCGAGCATAAACTCAACTCCCGAGTTCCAATGCATCACTTAAGCAACATAAAGAATGATGATTGAATGTTGTTCTTATTAGTGCATTAAAGATGAATGAGATTAAGCCAAAACAATATATCATACTCTAAAGACAGTTAAATTATGCAAGTAGAAGACTGTGATAGATATATAAAATATATATAAACTATTGTAAGTCTCCGGAGTGTGAACATGTTACCAGGTTAAATATATCAATGTATACTCCAAAAATTGACAAAATGAATATACAAGGGTGCCCCAAAAGAGCAAACTAAAGTGCAATGGCATCTAATCAGCAGTCCTATAACCCCGTCGATCAGAAGATGATCTACAAAGACCCACCCGCTAGTTGTGTAAGGAGAAGCCCTCCTCATCATCATAAAAAAATCAGGCTCCACTTCGCAAGCGTCACCATCATCTGAAATTCAAATAGGGTCTGGTTTGGTGTTTAAAAACTATCCCGTAATGTCGGAGTGAGTGATCAACTCAATGGAACAATAGAGCATAGGTTAAGATGTTATCAATTCAGTCAGGCAGTAATGATAAAGTAATACAATCAAACACTCCTAAATACTCTTATTAGTGTAAGTATGGAATGCAATCATGATGCATGCCCTTGTCAAACCACCCTCGTGCGATACCATCTTACGTTCGCGGCATGCTTTCATCCCTCAGTGCTCCACATCTTTCAGGCAAATGTAGTGCTATGTTATGAGCGTGATTACCGAGTTGTTATTAGTCCTTTTCATACGACAGTATTGGGAAACTAAGGTACCTCCCTTATATCATTTCTAAACAATGATCCATTATAGGGTCGTCAGTCCTAGATAATCTCATACGATGATGCGGTTCCAGGTCATTGTAAAGGGCTGCCAGTGCTGTTACACGCACTCGTTGCACTGCTCCCCCATCACCTTATCAATACAAGCCTAGTTTATACTTTGTTTACTATGAGAAGGCTCGTCGCCTCTCTGCAGATTCATAGTATACTCGAGGTCACTACAAAGGGCTGTCAGGGCAGTTACACGCAATCGTTGCACCACTCCCCCATCACCTTATCCGTGTAGGCCGACAGCTCGAATACACTGTCCCATACCACCGTATTTGGCTTATGAGTCTGGGTTGCTCATTGGTCACTACGGGGAGGCACATCGCCCCAGCACAGGTCGACAGCTCGACCACGGTGCCCATAGCACCAATGTCCGGCTCATTAGTCTTAGCGGATCGAGGTACCAAGGTTAACAGGATTACACTGGTAAGTTTAGTACCTTAGGTTCAAACAGTAGCATCCAAACATGGTGAACATACATTAGACAGATCGGGTTACTTGACGAGCTCGACTAGCACGAGCGTAAAATGCGCTGAACAACATGAAGTGCATAAGCATTTCGCGTGGCCTAACCACTGTCGCCAACCGAAGTATGATTCGGGTTCGTCAAACACATCCTATATGGCAAAATGAATCTCAGCCACAACTTCGAGCCTGTTACCGATTGTCTGGACTATCACATAGCCCCAATCACATTCAATCCTTAACCAGAAGCATATAAAGTAAAGTAGAATAAACAAAGTAATTCAAGCATGTTAACAAGCATGTTATAAAGCATAATATGAACCGGAAATACTGACACATACATTTCATAAGTAAGCGGTTAAATTAAACAACCAACATGGAGGAAATCATATACATCTCTAAGTTAGTTGAGAATCCTATCTCAACACCTACCTAAAGCACAATCATCTAAGTACTTACTCTTACAAGCATTTTCACAAACACTTAGAATACACTTATTTAACATACATAATGTATAGTAGCAAAAACAAGTATTAGGGTGAATCCTTTCACCTAGTAAGTATTACACATATATATAGCATGTTCATATAATAATTAATCATGGCAAAAACACTTTTAAAATTTATACGTATACGGTATTTTATACAAATATGAGAAATACAGTATATTCAACATAGTTAACGTATATCTGAAAAATGAAACGGACAGCACTTTGTACATGTGCAATAGCATCCATGTTAGTAATATATCATTAACTGACATTGAAAGCTTTGAAAACCTTAACCTATACATCTAAAGTCCGCACCTTATGCCGTAGAAGCGTAACGAATTTGATAGAAATGCCAAGTCTTCTTCAATGATGCTATATCAACCTATAGCAAGAATTAAGTCAGCTATTTCGCAACTTACAATCTTTGAAACCCTAGAACAAGTTAGGGTTAGAGTTTCCTTACCTAAGAATGATGTCAGAATCGCAAGAAGAGCGATTAAAAGGTGATGGCTAAGCACGTATAGCAGTGGAATAGAGTATCAAGAAGATGCTCCCACTACTCTCACACTTTCTCTCTCTTTTCTCTCTTCTCTCTCTTAGGTTTTCTCAAATTCGTATGGAATGAGAGGGTGAGGGTTTAAGGTCTTTATATAGGCTAAAAACTCTCGAAATTAGACTGAGGGCCAATGTATACTTAGGTTATAGCCAAAGTGGGTCTGTTCCGTCTCAACGGAGTACTTCTAAAGCCCCCCTTGAGCCAAAGGTCGGACTTAAGCTCACCAACTTTGGATCTAGGTCAAGTTAAGTTTTCGTTCCAGTCGGGTTCCCAGATCACACGTGGCAGACCAGTTTCAGTTCAACGGTCACCGGAACTCGATCAGGGTTACAAGTACACTGCCTTATGTATGAAATTTCCCCTGATCTGAGGGTGTATTTGGCTCAGATTCTGACGATCTGATTGCTTATATCAGGCCGCAAGCAACAAGTCTCAGATTACTTAAATTTGAAATTTATTTCTAATTAATTTCACGTTTCTCACACTCTTCACTCCGGGCTCAAGCGAATATCCCCAGGACACTATCTGGATTTGATTTCCGAGTTGGTTGTCAAGCCCAACAAGGCGATCCTAATTCTATAATTTCATATTATTCGGACTTTCGACGTGCGGTCCAGATTTGATACGAAGTTTCAAGGTGCTCCCGAGAGCAGCTGGGTAATGAGATTGATCCCAGATTTTAGGGTAATGTAACGTCAATGATTCTACAAGTTTTAGGTCTTGTAGATCATGTTTGAAGTGATTCGGGAGGATTTCACAGCTAGTATAGTTTAACACTTAGTAAAACTCGTCTAATTTTTAAAGGATTTGAGGTTTGAGAGGTTCAAAAGGGGTTAAGATCTACCCTTGCCTAAGGAAATGTAACTCCAGATTGGCAAAAATTTGGGCCGTTACATGTGGTTTATAAAATTTTCAAATCCTATAACCTAAATCAAATCCAAAAACTATAACCTAAAGACGAACCCATTCGAAAATCCCAAAACCTATAACCTAAACCTAAACCTTAACCTAAACCAAAACCAAAACCTATAACCTAAACCAAAAATAAAACCTATAACCTAAACCCGAACCCATTCTTAAATCCCATAACCTATAACCGAAACCAAAACCAAAACCTACAACCTAAACCCGAACATATTCTTAAATCCAAAACCTAAACCTTAACCAAAACCAATAACCTAAACCAAAAACAAAACCTATAACCTAAACCTAAACCCATTCTCTAATCCCAAAACCTATAACCTAAACTTAAACCTTAACCTATATCTATAACTTAAACTCGAACCTATTCTCAAAACCCAATACCTATAACTTAAACCAAAACCAAAACCTATAACCTAAACCCGAACCCATTCTCAAATCCCAAAACCTATAACCTAAACCTAAACCTTAACCTAAACCTAAACCAAAACCTAAAACCTAAACCAAAACCAAAACAATTAACCTAAACCCGAACCCATTCTCAAATCCCAAAACCTATAACCTAAACCTAAACCTTAAACAAAACCTTAACCAAAACCTATAACCTAAACCAAAACCAAAACCTATAACTTAAACCCGAACCTATTCTCAAATCCAAAAACCTATAACCTAAACCTAAACATATAACCTAAACTAAAACCAAAACTTATAACCTAAACCAAAACCAAAACCTATAACCTAAACCAAGACCAAAACCTATAAACTAAACCCGAACCCATTCTCAAATCCTAAAACCTATAAGCTAAACCAAAACTAAAACCTATAACCTAAACCCGAACGGGTTCTCAAATCTAAAAACCTAAACCTTAACCTAAACCAAAACCAAAACCTATAACTTAAACCCGAACCCATTCTCAAATCCAAAAACCTAAACCTTAACCAAAACCTATAACCAAAACCAAAACCAAAACCTATAACCTAAACCCGAACCCATTCTCAATTCCCAAAACCTATAACCTAAACCAAAGCCAAAACCGATAACCTAAACCCGAACACATTCTCAAATCTAAAAACCTAAACCTTAACCAAAACCTATAACCAAAACCAAAGCCAAAACCTATAAACTAAACCCAAACCCATTCTCAAATCGAAAACCTAAACCTTAACCAAAACCTATAACCTAAACCAAAACCAAAAACTATAACCTAAACTCGAACCTATTCTCAATTCCCAAAACCTACAACCTAAACAAAAAGCAAAACCTATAACCTAAACCCGAACCCATTCTCCAATCCGAAAACCAAAACCTTAACCAAAACCTATAACCTAAGCCAAAACCAAAACCTAAAACTTAAACCCAAACCCATTCTCAAATCCGTAACTCAGAACCTAAACTTGAAAACAATCTCAAATCCAAAACCTAAACCATAACCAAAACCTATAACCTAAACCAAATCCAAAACCTATAACCTAAACTGAACCCATTGTCAAATCCTAAAAACAATAACCTATACCTATACCTTAACCTAAATCTAAACCAAGACCTCAGTAACCTAAACCGAAACCAAAACCTATGACCTAAACCCGAACCCATTCTCAAATCCCAAAACCTATAACCTAAACCAAAACTAAAACCTATAACCTAAACCCAAGCCCATTCCCAAATCCAAAACCTAAACCTTAACCAAAACCAAGAATCAAAACCAAAACCAAAACATACAACTTAAACCCAAACACATTCTCAAATCCAAAAACCTAAACCTTAAACAAAACCGATACCAAAACCAAAACCAAAACCAAAACCTATAACCTAAACCCGAACCCATTCTCAAATGCCAAAACCTATAACCTAAACCTAAACCTTAACCTAAACCTAAACAAAACCTATAACCTAAACCAAAACCAAAGCCTATAACCTAAACCCGAACCCATTCTCAAATCCCAAAACCTATAACCTAAACCCAAACCAAAACCTATAGCCCAAACCCAAACCCATTCTCAAATGCAAAAACCAAAACCTTAACCAAAACCTATAACCAAAACCAAATCCAAAACCTATAACCTAAACCCGAATCCATTCTCAAATCCCAAAACCAATAACCTAAACCTAAACCTTAACCTAAACCTAAACCAAAACCTACAACCTAAACCAAAACCAAAACCTATAACCTAAACCGAACCCATTCTCAAATCCTAAAACCTATAACCTAAACCTAAACCAAAACCTAAACCTATAACCTAAGCTAAAACCAAAACCTATAACCTAAACCCGAACCCATTCTCAAATCCCAAAACCTATAACTAAAACCAAAACCAAAACCTATAACCTAAATCTAATACAAAACCTATAATCTAAACCCGAACCCATTCTCAAATCCCAATACCTATAACCTAAACGAAAACCTTAACCTAAACCTAAACTAAAACCTATTAACTAAACCAAAACCAAAACCAATAACCTAAACCCGAACCCATTCTCAAATCCCAAAACCAATAACCTAAACCTAAACCTTAACCAAAACCTATAACCTAAACCAAGACTAGAACCTATAACCTAAATCCGAACCCATTCTCAAAACCCAAAACCTATAACCTAAACTCGAACCCATTATCAACTCGAAAAACTATAACGTTAACCTAAACCTAAACCAAAACATATAACCTAAACCCGAACCCATTCTCAAATCCCAATACCTATAACTTAAACCCAAACCAAAACCTATAACCTAAACCCGAACACATTCTCAAATCCCAAAACCTATAAGCTAAACCTAAACCTTAACCTAAACCTAAACCAAAACCTATAACCTAAACCAAAACCAAAACCAAGTAACCTAAACCGGAACCCATTCTCAAATCCCAAAACCTATAACCTAAACCTAAACCTAAACCTTAACCTTAACCTTAACCAAAACCTATAACCTAAACCAAAACCAAAACCTATAACCTAAACCCGAACCCATTCTCAATTCCCAAAACCTATAACCTAAACCTAAACCAAAACCTAAACCTATAACCTGAACTAGAACTAAAACCTATAACCTAAACCCGAACCCATTCTCAAATTCCAAAACCTATAACCAAAACCAAAACCAAAACCTATAACCTAAATCTAATACAAAACCTATAATCTAAACCCGAACCCATTCTCAAATCCCAATACCTATAACCTAAACGAAAACCTTAACCTAAACCTAAACTAAAACCTATTAACTAAACCAAAACCAAAACCAATAACCTAAACCCGAACCCATTCTCAAATCCCAAAACCAATAACCTAAACCTAAACCTTAACCAAAACCTATAACCTAAACCAAGACTAGAACCTATAACCTAAATCCGAACCCATTCTCAAAACCCAAAACCTATAACCTAAACTCGAACCCATTATCAACTCGAAAAACTATAACGTTAACCTAAACCTAAACCAAAACATATAACCTAAACCCGAACCCATTCTCAAATCCCAATACCTATAACTTAAACCCAAACCAAAACCTATAACCTAAACCCGAACACATTCTCAAATCCCAAAACCTATAAGCTAAACCTAAACCTTAACCTAAACCTAAACCAAAACCTATAACCTAAACCAAAACCAAAACCAAGAACCTAAACCGGAACCCATTCTCAAATCCCAAAACCTATAACCTAAACCTAAACCTAAACCTTAACCTTAACCTTAACCAAAACCTATAACCTAAAACAAAATCAAAACCTATACCCTAAACTCGAACCCATTCTCAAATCGCAAAACCTATAACCTAAACCTAAACCTTAACCTAAACCTAAACCAAAACCTATAAGCTAAACCAAAACCAAAACCTATAACATAAACCCGAACCCATTTTCAAATCCCAAAACCTATAACCTAAACCAAAACCAAAACCTATAACCTAAACCTAAATCCATTCTCAAATCCAAAAACCTAAATCTTAACCAAAACCTATAGCCTAAACCAAAACCAAAACCTATAACCTAAACCCGAACCCATTCTCAAATCCCAAAACCCGTAATCTAAACATAAACGTTAACCGAAAACTAAACCAAAACCAAAACCTAAAACCTAAACCCGAACCCATTAACAACTCTCAAAACCTATAACCTTAACCTAAACCTAAACCAAAACCTACATCCAAAATCGAAAACAAAACCTATAACCTAAACCCGAACCCATTCACAAATCCCAATACCTATAACCTAAATGAAAACGAAAACCTATAACCTAAACCCGCACCCATTCTCAAATCCTAAAACCTATAACCTAAACCTAAACCTTAACCTAAACCTAAAACAAAACCTATAAACTAAACCAAAACCAAAACAAATAACCTAAACCCGAACCCATTCTCAAATCCCAAAACCTATAACCTAAACCTAAACCTAAACCTAAACCTTAACCAAAACCTATAACTTAAACCAAAACCGAACCTCTAACCTAAACCGGAACCCATTCTCAAATCGCAAAACCTATAACCTAAACCTAAACCTAAACCTAAACATATAACCTAAACTCGAACCCATTCTCAAATTCAGAACCTATAACCTAAACCCGAACCCATTCTCAAATCCCGGAACCTATAACCTAAACCAAAACCAAAACCTATAACCTATACCCGAACCCATTCTCAAATCCAAAAACCTAACCCTTAACCAAAACTTGTAACCAAAACCAAAACCAAAACCTATAACTTAGACCCGAACCTATTCTCAAATCTAAAAACCTAAACCATAACCAAAACCTATAACCTAAACAAAATCCAAAACCTATAACCTAAACTAGAACCCATTCTCAAATTCGAAAACCTATAACCTAAACCTAAACCTTAACCTAAACCTAAACCAAAACCTATAACCTAAACCAAAACCAAAACCTATAACCTAAACCCGAACCCGTTCTTAAATCCCAAAACCTATAACCTAAACCAAAACCAAAACCTACAACCTAAACCCGAACCCATTCTCAAATTTAAGAACCTAAACCTTAATCAAAATCTATAACCAAAACCAAAACCAAAACCTATAACCTAAACCCGAACCCAATCTCAAATCCCAAAACTTATAACCAAAACCTAAACCTTAAACTAAACATAAACCAAAACCAAAACATATAACCTAAACTCGAACCCAATATCAACTCCCAAAACCTATAACCTTAACCTAAACCTAAACCTAAACCTATAACCTAAGCCCGAACCAATTCTCAAATCCCAATACCTATAACTTAAACCAAAACCAAAACCTATAACTTAAACCCGAACCCATTCACAAATCTCAAAACCTATAACTTAAACCTAAACCTTAACCTAAACCTAAACCAAAACCTATAGCATAAACCAAAACCAAAATCAATAACCTAATCCCGAACCCATTCTCAAATCCCAAAACCAATAACCTAAACCTAAACCTTAACCTAAACCTTAAACAAAACCTATAACCTAAATCTAAACCTAAACCTTAACCAAAACCTATAACCTAAACCAAAACCAAAACCTATAACCTAAACCGAACCCATTCTCAAATCCCCAAAACTTAAAACTTAAACCAAAACCTATAACCTAAACCAAAACCAAAACCTATAACCTAAACCGCAACCAAAACCTCTAACCTAAACACGAACCCATTCTCAAATCCAAAACCTAAACCTTAAGCAAAACTTATAACCTAAATCAAAACCAAAACCTATAACCTAAACCCGAACCCATTCTCAAATCCCAAAACCTATAACCTAAACCAAAACCAAAACCTATCACCAATACCCGAACCCGTTTCTCAAATCCCAAAACCTATAACCTAAACCAAAACCAAAACCTATAACTTAAACCCGAACCCATTCTCAAATATAAAAACCAAAACTCGTAATCTAAACCAAAACCAAAACCTATAACTTAAACCCGAACACATTCTCATATCCAAAACCTAAACCTAAACCAAAACCGATAACCAAAACCTATAACCTAAACACGAACCCATTCTCAAATCCCAAAACCAACAACCTTAACCAAAACCTATAACCTAAACCAAAACCAAAACCTATAACCTAATCCCGAACCCATTTTCACATCCCAAAACCTATAACCTAAATATATAAAAAAAACCAATAACCTAAACCGAACCAATTCTCAAATCCAAAACCAAAATCTATAACTTAAACCAAATCGAAAACTTATAACCTAAACCCGAGCCCATACTCAAATCCCAAAACCTTTAACCTAAACCTAAACCTTAACCTAAACCAAACTAAAACCTATAACCTAAACCAAAACCAAAACTAATAACCTAAACCCGAACCCATTCCCAAATCCCAAAACCTAAAACCTAAACCTAAACCGTAACCTAAACCTTAACCAAAACCTACAACCTAAACCTAAACCTTAACCTAAACCTTGACCAAAACCTATAACCTAAACCAAAACCAATACCTATAACCTAAACCCGAACCCATTCTCAAATCCCAAAACCTATAACCTAAACCTAAACCTATAACCTAAACCAAAACCAAAACCTATAACCTAAAGCATAACCAAAACCTCTAACCTAAACCCGAACCCATTCTCAAATCCAAAACCTAAACCTTAAGCAAAACTAATAACCTAAACCAAAACCAAAACCTATAACCTAAACCCAAACCCATTCTCAAATCCCAAAACCTATAACCTAAACCTAAACCAAAACCAATCACCAATACCCGAACCCATTCTCAAATCCCAAAATTTATAACCTAAACCAAGACCAAAACCTATAACTTAAACCCGAACCCATTCTCAAATCCAAAAATCTAAACCTTGACCAAAACCGTAATCTAAACCAAAACCAAAAACTATAACTTAAACTCGAACCCATTCTCATATCCAAAACCTAAACCTTAACCAAAACCGATAACCAAAACCTATAACCTAAACACGAACCCACTCTCAAATCCCAAAACCTTCAACCTTAACCAAAACCTATAACCTAAAACAAAACCAAAACCTATTACCTAATCCCGAACCCATTTTCGCATCCTAAAACCTATAACCTAAATCAAAACTAAAACCTACAACCTAAACCCGAACCCATTCTCAAATCCAAAACCTAAACCTTAACCAAAACCTATAACCTAAACCAAATCGAAAACATATAACCTAAACCGGAACCCATTCTCAAATCCCAAAACCTTTAACTCGAACCTAAACCTTAACCTAAACCTAAACCAAAACCTATAACCTAAACCAAAACCAAAACCAATAACCTAAACCCGAACCCATTCCCAAATCCCAAAACCTATAACCTAAACCTAAACCTTAACTTAAACCTTAACCAAAACTTATAACCTAAACCAAAACCAAAACCTATAACCTAAACCCAAACCCATTCTCAAATCCCAAAACCTATAACCTAAACCTAAACCTATAACCTAAACCAAATCCAAAACCTATGACCTAAAGCACAATTAAAACCTCTAACCTAAACCCGAACCCATTCTCAAATCCAAAACCTAAACCTTAAGCAAAACTTATAACCTAAACCTATAACCTAAACCCAAACCCATTCTCAAATCCCAAAACCTATAACCTAAACCAAAACCAAAACCTATCACCAATACCCAAACCTATTCTCAAATCCCAAAACCTATAACCTAAACCAAAACCAAAACCTATAACTTAAACTCGAACCCATTCTCAAATCCAAAAATCTAAACCTTAACCAAAACCCGTAATCTAAATCAAAACCAAAACCTATAACTTAAACCCGAACCCATTCTCATCTCCAAAAACCTAAACCTTAACCAAAATCGATAACCAAAGCTATCATAACCTAAACACGAACCCATTCTCAAATCCCAAAACCTTCAACCTTAACCAAAACCTATAACCTAAACCAAAAAAAAACCTATAACCTAATCCCGAACCCATTTTCACATCCCAAAACCTATAACCTAAATCAAAACCAAAACCTATAACAAAAACCGAACCCATTCTCAAATCCAAAACCTAAACCTTAACCAAAACCTATAACCTAAACCAAATCGAAAACCTATAACCTAAACCCGAACCCATTCTCAAATCCCAAAACCTTTAACCTAAACCTAAACCTTAACCTAAACTTAAACCAAAACCTATAACCTAAACCAAAACCAAAACCTATAACCTAAACTCCGAACCCATTCTCAAATCCCAAAGCCTATAACCTAAACCTAAACCTTAACCTAAACCTTAATCAAAACCTATAACCTAAACCTAAACCTTAACCTAAACCTTAACCAAAACCTATAACCTAAACCAAAACCAAGACCAAAACCTATAACCAAAACCCAAACCCATTCTCAAATCCCAAAACCTATAACCTAAACCTAAACCTATAACATATACCAAAACCAAACCCTATAACCTAATGGACAACCAAAACCTCTAACCTAAACCCGAACCCATTCTCAAATCCAAAACCTAAACCTAAGCAAAACCTATATCCTAAACCAAAACCAAAACCTATAACCTAAACCTAAACCCATTCTCAAATCCTAAAACTCAGAACCTAAACCAAAAACAAAACCTATCACCAATACTCGAACCCATTCTCGAAATCCCCAAACCTATAACCTAAACCAAAATCAAAACTTATAACATAAACTTGAACCCATTCTCAAATCCAAAACCTAAACCTTAACCAAAACCTGTAATCTAAACCAAAACCAAAACCTATAACTTAAACCCGAACACATTCTCAAATCCAAAAACCTAAATCTTAAGCAAAACCGATAACCAAAACCTATAACCTAAACCCGAACGCATTCTCAAATCCCAAAACCTATAACCTTAACCTAAACCTAAACCAAAACCTATAACCTAAACCAAAACTAAAACCTATAACCTAATCCCGAACCCATTTTTAAATTCCAAAACTTATAACCTAAATCAAAACCAAAACCTATAACTTAAACCCGAACCATTATCACATCCAAAAGCCTAAACCTTAACCAAAACCTATAACCTAAACCTAAACCTTAACCAAAACCTATAACCTAAACCAAAACTAAAACCTATAACCTAAACCCAAACCCATTCTCAAATCCCAAAACCTATAACCTAAACCTAAACCTATAACTTAAACCAAAACCAAAACCTATAACCTAAAGCACAACCAAAACCTCAAACCTAAACCCGAACCCATTCTCAAATCCAAAAACCTAAACCTTAAGCAAAAATTATAACCTAAACCAAAACCAAAACCTATAACCTAAACCCGAACCCATTCTCAAATCCCAAAACCTATAACATAAACCAAAACCAAAACCTATTACCAATATCCAAACCCAGGTTCTCAAATCCCAAAACCTATAACCTAAACCTAAACCAAAACCTATAACTTAAACCCGAACCCATTCTCAAATCCAAAAATCTAAACCTTAACCATAACTTGTAATCCAAACCAAAACCAAAACCTATAACTTAAACCCGAACCCATTCTCATATCCAAAAACCTAAACCTTAACCAAACCGATAACCAAAACCTATAACCTAAACACGAACCCATTCTCAAATTCTAAAACCTACAACCTTAACCCAAACCTATAACCTAAACTAAAACCAAAACCTATAACCTAATCCCGAACCCATTTTCACATCCAAAACCTATAACCTAAATCAAAACCAAAACTTATAACCTAAACCCGAACCCATTTTCAAATCCAAAAACCTAAACCTTAACCAAAACCAATAACCTAAACCAAATCGAAACCTATAACCTAAATCCGAACCCATTCCCAAATCCCAAAACCTTTAACCTAAACCTAAACCTAAACCAAAACCTATAACCTAAACCTAAACCCATTCCCAAATCCCAAAACCTTTAACTTAAACCTAAACCTTAACCTAAACCTAAACCAAAACCTATAACCTAAACCAAAACCAAAACCAATAACCTAAACCCGAACTCATTCTCAAATCCCAAAGCCTATCACCTAAACCTAAACCTTAACCTAAACCTTAACCAAAACCTATAACCAAAACCTAAACCTTAACCAAAACATATAACCTAAACCATAACCAAAACCTATAACCTAAACCTAAACCTATAACCTAAACCAAAACCAAAACCTATAACCTAATACACAACCAAAACCTCCCACCTAAACCCGAACCCATTCTCAAATCCAAAACCTAAACCTTAAGCAAAACCTATAACCTAAACCAAAACCAAAACCTATAACCTAAACCCGAACCCATTCTTAAATCCCAAAACCTATAACCTAAACCAAAACCAAAACCTATCACCAATACCCGAACCCATTCTCAAATCCCAAAACCTATAATCTAAACCAAAACCAAAACCTATAACATAAACTCGAACCAATTCTCAAATCCATAAACCAAAACCTGTAATCTAAACCAGAACCAAAACCTATAACATAAATCCGAACACATTCTCAAATCCAAAACCTAAATCTTAAGCAAAACCGATAACCAAAACCAAAACCAAAACCTATAACCTAAATCGAACCCATTCTCAAATCCCAAAACCTATAACCTTAACCTTAACCTAAACCAAAACCTATAACCTAAACCAAAACTAAAACCTATAACCTAATCCCGAACCCATTTTCAAATCCCAAAACTTATAACCTAAATCAAAACCAAAACCTATAACATAAACTCGAACCCATTATCATATCCAAAAACCTAAACCTTAACCAAAACCTATAACCTAAACCAAAACCAAAACCTATAACCTAAACCCGAACCCATTCGCAAATCCAAAAACCTATAACCTAAACCTAAACCTTAACGTAAACCTAAACCAAAACCAAAACCTATAACTTAAACCCATTCCCATTATCAACTCCCAAAACCGATAACCTAAACCTAAACCTAAACCAAAATATATAACTTAAATCTAAACCAAAACCTATAACCTAAACCCGAACCCATTCTCAAATCCCAATACCTATAACTTAAACTAAAACCAAAATATATAACCTAAACCCGAACCCATTCTCAAATCCCAAAACCTATAACCTAAACCTAAACCTTAACCTAAACCTAAACCAAAACCTATAACCTAAACCAAAACTAAAACCAATAACCTAAACCCGAAACCATTCTCAAATCCCAAAACCAATAACCTAAACATAAACCTTAACATAAACCTTAACCAAAACCTATAACCTAAAACAAAACCAAAATATATAACCTAAACCCGAACCCATTCTCAAATCCCAAAACCTATAACCTAAACCTAAACCTAAACCGATAACCTAAACCAAAACCAAAACCTATAACCTAAACAGAACTCATTCTCAAATCCCAAAACCTATAACCTACACCAAAACTAAAACCTATAACCTAAACCCGAACCCATTCTCAAATCTCAAAACCTATCACCTAAACAAAAACCAAAACCTATAACCTATACATGAACCCATTCTCAAATCCAAAAACTAAACCTTAACCAAAACATGTAACCTAAGTTAAAACCAAATCCTATAACTTAAACCTGAACCAATTTCCAAATCCGAAAATGAAAACCATAACCAAAACCAATAACCTAAATCAAATCGAAAACCTATAACCTAAATCCGAACCCATTCTCAAATCCCAAAACCAATAACCTAAACCTATAACCTAAACCCGAACCCATTCTCAAATCCCAAAACCTATAACATAAACCTAAACCTTAACGTAAACCTAAACCAAAACCAAAGCCTATAACCTAAACCCAAACCCATTATGAACTCCCAATACCGATAACCTTAACCTAAACCTAAACCAAAACATATAACTTAAATCAAAACCAAAACCTATAACCTAAACCCGAACCCATTCTCAAATCCCAATACCTATAACCTAAACTAAAACCAAAACGTATAACCTAAACCCGAACCCGTTGTCAAATCCCAAAACCTATAACCTAAACCTAAACCTTAACCTAAACCTAAACCAAAACTTATAACCTAAACTAAAACTAAAACAAATAACCTAAACCCGAAGCCATTCTCAAATCCCAAAACCTATAACCTAAACATAAACCTTAACCTAAACCTTAACCAAAACCTATAACCTAAACTAAAACCAAAACCTATAAACAAAACCCGAACCCATTCTCGAAATCCCAAAACCTATAACCTAAACCTAAACCTAAACATAAACCTATAACCTATACCAAAACCAAAACCGATAACTTAAACCCGAACTCATTCTCAAATCCCAAAACCTATAACCTAAATATAAACCTTAACCAAAACCTATAACCTAAACTAAAACCAAAACCTATAACCTAAACCCGAACCCATTCTAAAATCCCAAAAGCCGATAACCTAAACTTAAACCTAAACATAAACCTATAACCTATACCAAAACCAAAACAGAGATAACCTAAACCCGAACTCATTCTCAAATCCCAAAACCTATAACCTAAACCAAAACTAAAACCTATAACCTAAACCCAAACCCATTCTCAAATCCTAAAACCTATAACCTAAACAAAAACCAAAACCTATAACCTATACACGAACCCATTCTCAAATCCAAAAACCTAAACCTTAACCGAAACTTATAACCTAAGCCAAAACCAAAACCTATAACTTAAACCGAACCCATTCCCAAATCCAAAACCAAAACCTATAAACTAAACCAAATCGAAAACCTATAACCTAAACCCGAACCCATTCTCATATCCCAAAACCAATAACCTAAACCTAAACCAAAACTAATAACCTAAACTAAAACCTAAACCTATAACCTAAACCCGAACCCATTCTCAAATCCCAAAACCTATAACATAAACGTAAACCTTAACGTAAACCTAAACCAAAACCAAAGCCTATAACCTAAACCCAAACCCATTATCAACTCCCAATACCGATAACCTTAACCTAAACCTAAACCAAAACATATAACTTAAATCAAAACCAAAACCTATAACCTAAACCCGAACCCATTCTCAAATCCCATAATACCTATAATCAAAACGTATAACCTAAACCCGAACCCGTTGTCAAATCCCAAAACCTATAACCTAAACCTTAACCTAAACCAAAACCAAAACTTATAACCTAAACCAAAACCAAAACAAATAACCTAAACCCGAAGCCATTCTCAAATCCCAAAACCTATAACCTAAGCATAAACCTTAACCTAAACCTTAACCAAAACCTATAACCTAAACTAAAACCAAAACCTATAAACTAAACCCGAACACATTTCAAATCCCAAAACCTATAACCTAAACCTAAACCTAAACATAAACCTAAAACCTATACCAAAACCAAAACCGATAACCTAAACCCGAACTCATTCTCAAATCCCAAAACCTATAACCTAAACATAAACCTTAACTTAAACCTTAACCAAAACCTATAACCTAAACTAAAACCAAAACCTATAACCTAAACTCGAACCCATTCTCGAAATCCCAAAAGCATATAACCTAAACTTAAACCTAAACATAAACCTATAACCTATACCAAAACCAAAACCGATAACCTAAACCCGAACTCATTCTCAAATCCCAAAACCTATAACCTAAACCAAAACTAAAACCTATAACTTAAACCCAAACCCATTCTCAAATCTAAAACCTATAACCTAAACAAAAACCAAAACCTATAACCTATACACGAACCCATTCTCAAATCCAAAAACCTAAACCTTAACCAAAACTTATAACCTAAGCCAAAACCAAAACCTATAACTTAAACTCGAACCCATTCCCAAACCCAAAACCAAAACCTATAAACTAAAACAAATCCAAAACTTATAACCTAAACCCGAACCCATTCTCAAATCCCAAAACCAATAACCTAACCCTAAACCTTAACCTAAACCTAAACCAAAACCATAACCTATAACCTAAACCCGAACCCATTCTCAAATCCCCAAAACCTATAACCTAAACCAAAACCAAAACCAATAACCTAAACCCGAACCCATTCTCAAATCTAAAAACCTAATCCTAACCAAAACCTATAACCAAAACTAATAACCTAAACCCAAACCCATTCTCTAATCCAAAACCTATAACCTTAACCTAAACCTTAACCTAACCTAAACCAAAACCAAAACCTATAACCTAAACCCGAACCCATTATCAACTCCCCAAACCTATAACCTAAACCTAAACCTAAACCAAAACCTATAACCTAAACCCGAACCGATTCTTAAATTCCAATACCTATTACCTAAATCAAAACCAAAACCTATAACCAAAACCCAAACCCATTCTCAAATCCCAAAACCTATAACCTAAACCTAAACCTTAAGCTAAACGTAAACCAAAACCTATAACCTAAGCCAAAACCAATAACCTAAACCCGAACGATTTCTCAAATCCCAAAACCTATAACTCGAACCTAAACCTTAACCTAAACCTTAACCAAAACCTATAACCTAAACCAAAACCAAACCTATAACCTAAACCCGAACCCATTCTCAAATGCCAAAACCTATAACCTAAACCTAAACCTATTACCTAAACTAAAACCAAAACCTATAACCTAAACTCGAACCATAACCTATAACCTAAACCCGAACCCATTCTCAAATCCAAAACCTAAACCTTAACCAACACCTATAACCTACACCCAAACCAAAACCTATAACCTAAACCCGAACCCATTCTCAAATCCCAAAACCTATAACCTAAACCAAAACTAAAACCTATCACCTAAACCCAAACATATTCTCAAATCCCAAAACCTATAACCTAAACCAAAACCAAAACCTATAACCTAAACCCGAACCCATTCTCAAATCCAAAAACCTAAACCTTAACCAAAACCACAATCTACACCAAAATCAAAACCTATAACTTAATCCCGAACACATTCTCAAATACAAAAACCTAAACCTTAACCAAAACCGATAACCAAATCCAAAACCAAAACCTATAACATAAACTCGAACCCATTCTCAAACCCTAAAACCTATAACCTTAACCTAAGCCAAAACCAAAACCTATAATGTAAACCAAAACCAAAACCTATAACCTAATCCCGAACCCATTTTTCAAATCACAAAACCTATAACCTAAACCAAAACCAAAACCTATAACCTAAACCCGAACCCATTCTCTAATACCAAAACATATAACCTAAACCTAAACCTTAACCTAAACCTAAACCAAAACCAAAACCTATAACCTAAACCCGAACCCATTATCAACTCCCAAAACTAAAACCTTAACCTAAACCTAAACCAAAACCTATAACCTAAACCCGAACCCATTCTTAAATCCCAATACCTTTAACCTAAACCAAAACCAAAACCTATAACATAAACCCGAACCCATTCTCAAATCCTAAAACCTAGAACTTAAACCTAAGCCTTAACCTAAACCTAAACCAAAACCTATAACCTAAACCAAAACCAAATCCAAAACCTAAAATCGAACCCATTCTCAAATCTCAAAACCTATAACCTAAACCTAAACCTTAACTTAAACCTTAACCAAAGCCTATAACCTAATCCAAAACCAAAACCAATAACCTAAACCCGAACCCATTCTCAAATCCCAAAACCTATAACCTAAACCTAAACCTTTAACCTAAACCAAAACCAAAACCTATAACCAAAACCAAAACCAAAACCTATAACCTAAACCCGAACCCATTCTCAAATCCAAAAACCTAAACCTTAACCAAAACCTATAACCTAAACCAAAACCAAAACCTATAACCTAAACCAAAACCAAAACCTATAACCTAAACCCGAACCCATTCTCAAATCCAAAACCTAAACCTTAACCAAAACACAGAACCTAAACCAAAACCAAAACCTATAACTTAAACCCGAATACATTCTCAAATCCAAAAACCTAAAGCTTAACCCAAAACCGATAACCAAAACCAAAACCAAAACCTATAATCAAAACCCGAACCCATTCTCAAATCAAAATACCTATAACCTAAACCAAAACCAAAACCTATAACTTAAACTCGAACCCATTCTTAAATCCCAAAAACCTATAACCTAAACCTAAACCTATAACCTAAACCAAAACCAAAACCTATAACCTAAACTCGAACCCATTCTCAAATCCCAAAACCTATAACCTAAACTTAAACCAAAACCTATAACGTAAACCAAAACCAAAACCTGAACCCATTCTCAAATCCCAAAACCTATAACCTAAACCTAAACGTTAACCTAAACCTAAACCAAACCAAAACCTATAACCTAAACCCGAACCCATTATCAACTCCCAAAACCTATAACCTTAACCTAAACCTAAACCAAAACCTATTGTAAGACCCATGCCCTAGTTCATACTGTTCCGTTGGCTTACGCGATCATACCGGTTGAATTCCAGCAATCCTCGACCCGTATTCGACTTTTGCATGCGATCCTAAGCCGAGAGCTGCATGCCAAAGTCGCCTCGAACCGAAACCTATACCTTGGCGATCATGCCATCACCTCGATTCTAACGCCGCGACTCGCATATCAAACCGATACCTAGGCTGGAAAATATCGGTCTGCATTCATTCCGAAGAATCGCCGCACGTTGCGAGTCTCGAGGGAATCTCTAAGAGATGTCCCGTCAATCACTTAATTAATACACTCTTACCCAAGTACAACCACCCCATTCCCCCTTTTCACAAGTCAACTCTCCCTCTCCACTCACCATCCCTCCTTTACCCATTTTTTTCAACTCAGCCCATCTCTATTTATTACAACCACTCTACCTATCCCTTCCATCCATATCTCCCATCACTTCTCTCTCTCCCTCATTTTTCTTAAAAAAAATTTCCCAAGCAAGAGAGCTCCACACGTCCAAGCTCATCTTCTCCCAAGCAACAAGTGTGGCCCACTCTCTCATCTCTCATCCCCACCTTCCATTCATCATCTACACCGTCAAACATGTTGGCAAGGAGCATATGAGGCTAAAGAACCAAGGAGAAGACTGATAGGTGAGTGATCCGCCATTAAATCTCATTTTTTAGGGCCCACTAGATGGTGGGACCCATTTTGAAGTATATGATAAGGGGCCCATAGTGGTGGGGTCCCCTCTTATCTCACCGTGTATCTCTCTCTCTCTCCCTCCCTTTCTTTATCTTTCCCTAAAATGTAGTGGGCATCATGTAAGTGTTATGGTCTCATACTCCTTTGGTTGTCAAATTTTGATGTGTCAAAACATCTATCTGTGTCCTGTGCTTGTATGATGATTTATATGAATTCAAGACACTGCATAAATACTTCAAGAAGCTACAAGTTGAACTTTTCAAGAAGCTACATGTTGAAGTCTTAAGAAGCTACAATGTTGATGTTCAAGTCTTAAGAAATAACTCATGACTTCAAGACTAATAAGCAATGCATGAAGTAGTTGTTATGCTGATGAAGATCTCAAGTTTGAAGCTACAACAAGTTCAAGATCTCAAGCCTGATATGGTTCAAACAATTTACATTCGTTGAATGGTTGAAGTTCAATGTCCATACGACATGATTCAGGTTTGAATGACCTTAGGTTGACCCTTTAAGTAGGTCACTTTGGATACATAAATCAAATATTTATTTTACATAAGTTTGGTCTATTCTATGACCAGTCCTAGCTCTTGTTCGACTAGTCCTGACATTGGTTCAACTAGTCCAAGAAATTCCACGACCAGTCCAAAGTAGTTGAAAATTTTTTGGAATTTTTGGTACGCCCACGACCAGTCCTGGATGTCCTTCGACCGGTCGTAGGTGTGGCTTCGACTCGTCCACGACCAGTCGTGGATCTACGACTCAAAGTCCAGCAACATAATCTATGGTCCTACGACCAGTCGTAAGGATCTACGACCAGTCGTAGGTGACCCACGACCAGTCGTAGGCTACTCACGACCAGTCGTGGAACGACTTTCAAAGATCGCGCTCAATATTTCAAAAATCTGTTAGAGCTACGACCAGTCGAAGGTTTCTAAGACCAGTCGTAGGAACGATTTTTGCTTCTATAAATTGAACACGAAATTCAGAGTTTTCACACTTCAACTCCATTCAATTCAAGAATTTTCAAGTGATCACTCTGAGATAAGTCTGTGTTTATTTTAAGCTACATTGTACTTATTTAATATTCCTTTTTGCTAGCTTATTTAATTTGATTTTGTTTCTATATTCCAATCTTATTTGAAAAGAGGAATTATCTTATTCCTTCTTCTTGGAATCAAAATCAAATATAGCTACGCCCAACGAGTTAAATCTAAAATCTATTAGAATTTAGAACCTTATGAATGTGAGTATTGGAAATTGAACTTTGACATTCAATCATCTACTCCGATTGGTCTCTACCGGCTGCTAAGAAAAGGAGAAATTGGTATTTTACAATTCTGTAAAATTTATTTAGTTTTGGTTTTGTTTGAGGTTAAGCCAGAAAAATCTCATTGTACTGGTTTTGTTTGAGGTTGAGCCAGAAAAATCTCATTGTATTGGTTGTCTGAGGAAAACCAGAAAACTAAGAAAAGAGGAGTTTTTGAATTGTGTAAGCCCAAGTGAAAAAGACACAATTGTAAAGGTTTTTGGTGAAGTTGAGAAAACCTATTTCATAGTAAATGCTAATATCCCCTGTGTGAGGATATTAGGAGTGGAGTAGCTTTTTGTGTGTCTGTTGGAAAACAGTTGGTGTACACACAGGCGAACCACTATAACTCTTTGTCTTGTGGATTGAATGCTTGCTTAATTTTCATATCTTTTATCATTCGATTGTGTGGAATGTACAAGTGGATGTGAATGTTGTAACTATTTACATTTCAAGCAAGTTTGGGGATTGTTGTAATAATTTAGATCTATACTTCTGCATTTAATTTCAATTCCTAGCTATTTCATTTACTTATATTAAAATTGAGTCCTTGATCCAAAAGAGGTTCTAGAAATAAGGTTGTCCTACCATAAGCCCTTGTTTATTATGGTGTAAGGTTGTCCCTAGAACTGAATTTGTATCAATCTCTCAATACTTATTTATCAAGGTGATTAAAATTTAGAATTGTGAATTGATTCATAATTGTAAGGATATTGGTTTACTTTATTTTCGCTGATTTTATTTTAAATTTGGCATAGTCCTATTCACCCCCCCCCCCCTCTAGGACTTATAGCTTGGCCTTTTCAAGTGGTATCGAGCCTAATAGCTCATTTTTGTTGCTTTTATTTGGATTTATTTCTGAGCTAACGATCTAAGCTATATAAAAAGATGTCAAATTTTGATAGCCTTTCAGTTACTAGGCCTCCACCCTTTGATGGTTCCAACTATGCCTATTGGAAAGCGAATGAGGATCTTCCTCAAATCAATGGATGAAAGTGTGTGGCAAGCCACAGTGACTGAATGGAATCCTCCTATCATGGAAGTAACTGGTGTTGATGGTTCAAAATCTATAAAAATTACACCGTATTACCAATGGACCACACTTCAGAAAAATGAGAGTAGTGCTAATGCGCACTAAATGCAATCACTTGCGCACTATCACCGGATGAGTTCAAAAGAATCATATCTGTGATCTTCGCAAAGCAAGCCTGGGATATTTTAGAAATGACACACGAAGGTACATCAATTGTCAAGAAATCTAAAGTCCAACTCCTCACAACTAAATTTGAAGAAATTCATATGGAGGAAAATGAAATGTTTATGGACTTTTATACTAGATTGAATGACATTGTAAACTCAATGTGGGGTCTTGGCGATAAGATTCTAGAAAGTAAAGTGTGTGCAAAAATACTACGCTCTCTTCCTGAACGGTTCAATTCTAAGGTAACCGCAATCCAGGAACTTCGTGATATGGATAATATGAAGGTAAAAGAATTAGTTGGTTCTTTACAAACCTATGAATTAAGTTTTAAAGCTCCTAAAGGTAAATCTATTGCTTTGAAGTCATCTAAAAGTATTACTCAAGAAAATTCAGATTCAGAAAAGGCTGAAGATGATATGGCCCTTTTGGCGAAAAAGTTTTATAAGATTTTCAAAAGTAAGAAAAGAGTCGACTTTCAAAAGGCAAATGAAAAGAAACATTCTAAACTGAAGTCTAAAACTTGGAAGTCATTGAAAGATAGTCAATGTTACAACTGTCAAGAATATGGGCATTTAGCAAACAAATGTCCTAAAAAGGACAGATCCAAAAGGAAGGGTATGTTGGCTACTTGGGATGAATCGTCTCGATTCAAGCCTCTTATGAATCGAAAATTCAGAAACCGAGTCGGGCAGTGAACTTAAGGCCCTTATGACTCTAGCCAAGTTTACCTTTTCCGATCACGATGATTCAACAAGTGAAGAAAATTTGGATAGTGATCATGAAAATGATGAAGATCTTCAAGATGCTTACAATGCCTTATATAAGGAAAGTTGTAAAATTGCTGTTAAACTTAAACTTCAAAAAGAAAAGTTTTTTAAACTTAAAGAATATTTTGAAACCCTTGTTTTAGAAAAATCTCAAATTTCAGATTGTTTTGAAAAATCAAAGTGTGCTCTAGAATTCAAAACCTCCCTAATTAAAAATTTGAAATCTGAAAATAAGAAACTTAAAAATGAAGTATCTTCTCTTCTGAGTTTGAAGGACACATGGAGATATGCCCAAGGTGATCCAAAATTAGAAAAATTATTATCCGGATTAAGAAAATGTGGCGATCGATCCGGGTTGGGCTATGATAAAAACATATCTCCTAAACAGAAGAATACTCGTTCCAATTTTGTGAAAGGAGAGACTTCTGACTCAAAAGGAAAAGGTACTAGTCAAGTTTTTTCTAAAAATACAAAAACTTTTCAAAAACCCAAAAGCAGCTATATAAATCAGATTCGAAACCCACTAGCTGAAAAAATTGTTGATTTACTTAAGGAGCTATTAAAATCTAACTCAGTAGGTCACTCTTACAACTATAAACAAAAGAAGACCAATTATTCTCCTAAACACAAACAAGATCTTGAAATGGGTTCCTAAGGTTACTTGTTTGGTTGCTCACACCGCTTTCAAAGCTACAAGCCATTCGAAATGGTACCTAGGACAAAGTGGATGCTCCGGACATATGACAAAGCGACAAAGCTCTATTCACCGATCTTAAAGATATGGTGATGGGTCACCACATTTGGTGATGGTAGCATCTGCAAGATAATTGGCAAAGGTACGGTCCAACTCTATAACCTTCCCTTATTTAAAAATGTCTTATATGTTGAGGGTTTAAAACATAACCTGTTGAGCATATCTCAAATATGTGATAACAACCATAATGTTAAATTTTCTAATCAAGGTTGTGAAATTATAAACGAAAAGGGTTCTGTAATATTAACTGGTCGCAGAACTTCTGAAAACTGCTATATTGTAAGCAATGGTAGCTCATCTAAACAATCGTGCTACATGGTCCATACCGATGAGACAGAATTATGGCATAAAAGCCTTGGACATGTTCACTACCGAAATTTATACAGATTGAGCAAAAGTGAACTAATTAGAGGACTACCTAAGATGCAAAAAATAGACAAGATTTGTGGTGAATGCCAGTATGGTAAACAAACTAGGAGCTCTCACAAAAAGGTGAACTCCAATATCACCACAAGACCACTCGAGCTGCTCCACATGGATCTTATAGGACCAACAAGAACGGAAAGTCGAGGTGGCAAAAAGTACATCTTAGTTATTGTAGATGATTACACAAGATACACTTAGGTTTCATTCTTGAGAGATAAATCAGAAACCCTTGATGAAGTGAAAAAGATTATAAAACGGATTCAAACTGAAAAAAGTTCTCAAGTCAGCAAGATCCGTAGTGATCATGGATCCGATCGAAAACAAATGACGGTTTTGAGAAATTTTGTAGCGATCAGGGAATATCGCATGAATTCTCTGCACCTAAAACTCCTCAACAAAATGGAATTGTCGAGAGGAAGAATAGAGTGCTTCAAGAAATGGGAAATGTTATGTTAAATAGCATGAAGCTCCCTAGGAATCTCTGGGCTGAAGCAGTGAATACAGCCTGCTACATTATTAACCGTATTTATATTTATAAATCTAATAATAAAATGGCTTATGAAATGTGGTTTGAGAAAAAGCCTTCAGTCAAATACTTTCGAGTTTTTGGCAGCAAGTGCTATATTTTGCGTGACCGTGAAAATTTGGGAAAGTTTGACACTAAAAGTGATGAAGGGATCTTTTTAGGATATTCTTTAAACAGTCGTGCATATCGTGTTCTGAACAACAGGACCGGTGTGATTCAAGAGTCAATAAATGTTGTGATTGACGATCTTTTGAATACACCTGCCCCTAGTTCAGATAATGATGAAGTTCTTATACTTGAAAAACAAGAAATTTCATCAAGTGAAACTAATCCAGAATTAAGGACTGTTAAAGATCATCCAACTTCTCTAATACTTGGAAACCCTCTCACTGGTGTGCGCACTCGTAGACAATTAGAGGACATATGTAACTACGTATGCTTTACATCCTAGATTGAACTAGTTAACGTAAAAGAAGCACTTTCAGATGAAAACTGGATTCTTGCGATGCAAGAAGAACTTAATCAGTTTGTCAGAAATGATGTCTGGCACCTTGTTCCTAGACCTAAAGATAAACATATTATTGGAACAAAATGGATTTTCAAAAACAAATCTGATGAACTTGGAAATATTATTCGAAATAAAGCAAGGCTAGTTGTACAGGGGTATACACAAATTGAAGGTATTGACTATAATGAAACATTTGCTCCTGTAGCTCGTCTTGAATCAATCGACTTTTTATCTCCATTGCATGTTTTAGGAAGATTAAAATTTACCAAATGGATGTAAAGAGTGCCTTTTCGAATGGTGATTTACATGAAGAGGTATATGTTGAACAACCTACTGTGGTTTGAAGATCCTAAATTTACTGATCATGTGTATCATCTTAAGAAGGCTCTCTATGGTCTGAAACAAGCTCCCAGAGCATGGTACGAAAAACTGACTAAGTTTTTACTGAGTCATAATTTTCAGATGGTGTGTGTTGATAAGATGCTCTTTGTTAAGAAACATAACGATGATATTCTAATGGTTCAAATATATGTTGACGATATTATTTATGGATCAAACTGTACTAACATGACTATTGAGTTTACAGATTTGATGAAGTCTAAATTCGAAATGAGCATGGTTGGAGAATTAAACTATTTTCTATGGTTGCAAGTAAAACAACAACCTGATGGAATTTTTATCTCTCAAACCAAATATGCTCAGAGTTTAATTAAGAAATTTGGATTTGAGAAAGGTAAAAATTTTGATACTCCTATGAGTACAACTTTAAGACTCTCAAAAGACTTTACAGGTAATGATGTGGATCCTAAATTGTATCATAGTTTGATTGGTAGTTTGCTTTATCTGACTGCTAGTAGACCAGATATTGCTTTGAGTGTTGGTATTTGTGCTCGTTATCAATCAAATCCTAAAGAATCTCACTTAATTGCTGTTAAACGGATTATGCGATATGTCGCAAGTTCTACTAAATTGGGTCTCTGGTATCCACATGAGACTAATGTTCAATTAATAGTACGCAGATGTCGACCGGGCCGGAAACATTGATGATATGAAATCAACCAAGTGGTGGTTGTTTTACATTGGAAATTGTCTTGTTTCTTAGTTTAGCAAGAAGCAAAGTTCTATATTGCTATCAATTTGAGGTTGAATACATTCTTCTTTGAAATGCATGTACTCAACTTGTTTGGATGAAACGAATGTTAGCGATTATGGAATCACTCAGATTCTATGATTTTATTTTGTGATAATTCGGTCAATAAATATCTCTAAAAATCCAGTTCAGCATTCACGTACTAAGCATATTGACACTAGATTTCATTACATTCGTGAATTAGTGGAAGAAAAATTAATATATTTGGATTACATTCCAAGTGAGACTCAACTTGCGGACATTTTCACTAAACCGCTCGACAAAAGCAGGTTTAAAAAATTAAAATTTGATCTCGGTATGTGCAATTTAAATTGAATTTACATGATTTGGTGTATCATAATGTACATAACTATGATGTTTTATTTGCTTGAATTTGAAAATTATTTAAAAATTTTGCAAATTTTGAGTCGATCATTTCGACGATCGTGAGTGTACACGACCGGCCGTAGATACTACGACGGTCGAACACTTACACGACCAGTCGTGAAACTCGGGATTTCACTTTAATTTGGGGATTTTGACTCTTCTTCTTCATTTCTTTTTACTCTCCAATGGTTCTAGCTACGACCGGTCAAACCCACCTTCATAGTACTTCAAGGTTAGTGGTTCTTTTGCATTTTTTTTGTAGATTCTTGCTATTAGTGTTTCAAATCTCATTCTTGTGGAATCTATTTGGTCGTTCATTGCAAGTTTGGAGTTTTATCTTGAAAAATCTGTTCTATCTAAACCTCATTTCTTCCAACTTGTTGTTTTCTTGAAATCCTTCTGTGAAAATGGATGCTAGAGGTAAAAAGAAAACTACTCGAGGTCCATCTTCTTCTAGATCAGCTTCTATTGTACAACGTCATCTTCGCTCTCCTGAAAATGATCCTTCTAATGCTCGGGATTTGCGTATGCACAATGTTATTGTTGAGCGTCATGTTAATATTAATCACATTGCTTCATTTGGTATCCTTCCTCTGTTGGAATCTGTGGGATGAGATAACATCTTACATTGGGGTGGAGCTGCATACAGTCCATTGCCCAATCCATGTTTGCATGTATCTGTGATTTTCTCTTGAGGATTTAACTTTTAAAGTTGATACTCAAGAAGGATTGTTTTTAGTGGATCGACATTTGATTGCGACATTATGGAAATACTGTCAATGATGAGAGCATTCCAATTCATATTTTACACATGATCTCTCGAGAATCGAACGAAAAATGCTTACTAGAGATTTATGTAATTTGGATGTTCATTGGACTCATAAAGGTCATGTACTTCCTTCAAGGTATTTGTTACCCGGATGAGTACTTCATAAGATATTCATCTCAAATCTTTATCCACGTTCGGTGATAAAACCGAACTCACGCTTTCATGGTTCGTGTTTTGCATTCTCAGTAGTCTCTCGGTGCAAAAATATGTCTACCTTCTTTAATTTGTCATTCCATTATTTTGTCTCGTCACCATCCTGGACATAGTGATATACCCTTTGGTTATTTATTGACTATGCTGGCAAATCATATGCTAGTAGCTATGCCTACTAGAGAAAAACCCATCCATCATCTCCCTTTTAATAATTTCAATCTTAACAAGATGAATTTAGAATTGGTGATGGCCAAGTGGATCTTGTGTTGATGGTCTTTGACAGAAATGCTCAAGCTAGTGATCTTCCTGAAGACGTGAATATGGATGATTTATTTGAAGAACTTGAATCAGACTCGGCTGATGATCCTGATTTTCAGCCTTCTGATTTTGATGAGAGATTGAATTCCCTTCAAGAGCAGGTGGCTCAAATTCGTGTTACCCAAGACACGCAATTTTCATATTTACACAAATATATGAGGCGGGTTGCTAAGGGTTTACATAAAATTGATCCATCTAATCCTGCTCCCTCTTCTGGTTCTGACTAAATATTTGATGTGTCTGTAATAATTTTTTTACTGGACTTTACATGCTTACTGACTTTTTTAATTATGTACTATGTTCTCTTGAATCAACTCTTATTTTCATTATTATTGATGCTCTTCTTCCTTTGTCATTTTGTGTCAAAAAGGGGGAGAAGTTTTGGAGGCTTTTGATTTATTTGAATTTAATCTTTATGATGTGCTCCTATTACTCAGGCTATTACTCAGGGGGAGTTAAGCTTCTCAGGGGTAGTTATGGGAGAATGATGCTGATGCTAGTTATTACTTATTATATCTATATAACTGTGCATGCTTCTCCATTGTGAACCTATTGTGTTTGTACTTCTCTTATGTATATTGGAAGTATTATTACTCGGGTGTTTTGTCACAAATTTGACAAAGGGGGAGATTGTAAGTGTTATGGTCTCATACTCCTTTGGTTGTCAAATTTTGATGTGTCAAAACATCTATCTGTGTCCTGTGCTTGTATGATGATTTATATGAATTCAACACACTGCATAAATACTTCAAGAAGCTACAAGTTGAACTTTTCAAGAAGCTACATGTTGAAGTCTCAAGAAGCTACAATGTTGATGTTCAAGTCTTAAGAAACAACTCATGACTTCAAGACTAATAAGCAATGCATGAAGTAGTTGTTATGCTGATGAAGATCTCAAGTTTGAAGCTACAACAAGTTCAAGATCTCAAGCCTGATATGGTTCAAACAATCTGCATTCGTTGAATGGTTGAAGTTCAATGTCCATACGACATGATTCAGGTTTGAATGACCTTAGGTTGACCCTTTAAGTAGGTCACTTTGGATACATAAATCAAATATTGATTTTACATAAGTTTGGTCTATTCTACGACCAATCCTAGCTCTTGTTCGACGGTCCTGGCATTGGTTCGACTAGTCCAAGAAATTCCACGACCAGTCCTAAGTAGTTGAAAATTTTTCGAAATTTTTGGTACGCCCACGACCAGTCCTGGAGGTCCTTCGACCGGTCGTAGGTGTGGCTTCGACTCGTCCACTACCAGTCGTGGATCTACGACCCAAAGTCCAGCAACGTAATCTATGGTCCTACGACCAGTCGTAAGGATCTACGACCAGTCGTAGGTGACCCACGACCAGTCGTAGGCTACTCACGACTAGTCGTGAAACGACTTTCAAAGATCGCGCTCAATATTTCAAAAATCTGTTAGAGCTACGACCAGTCGAAGGTTTCTAAGACCAATCGTAGGAACGATTTTTGCTTCTATAAATTGAACACGAAATTCAGAGTTTTCACACTTCAACTCCATTCAATTCAAGAATTTTCAAGTGATCACTCTGAGATAAGTCTGTGTTTATTTTAAGCTACATTGTGCTTATTTAATATTCCTTTTTGCTAGCTTATTTAATTTGATTTTGTTTCTATATTCCAATCTTATTTGAAAGAGGAATTATCTTATTCCTTCTTCTTGGAATCAAAATCAAATATTCCTTACGCCCAACGAGTTAAATCTAAAATCTATTAGAATTTAGAACCTTATGAATGTGAGTATTGGAAATTGAACTTTGACATTCAATCATCTACTCCGATTGGTTCTACCGGGCTGCTAAGAAAAGGAGAAATCCAGGTATTTTACAATTCTGTAAAATTTATTTAGTTTTGGTTTTGTTGAGGTTAAGCTAGAAAAATCTCATTGTACTGGTTTTGTTTGAGGTTGAGCTAGAAAAATCTCATTGTATTGGTTGTCTGAGGAAAACCAGAAAACTCAGAAAAGAGGTGTCACGCCCCAGACTCAGTAACCGGACTCACAAGGATTCTGATGACCGGTTCTGAACGCAACAGCCTCCATAGTACCCCATTCTCGGCTCTTGAGGCAGGTTCCGATCCTGGGATCCTACAAGGAGGATTTTCATAACAGTATAATCATTCCAATACGAGCATACCCAAGATCACAGCAAGAACATCTGAGAATAACAAAGGCACACATCGCAAAATCCACTATAAATTTGAACTTTTACAATAATCCATAAGGTCCAAAGGACATACATGAGATAAAAGAAAAGAGAGAAAGGTCAAAGAACACCTTGGAGTCCTCAAATGCTCGGCTCTACTCCATGCTCTCTCGTTGTGTCGCTTTGCTAGAGTATCCTGCACGCATCAATCGTGCATAAGCTTATAGAAGCTTAGAGGGTGGTGTAGGTGTGTGATAATGGTGCACAGAAGGGTAGTAGGAGATACAAGGAGAGAAGCATGATCAATGAGGATATCACTAGCCTTACCCAGGCTTATCATGAATAAGATGCAATGAGTACTGGGTGCCATGCCAAGGCAATGCATGAAGGGGGCTTGTACAACCAATGCTAATACAATGCAAGTAATGTCAGTGCTCATATCCAAACCACAAGTCATGTACATTTCCAATCATAAGGAAATCACCGGGGTCTATTACACTGCTGAATGACTGCCGCTCTACAGACCCCGCACAGTCAAACGAGCGTAAGAGACCTCACTACCCGCCTGCGGACAGCCAATCACCAACAAGGCCTGAAGGTAGCGGACCCATTTACGAGCTGGTCAGACTCAGCCTAGCAATGCCTCCTCACATCAGGCAGGTAAGGCCACACCCCTATCCAACCGACTACACGACAGTGGGAGACGCGGCCTAATGGTATAAGGCCCTCGTGCGCTCATATATTCCACCCGGTCACGGCGTTGGAGCAGATCCTTGGTACCATGGAAGTTTTGGGAATTTCACCCATGGGCATCCTATGCACCCGGTATGCTCAACTAATATTTCCGGTGTCCACACATACGACCATCCACGAATACCCCTGTGGAGGCAAGGCCCTGATGAAGTAAGGGCGGATATCCATAAGCTATGCAATGTCAGATGCATGAATCACATAATCACCCATGCATCAATCCCAAGCATCCATCTCTCAGGGAGATACTAACATGTCCTACACAATGACACAACCATGACCAATCATACCTCAACCAAGCATGCATATGATGCGTATGGGAGTGGGCTATGAAGATGAATAGGGGTGTCAATGAGGTGAAGATGAACTCTTTACCTAACCATGAAGGGTCTAGGTACTTAATCAATTCCTCATAAGGAATACAACCTCTAGTGGGGGCCCATATACCTGGGGTAACCCACGAGACTAAGGAGAACAATGATATGGGCCTAAATAGATGAAATGAGCCTAGCAAGGATCTATGGTGGGCCTTTAACCATCCATAGAAGCCCATGGGCCTACCTTAGGACCACCAATGTGGACATCCAACCACAATTGGTCCCCAAGAGGTAATCCATCTCTAATTGATTACGGATCAAGGCCCAAGGCCCACACAATATTAGAAATAAGAAATGAACAACCATTACATATCACATACATTCATGTTGGGCTTGTAAAGGCGGCCCAAGGCCTATCCAAAACATGGGTCCATGGGAACACACATAGCCCAACCCATATATACCACTATGGGCCCATAGGGGAAAGGTTAGGGCCCAACATAAAGGCTACTAATCCCATATATTGTTGTGGCCTAGTGGGCAGCCCATTGCTCAAATCACATGGGCAAAAGTCATGTTCTTAGTCAAGTAAGTTGGGCCTACAACCCGGCCCAAGTATAAAGTTGATTTGGTGGGCAATCAAGGGCCCATATACTTGTGTAATCTGGCCCACTAATCCAATACAATAGTATGGTAAAAATGGCCCAAGAGTTCAATGGGCCTATCTAGAAAGTTCCAGCCCAATTGGGCTCAAAGAGTTCAACAACTAGCCACATTCATGGACCCAATTAAATTCAACTGTGGTGGGCCTCAAAAGTGTATTTATTAGGCCCAACATTTAAGGAACTAAATGTATAAATTATTACCTCTAAGATTCTTCACAATGTGTTGGGCCCCACTCCTCAAAATTTCAGCCAAAGGCCAAACATAATTATAACATGTTGCTGTCCTAAATTTGGGCACTCCATTGGAGTGGGCCCAGGGCCTCTAAAACTCTGAAAATTGAGGGCCAAGGTCCCTCATTATGCATACAATGAGAGAAAACTCAAAAAGGTGGCCCACCATCAGAGGAAATATTTTTGAATTATGGTTTTTATCAAGGCACATTGCTGGACTGCACAGCAGAAAAATCTGGCAGTCCAACTATTTTGGCCCATTCTTTTGGATGCCCAAACAAGGTCAGTTGGGGCTGAAATTTTTCAGAGTGATACTTCAATAGGTAGGACATACCCTCACAAAATTTCAGAATTTTTGGATATCTCTAAGTATTTTAATTAATTTAAACAAGATAGTCTGTCCAGAAAATCGGACAGACCTGGACATCCCAATGTGGTGGGCCAGTCCGGTCCTCGCCACGATGTGCACAGGGGTCCATTGGCCCTAAAAGTTGGTAGGTAGGTCCCAACATGGGTGGACCACAACTTCACAAAATTTTAGAATTTATGGACACCTAAAAATATTTTATTTTATTTAAAGAAATCAATCTGTCCTGAAAATCGGACTGATCTGGACACCATATTGTAATGGGCCAGTCCAGCCACCACCATGGTGTGTACAGGTTTCCATTGGCCCCAAAATTTTGTAGGTTGGTCCCACCATGAGTGGACCACCTTCCTGTAAATTTTTATAATTTTTAGACACCCAAAAATATTTTAATAATTTTTGGAATTCCAACCTGTCCAGGGTGGAATATTGCTGGAATAGTGCAGAAAATCCAGACTGTCCACCTCACTTGGACCACACCTTTGGGACTCCAATGAAAGTCAGATGGGGTTGAAATTTGGTATGGTTGTAGGTGGGTCATAAGGCTACAAGAATCATATATTATTTTGTTTTAGTATTTTCACCAAAGACCCATAAATCAGGCCCCAAAGTGGCCCAAAAATCTGTCCAGGCAGATTTGGACAGCAACATGTTACTGTCCAAACCACCCCAAAAGATAATTAAAAGGAAAATAAATCAGTATTTTCTCAGGGTGGGGTCCACCTAGATGGGTCACACAACTCTCAGACCCAAGCCCCTTCCAAGATCATCCATAAAATCAAGCCCAAAGGCTGTCCAAAACATGCCAACAATATGGGACAACAAGGTGGGCTTGGATGTCTAACCACTTGGGCCTAGTTGCATGGCACATCAAGTGGGCCCCACATACATCAGATTTACTATAAACATAGGAAAGAAAATATGGAGAAGAAACATAATCCGGCCATAGGGTAGGGCCCCGCCACTAATGGGCCCTCCCAAGAAAGAATCATACCCATATAACTACATTGATTGTACATGCAACATGAAATCACTACATGCATGATCTATAATTGCTATGGATGGTTGAAATGTCATCCCAACATGATCCTTAGGTCTAGATGACCTTGAGATGGAGTGGATCATTACATACATCATGATGGGGTCCATGGAGAATGGCCCCATCATGGATCATGACATGCATGTAGGATGGGCCAAAGGCCACATCCATGGGGTCAAATGGGGTCTCCACCATGGATTGGTGGGCCCCATATGATCCATACAAAAGAAATAAGAAGATTTAAAGATATAAAATTAGATCAGCAAGATCATAGTTACCCACTTGTGATCTCACTCCCAAACTTCTACTCCATGAAGCTCTTGGAGCAAAGAATGGATTTCAATGGTGGAGATCTAGTTCAAATGGAGGGATTGAGAGTATGATGGGGGTAAGGGGCTTGAGAAGAGAGAGGAGGAGGAAGAGAAGTTGCTGGAAATTTCAGCAATGAAGGGAAATGAGAGGGGAAGAGAGAGAAAAAAACTATTTAAGAGAAGTAATCATAGCCTATGGTGACAATAACAATGTTGCTAGGGTAGGTTAGGTATTGGGTAGTGTTTAGGGTGGGTAGTGTTTATTCCATGCAATAGTGTAGTGTGTGTGTGTGGTGTGCATGGGAAATTGTGTCATGGAGGTGGTCCACATGCTTTTGTACAAAAAGTGGGCCACATGATGAAATGCTCATAACTTTTGATCCATAGGTCGGATTGACGCACAAGACGCGTCGTTGGAACCGCAACGACGATACGAACGAGATGACATAGGTCTTGGGTCGATCCGAGTCGGGTCTACGTGACTGAACTCAAAGTGACCATAAACACAATTTGAAGGTCGCGGGTCGCCGGAATTCGACCGGTAAGACCGCGAGACCATGATGAACAAGATGCATACTCACACACATACATGTAAACATGGGAACTAGGGTCGGGTCTCACAATATTCCCCACCAACAAAGAAATTTCGTCCTCGAAATTGACCAATCCAGGACAAAAGAAAAAATAAAACACCACCATCATATAACAATCATCTTACAAGAAAGGTAATACAAATAATCATATATCTATCAATCATCAAACAAATGGGGATAACGCTCTCTAATCTCGGCCTCGCGTTCCCAAGACGCCTCGGCCTCCGAATGATGACCCCATTGCACCTTCACCAAGGGAATGACCTTGGTCCTGAGGACTTGCTCCTTCCGATCGAGAATACGGATAGGCTGCTCAATGTAGGAAGCATCCTCACGGACCTCAAGTGGCTGCCAATCAATCACGGGAATAGTATCCGACCCACATTTCCGCAACATAGAAACATGAAATACATCGTGGATCGCGGACAACTCAGGAGGTAAGGCAAGCCTATAGGCCACAGCGCCTACGCGCTTAGTAATCTCAAAAGGTCCAATAAATCTTGGGGCGAGCTTGCCCTTCACACCAAAGCGTACCACACCCTTCATAGGTGAGACCTTGAGATATACCATATCCCCCCGACTGCGAACTCGAGGGGTCGACGCCGACGATCGCAAAACTCTTCTCGCCGGCCGAGCGTGCGCATCCTTTGCCTAATAACATCAATAGCCTCGACGTGCATAAAGACAAGCTCGGGACCTAAGAGACGACGCTCTCCAACCTCGGTCCAACAACTAGGAGATCTGCACGGTCTACCATAAAGTGCCTCAAAAGGAGCCATGCCGATAGTCGCCTGATAACTATTATTGTAGGCGAACTCTGCGAGGCGCATATGCTCATCCCAACTACCCGCAAAGTCGATCACACAAGCTCTGAGCATATCCTCAAGGATCTGGTTGACCCTTTCGGTCTGCCCATCCGTCTGTGGATGATAAGCGGTGCTGAGACGCAAAGTGACCCCCAACGCCTGCTGGAAACTCCTCCAAAACTGAGACGTAAATCTAGAGTCTCGGTCTGAAACGATCGAAACTGGGACGCCGTGTAGTCTTACTATCTCCTCAATGAATATCCTCGCTAACCGATCCATAGACCAAGAAGCACGCACTGGAATGAAATGAGCCGACTTCGTCAGACGATCGACGATAACCCAGATAGTATCGTGACCGCGCTGAGTCCTCGGCAAACCTGCGATGAAGTCCATCGATACGTGCTCCCACTTCCACTCTGGAATGCTCAACGGCTGCAAGGGACCAGGGGGTCTCTGATGATCGGCCTTGACACGTTGGCATGTGTCACACTCGGTCACAAAACTTGCAATCTGACGCTTCATCCCCTGCCAGAAGTACTGCCTCCTCATATCACGATACATCTTCGTGGAGCCCGGGTGGATAGTAAGTCTCGATCGGTGTGCCTCGGTCATCAGATCACGACGTAACTCTGGCACATTCGGGACACATAATCGGCCTCTGAAGCGTAATCCACCATCGGAACCAATCTGCCAGTCTGACTGCTCCACGGATGCGGCCTCTGCTCGGTACTCCTGAAGTGACTCATCCGTCTGCTGAGCTTCGATCACCCTAGCCACCAAAGAGGGTTGAATCGACAAGCTCGAAAGCTGAACAATGGAAGACTGCAGACCGAACTCAAAGTCAAACTCTGAAACATCCTCGAGCATCTGCCACTGCTGAACCATCATATATGCCACCAAGCCTCGTGGCTGACGGCTGAGCGCATCCGCCACCACGTTTGCCTTACCCGGGTGGTACTGAAGGTCAAAATCATAATCTTTCAGCAACTCCATCCATCGCCTCTGTCGCAGGTTCAGCTCGGACTGCGAAAATAGATACTTCAAGCTCTTATGATCCGAGAAGAGCTCGAACCTGACCCCATATAGATAATGCCTCCACACCTTCAGTGCGAAGACAACTGCTGCAAGCTCCAAATCATGAGTGGGGTAGTTCACCTCATGGACCTTGAGCTGGCGCGAGGCATACGCCACTGGCTTCCCATGCTGCATCAGTACAGCACCCAAGCCAACTCTAGAGGCATCGGTGAAAACAACAAAACCCTCACTCCCATCAGGAAGAGTGAGAACAGGAGCGGACGTGAGGCGGTCCTTCAACTCCGCAAATGCCTCCTCACAAGCGTCACTCCAGACGAACTCGACGCCCTTTCGCGTCAACCGGGTCAGCGGTGCTGCAATACGGGAGAAACCCTCGATAAACCGCCGATAATATCCCGCTAGACCAAGGAAGCTGCGAATCTCGGACGCGTTCGTGGGCTGGCTCCACTGACGCACTGCATCAACCTTCGAGGGGTCCACAGCGACACCCTCCCTCGTCACTACGTGACCGAGGAACTTCATCTCCTCCTGCCAAAACTCGCACTTCTCCAGCTTCGCATACAGCTGGTGGGCACGGAGGGTCTCAAGCACAATTCGCAAGTGCTCAGCATGGTCCTCTCGGGTTCTCGAATATACAAGAATATCATCAATGAATACCACCACGAACTGATCGAGGAACGGCCGAAAAACCTCGTTCATCAGCTGCATGAATACGGCGGGCGCGTTGGTCAGTCCGAATGACATGACCAGAAACTCAAAGTGACCATACCGTGTTCGGAAAGCCGTCTTTGGAATGTCCTCCTCTCGGACCCGAATCTGATGGTAACCGGAACGCAAGTCTATCTTGGAAAAATACTGCGCACCCTGCAACTGATCAAACAGATCATCAATACGGGGGAGCGGGTATCGATTCTTGATGGTGACTCTGTTGAGCTCACGATAATCTACACAGAGTCGCAACGAACCATCCTTCTTCTTCACAAACAATACCTGGGGCTCCCAAGGCGGCTATTTGGGGACGAATAAAACCTAACTCCGGAGCTCATCTAAGCGCTCCTGCAGTTCCCTCAACTCTAATGGTGCCATCCTAGGGGCTTTTGAGATAGGTGCGGCACCGGCACCAAATCAACGGAACTCCACTGCCGACGCGGCGGCAAACCCAGTATCTCTTGAAACACATCAGGGTACTCACGAACAACCGCGGTACCGCTCAATACTCTCTCGCCATAGAATCCTCAACGACCGAAGCCAATAAACTAGATAGCGGCTCTCCTGCGGGCTCGGCGACGAATCTGGAACAGCGGCAAGCTGGGATATGAAACGTGGATGTCCTCGCGGCACAGTCCAAGATGGCACGATACTGCAAGCCGGCCCATACCCGAATCACATCAAATCCGCCATCGGCATCATGAATAGATCGGTGGGAGGAACATCTCGCCCACTAACACCAGGGCAAGAAGGAAATGACGGGTTAGCACAATAGACTTCCCCATGGGAGTCGAACGGTCAAGGCCTCAGACACGGCCTCCGACGGAATACCGGTCGATCGGCAAAACTGCTCGGCCACAAAAGAATGGGAAGCACCAGAATCAAACAAAACATGAGCAACACAAGCAGAAACAAGAAGAATACCCTCAACGACTCCACCGGTCGATGACTGCGGGTCTGGCACTGGCGCTGCTGCGCGAGAATAAAAACGCCTGAGCTGGTAGGGGAAGCAACCCGGAAGACTGAGGGTCTTGAATCTGAGCCTGCTGGGCTGCTATACACACTGGACCCAAGGATCGAACAACATACGGATATCCCCTCTCTTTGGTCTTGTGGCCGCCGTTGTGCCGCCGCCGTGCTCTTCTTCTTCTCTCTCGCTGAGGTGGTCTACCTGGCTGCCTCTGCTGTGGAGGAGCCCTAGGAGCAGCCGGTGGAAGCTGTGCTCTCTGCTGCTGCTGAGGAGGACGAGGAGGGGGCAACTGCGGTGGCGCTCGCTGCTGAATGGGGAGAGGACACTCACGCCTCCGATGTCCCGCACTGTCCACAACCGAAGCATACGCCGAGAAAAGGGGTCCGAAGATGAAACGGTGGCGGTGCGATGACGATGAAGAGGCTCTTCGACCGAGCCGCAGTCGCCGATACCCCGACCGCCCCTCCGCCTCGCCGACGATCCGCCTAGGCTGGCCGGGTGGTGCACTCCTCTTCCGGTCTCCACCGGAACTCTGCTCTCTCGATCTCTGGGTCATAGCCCAGTCCTCCTCATAAACTAGTGCCCGATGCACAACCTGGTCAAATGTCTCCAAGCAATGCCCCACCACATGACTGCGAAGTGCAGGACGCAAACCGGTCACAAAACGACGGGCCCTCATCTTCTCATCGCTGGTGAGATGAGGAGCAAATCTAGACAAGGCCAAGAAACGAGCCTCATACTGAGATACAGTCATATCGCCCTGCACTAGGGTCTCAAACTCGATCGTCCGCTGGATCTGAACATGCTCAAGGAAGAACTTCTGGTCAAAGCGGGTCACAAACTCCTCCCATGTCCAAACGAACTGAGCCCCGACCATCCTGGACACGGATGACCACCAGTGTCGGGCCTCACCCTGAAGAAGGTAGGTGGCAAGGGATATTCTCTGGCCCGCAGGACACTGAATAGTGTCAAAAATCCTCGCAACCTCAGTGCGCCAAGCCTCAGCTGCAGAAGGGTCAGGATCACCACTAAACCTCGGGGGATCATGCTGGCGGAACTCTCGGGCTATCGCACTAGCATGCGGTAAGTCAGACTGCCCGGAAACCTCAGTGGTAGCTGGCTGACGGGTCTGCAATGCAGTGGCAACCAGCTGCATCAGCTGCTGGAAATGCTCAGCTCCTATAGGTACTGTCGAAAAAGTAGGGGTGGCACTCGCCTCAGGCGGAGGCACGGGTACGGCCGTCGGAGCAGGAGCCTCCGAAACTGGAACAGCAGACTAAGGAGGGGGAATAGGTGGGGGAATCGGAGTAATCGGGAGCTCAGAGCCTCTGAAAACAAGGCTGAGAAGAGGGAATAGGTGGCGGAACTGGAGCAACTGGAGGTACAGGCACTACGGGCTCAACTGGGGGAGCAGGCCGGATCGGGACCTCAGGAATCGGATCCTCAACAACGGGAGCAGGATGTGCTCGAGTAGGATGGGTACCTCGGGCGCCTCGTCCACGGGCACCACGACCACGGGCGCCACGACCACGGGTGCCACGACCACGGGCGCCACGTCCACGCGTCATCGTCTACAAAATAATGACGTCGCAAGGAATCAAGATAATTATCGGCTCAATACGGAGCGAAGAAAAGAATCTCGGGACACTACTTGTCCTATGTTCTTGGCAGACATGTGATGTTATCCTGAGTTATTCCAGAATTACTTGCTATGCTCTGATACCAACTCCTGTCACGCCCCAGACTCAGTAACCGGACTCACAAGGATTCCGATGACCGGTTCTGAACGCAACAGCCTCCATAGTACCCCATTCTCGGCTCTTGAGGCAGGTTCCGATCCTGGGATCCTACAAGGAGGATTTTCATAACAGTATAATCATTCCAATACGAGCATACCCAAGATCACAGCAAGAACATCTGAGAATAACAAAGGCACACATCGCAAAATCCACTATAAATTTGAACTTTTACAATAATCCATAAGGTCCAAAGGACATACATGAGATAAAAGAAAAAGAGAGAAAGGTCAGGAACACTGGAGTCCTCAAATGCTCAGCTCTACTCCATGCTCTCTACCGCCGTGTCGCCGCTAGAGTATCCTCGCACGCATCAATCGTGCATAAGCTTATAGAAGCTTAGAGGGTGGTGTAGGTGTGTGATAATGGTGCACTGTAAGGGTAGTAGGAGATACAAGGAGAGAAGCATGATCAATGAGGATATCACTAGCCTTACCCGGGCTTATCATGAATAAGATGCAATGAGTACTTGGGTGCCATGCCAAGGCAATGCATGAAGGGGCTTGTACAACCAATGCTAATACAATGCAAGTAATGTCGGTGCTCATATCCAAACCACAAGTCATGTACATTTCCAATCATAAGGAAATCACCGGGGTCTATTACACTTCTGAATGATGCCGCTCTACAGACCCTTCGCACAGTCAAACGAGCGTAAGAGACCTCACTACTACCGCGGACAACCAATCACCAACAAGGCCTGAAGGTAGCGGACCCATTTACGAGTCGGTCGACTCGGCCTAGCAATGCCTCCTCACATCAGGCAGGTAAGGCCACACCCTTATCCAACCCACTACATGACAATGGGAGTCGCGGCCTAATAGTATAAGGCCCTCGTGCGGTCATATATTTCACCCGGTCATGGCGTTGGAGCAGATCCTTGGTACCATAGAAGTTTTGAGAATTTCACCAATGGGCATCCTATGCACCCGGTATGCTTAACTAATATTTTCGGTGTCCACACATACGACCATCCACGAATACCCCTGTGGAGGCAAGGCCATGATGAAGTAAGAGTGGATATCCATAAGCTATGCAATGTCAGATGCATGAATCACACAATCAGCCATGCATCAATCCCAAGCATCCATCTCTCAGGGAGATACTAACATGTCCTACACAATGACACAACCATGACCAATCATACCTCAACCAAGCATGCATATGATGCGTATGGGAGTGGGCTATGAAGATGAATAGGGGTGTCAATGAGGTGAAGATGAACTCTTTACCTAACCATGAAGGGTCTAGGTACTTAATCAATTCCTCATAAGGAATACAACCTCTAGTGGGGGCCCATATACCTGGGGTAACCCACGAGACTAAGGAGAACAATGATATGGGCCTAAATAGATGAAATGAGCCTAGCAAGGATCTATGGTGGGCCTTTAACCATCCATAGAAGCCCATGGGCCTACCTTAGGGCCACCAATGTGGACATCCAACCACAATTGGTCCCCAAGAGGTAACCCATCTCTAATTGATTACGGATCAAGGCCCAAGGCCCACACAACATTAGAAATAAGAAATGAACAACCATTACATATCACATACATTCATGTTGGGCTTCAGAAAGGCGGCCCAAGGCCTATCCAAAACATGGGTCCATGGGAACACACATAGCCCAACCCATATATACCACTATGGGCCCACAGGGGAAAGGTTAGGGCCCAACATAAAGGCTACTAATCCCATATATTGTTGTGGCCTAGTGGGCAGCCCATTGCTCAAATCACATGGGCAAAAGTCATGTTCTTAGTCAAGTAAGTTGGGCCTACAACCCGGCCCAAGTATAAAGTTGATTTGGTGGGCAATCAAGGGCCCATATACTTGTGTAATCTGGCCCACTAATCCAATACAATAGTATGGTAAAAATGGCCCAAGAGTTCAATGGGCCTATCTAGAAAGTTCTAGCCCAATTGGGCTCAAAGAGTTCAACAACTAGCCACATTCATGGACCCAATTAAATTCAACTGTGGTGGGCCTCAAAAGTGTATTTATTAGGCCCAACATTTAAGGAACTAAATGTATAAATTATTACCTCTAAGATTCTTCACAATGTGTTGGGCCCCACTCCTCAAAATTTCAGCCAAAGGCCAAACATAATTATAACATGTTGTTGTCCTAAATTTGGGCACTCCATTGGAGTGGGCCCAGGGCCTCTAAAACTCTGGAAATTGAGGGCCAAGGTCCCTCATTATGCATACAATGAGAGAAAACTCAAAAAGGTGGCCCACCATCAGAGGAAATATTTTTGAATTATGGTTTTTATCAAGGCACATTGCTGGACTGCACAGCAGAAAAATCTGGCAGTCCAACTATTTTGGCCCATTCTTTTGGATGCCCAAACAAGGTCAGTTGGGGCTGAAATTTTTCAGAGTGATACTTCAATAGGTAGGACATACCCTCACAAAATTTCAGAATTTTTGGATATCTCTAAGTATTTTAATTAATTTAAACAAGATAGTCTGTCCAGAAAATCGGACAGACCTGGACATCCCAATGTGGTGGGCCAGTCCGGTCCTCGCCACGATGTGCACAGGGGTCCATTGGCCCTAAAAGTTGGTAGGTAGGTCCCAACATGGGTGGACCACAACTTCACAAAATTTTAGAATTTATGGACACCTAAAAATATTTTATTTTATTTAAAGAAATCAATCTGTCCTGAAAATCGGACTGATCTGGACACCATATTGTAATGGGCCAGTCCAGCCACCACCATGGTGTGTACAGGTTTCCATTGGCCCCAAAATTTTGTAGGTTGGTCCCACCATGAGTGGACCACCTTCCTGTAAATTTTTATAATTTTTAGACACCCAAAAATATTTTAATAATTTTTGGAATTCCAACCTGTCCAGGGTGGAATATTGCTGGAATAGTGCAGAAAATCCAGACTGTCCACCTCACTTGGACCACACCTTTGGGACTCCAATGAAAGTCAGATGGGGTTGAAATTTGGTATGGTTGTAGGTGGGTCATAAGGCTACAAGAATCATATATTATTTTGTTTTAGTATTTTCACCAAAGACCCATAAATCAGGCCCCAAAGTGGCCCAAAAATCTGTCCAGGCAGATTTGGACAGCAACATGTTACTGTCCAAACCACCCCAAAAGATAATTAAAAGGAAAATAAATTAGTATTTTCTCAGGGTGGGGTCCACCTAGATGGGTCACACAACTCTCAGACCCAAGCCCCTTCCAAGATCATCCATAAAATCAAGCCCAAAGGCTGTCCAAAACATGCCAACAATATGGGACAACAAGGTGGGCTTGGATGTCTAACCACTTGGGCCTAGTTGCATGGCACATCAAGTGGGCCCCACATACATCAGATTTACTATAAACATAGGAAAGAAAATATGGAGAAGAAACATAATCCGGCCATAGGGTAGGGCCCCGCCACTAATGGGCCCTCCCAAGAAAGAATCATACCCATATAACTACATTGATTGTACATGCAACATGAAATCACTACATGCATGATCTATAATTGCTATGGATGGTTGAAATGTGTCATCCCAACATGATCCTTAGGTCTAGATGACCTTGAGATGGAGTGGATCATTACATACATCATGATGGGGTCCATGGAGAATGGCCCCATCATGGATCATGACATGCATGTAGGATGGGCCAAAAGGCCACATCCATGGGGTCAAATGGGGTCTCCACCATGGATTGGTGGGCCCCATATGATCCATACAAAAGAAATAAGAAGATTTAAAGATATAAAATTAGATCAGCAAGATCATAGTTACCCACTTGTGATCTCACTCCCAAACTTCTACTCCATGAAGCTCTTGGAGCAAAGAATGGATTTCAATGGTGGAGATCTAGTTCAAATGGAGGGATTGAGAGTATGATGGGGGTAAGGGGGCTTGAGAAGAGAGGGAGGAGGAAGAGAAGTTGCTGGAAATTTCAGCAATGAAGGGAAATGAGAGGGGAAGAGAGAGAAAAAAACTATTTAAGAGAAGTAATCATAGCCTATGGTGACAATAACAATGTTGCTAGGGTAGGTTAGGTATTGGGTAGTGTTTAGGGTGGGTAGTGTTTATTCCATGCAATAGTGCAGTGTGTGTGTGTGGTGTGCATGGGAAATTGTGTCATGGAGGTGGTCCACATGCTTTTGTACAAAAAGTGGGCCACATGATGAAATGCTCATAACTTTTGATCCATAGGTCGGATTGACGCACAAGACGCGTCGTTGGAACCGCAACGACGATACGAAGAGATGACATAGGTCTTGGGTCGATCCGAGTCGGGTCTACGTGACTGAACTCAAAGTGACCATAAACACAATTTGAAGGTCGCGGGTCGCCGGAATTCGACCGGTAAGACCGCGAGACCATGATGAACAAGATGCATACTCACACACATACATGTAAACATGGGAACTAGGGTCGGGTCTCACAAGAGGGGTTTTTGAATTGTGTAAGCCCAAGTGAAAAAGACACAATTGTAAAGGTTTTTGGTGAACCTGAGAAAACATATTTCATAGTAAACGCTAATATCCCCTGTGTGAGGATATTAGGAGTGGAGTAGCTTTTTGTGTGGCTGTTGGAAAACAGTTGGTGTACACACAGGCGAACCACTATAACTCTTTGTCTTGTGGATTGAATGCTTGCTTAATTTTCATATCTTTTATCATTCGATTGTGTGGAATGTACAAGTGGATGTGAATGTTGTAACTATTTACATTTCAAGCAAGTTTGGGGATTGTTGTAATAATTTAGATCTATACTTCTGCATTTAATTTCAATTCCTTGCTATTTCATTTACTTATATTAAAATTGAGTCCTTGATCCAAAAGAGGTTCTAGAAATAAGGTTGTCCTACCATAAGCCCTTGTTTATTATGGTGTAAGGTTGTCCTTAGAACTGAATTTGTATCAGTCTCTCAATACTTATTTATCAAGGTGATTTAAATTTAGCATTGTGAATTGATTCATAATTGTAAGGATATTGGTTTACTTTATTTCCGCTGATTTTATTTTAAATTTGGCATAGTCCTATTCACCCCCCCCCCCCCTCTCGGACTTATAGCTTGGCCTTTTCACATCACCAATTGTGTAAAATCTACTCTATCCATCCATCAAACGGTGCAGCCCACCGCATTTTGGGAGAAACCCATCATCATATACAACATATTATAATAATATAATGTACGTATATGTATATCCATGGTGGGCCATGTCCATGTGGGACCACCATGATACCTGTGTTGAAAGACCCACCCTGATGCATGTGCATCCAATTGTCCAACATTCAAGGGACGCTGGACATTGTGGGGCTGCTAACGGTGAAGTGTATGTACTAACGTCAGTTAAAGGGGAATTTTTGAGGTGGACCCCACATACAGGCCCCACCCTGATGTATTTATATAATCTAAGCCGTTCCCCCTCCTTCTCAGAACATTTTAGGCGTTGAGCCAAAAACTGAAGGTGATCCAATAATCAAGTGGGCCTTACCATAGGAAACAATTGTGTTTGCCGTTAAAACTTGGCAAAATAATTGTTGGGGTCCACATGAAGCTTGGACCCACCTGAAATTTGGTTTGGACCCTTAATTTTGTGGGACACATACAATGGACGGGGTAGATCTGGTTGATGTGGGTCTCACCTAAGATAACAAAAAAAATATACATATGATAAAAAGGTGGTAAGCACCTTGCTGTCATGACATACACGTAAAAGGGGTGGTCCCCATTGGCCCTAGTTGTGGACCCCACCGTGATGTGTGTTCTAAATCCCTACCGTCCATTTGTTGGGACCCCATCGTTGAGGTGTCGGTTCCAAAAATCAGCCATGAATAGTTCTCAGATGGCCCACATCACCACCGTTTATATGAAGGTATGTTAAACCACTCGAAAATGATTGCTAGGGTCCACATGAAGCTTGGACCCACCTGAAATTTGGTTTGGACCCTTAATTTTGTGGGACACATATAATGGACGAGTTGGATTATAAATAAACATTTTGATGGGCCCTACATGGGACCCTCGGTGGTATGTGTGGCTTACCACACCGTCCACAACAGTGGGTGGTGACACCCACTGTGATGCAAGTGTTTCATTCACGTCGTCCGTCCAAGGCAGTGGACGGTGGCCCCCACCATGATGTACGTGTTTTATCCACTCCATCCAGCTAGTGATCAGGTGACCACGTCACAGGAAATAGTGTGGGATTGAACGTCAACAGTTGAAACCCCCCTTTGGGGATAACAGAAGTTTGGATCAATATGAATTATTTTTTCTTTCCATCCAGGTCTGTATGACATTATCAACAGGTGGGATGTAAAATAAACATTTTGGTGGGCCCCTTGCCACATGGCCTTATCAACAGGTTGGATGTAAAATAAACATTATAGTGGAGCCCTTGCTCACGTGGTCTTACCAACAGGTTCGGTGGCAAATAAGCATTTTAGTGGGCCCAAGGTTGGATGGAAAATAAATGTTATAGTGGGCCCACATGGGAGTCCACCATGATGCATGTGTTGCATCCAATTAAGTTGTCCTACCATTATGAATGATCGTCTTGAGGCTTGAGACTAAAAAAATGAGACAGAACCAAATTGTCAGGTGAACCACACTACAGAAAATAGTGGAGTGAATGCCTACCTTTGAAACCCCTTTGGGGTTATAAAAGTCTTGGATCGATATGATATTTGTCTACCCAAGTCCTTGTGACCATGCGGATAGTCTGGATGTAAATTAAATGTTGTGGTGGGCCCACTGGAAGTTGAAAGTGAGAAGTTAGTATCACCACTGTTAGTTGTAGTATGGTCCAAATGATCTTTGGATATGATTTATTTTATTTATTTATTTAATGCTCTATAATGATCTCTATTGATGGATGATCAACGCGGCCCATTCGATCAGCCAATTGATTCGGCCCGGTGTGATATATGAGACCCAATGTTGATGCTCACCTGGATATAAATGAGGCCCACGTGGTTAGGCCCATCTTTATGTATTTGTGGTCCGTTATTGAGGCCCACTTTAACATATATGAGGCCTATGTTATGAGGCCCACCTTGGTATTTGAGGCCCATGGGTCGGGGCCCAATGGGATGTACATAAGGCCCATTTTTATGTGTGATCCAACCATGATAAGTGTATTGTATATCCGCACCATCTAGCAGCTGAATGGTGGGACTCACCCCGATGTATGTATTTTATATCCGCACTATCTACCTGTCTTGATGGCACAGGGCCCACTTCCTGCGTGTGGTGGGCCCGCCTACACTATACAAGCCCACCACGCTGTGCGTGTTTCACCCATACCGTCCACTTATGTGGCCCACTCATTGTATTTAAGAGGCCCAATAAGTTGTATTTGTGGCCTATGGGCAAGACCCATTGTAATATGTACTAGGCCCATGATGTGTAGCCACTTGACATATTCGAGGCTTAGGTACACGACCCATTTGATGTATTCAAGACTCATGTGTAGGGCCCACATGCTGTATGTCTGAGGCCCATGTGCAGGGCCCACCTGTCATGTATATAAGACCCATTAATGTAGTCCACTTGATGTATATTGAGGTCTATGAGTTATATCCCATTATGATGTATCGGGGGACCATGGGTCGTGGCTCATGGTGATGTATATTAGGCCCATGTATTCGGCCCATTGTGATGTATATCAAACCCTTGTATGAGGTCATGGGCCCACTGTATGTTTGACCCTATGTGGGCCTCTCCTTAGGAGCAATGTTGGTTAAATATCCACATTGATGGACAATGACGATTAAATGTCCTCATTGTGACCTTCCCTTAGGCCTTGTTAGGCCCATTCTCTTCGTGGGTTAACCTAAATAAGTGGGCCCCATTCGTCATAGACGGATGGCTCCGTGTTATCGGATTTAATATAACCACGGTCGAAAGCCGATCTTTACATTATGGTTGATTGGTTGTCCATCTATGGACCCCGCTTTATCCACATATGTTGGTTGTCATGGCCGATTATCGATGCTTATCATCAGTACTGATTACCGATGCTGATTATCAGTACTGATTATTTAGGCCGATTACCGATTATCGATCGAGGCCGATTATCGATCTGATTTGTCGTGGCCGATTCCCAATTTTTTAATTGTCGGGGTCCAATGTGATGTAAATGTGGCCTGTATTTAAGGACCGTTGTGATGTGTATTCAGCCCGTGTTTAAGGCCTATTGTGATGCATCTGAGGGCCAGGAGATGGAGCCCATTGTGATGTATGTTGGTCGTCGATTGTCGATGCTGGTTATTGATACTGATTATGGGTATGTAACAACACGACATCATGATACATGCCCATACGCATCATCTGCATGTTTATTATAAGATGTGGTTGATCATTGCATATGTCATTGAGCATGTTGATATGAGACTCCCTGATAGGCGGAGATTATCTCACATGAGCGCACAACATGCGTAGGATTGATGCATGACTAGATTGTGTGACTCATGCTTCTTTCATTATGTGTTATACGCCCTATCGACATCAGAGTCGTAGCCTCCACAGGCATATCGTGGATGGCCAGATGGGACACCAGAAATGTTTGGTTCTAGCATACAGATGTCATAGATGTCCCTGGGTGAAAATTCCTAAACCTCTATGGCCAGGAGATGACTCCAACGTCGAGACCGAGTGGATATATAAGCGCACGAGGGTCGAATACCAGGAGGCCACGTCTCCCACTATGTCGTGGTCGGTTGGAAAGGGGTGTGGCCTTACTCGCCCGAGGGTAGGGGCAATACTAGGCTGAGTTTGACCAGCTAGTGAATGGGTCCGCTATCGACGTGCTGGATAGGTATTGGCAGACTATTGTCTAAGCAGATAGTGAGGTTTCTTACGCTCACTTGAACTATGCTGCTGGGAGAGAGATATTGTCATTTGGAGTTACTAAACCCCAGTGATGATCCCAGAGGTGAACTGTACTGATATGTGGACTTATTGAGTAGGAGTTGCATGCTCATTCATTCATTCATTCACTATCTACTCAGGCTGGTGGTGCGCAACTAATTGTTGTGTACCTTCGTTATGGCAGAGATTTCGGTTGGGGCACACGACTAACCTGAGATCAGGAGTTTACCACATTGAGTCTGACTATCCAAATTTAGGTATGGGACTAGTTTGGATAGAAGTCCCTTGTGGTGGATCCCGTAGCCTACGATACTACGTACTATCATCCCTACTTCACACTCCAGCATAGCCATTCCATTAGCACTATATATTGCATATTGCATTACATTCTCGACATATGGCATTTTGGGTTGCTATGTTTCTGTATTCCTGTGACTTAGATGAGAGTGATGGTATTCGTTAGCTCTTCCGAATTGCATATTGCATTATAGCCTTGACATTCGATATTTGATTATTATGACTCCTCATTTGCATAGTTGTCCTATATTGCTTATTCTGATATTGATTGACTCATGGACTTGTCCGTATTTCCGCTTACTCTGTTATCGTATGATTTATGATCTTGTCAGTATTTCTGTTTACTCTGATAATTCTTACTCTTGTCAGTATTTCTGTTTATTCCGACATTGTACGATTTATGGATTACCAGTGTTTTCGGTATTGTATGATTAAGGCATTGTAATAAATACTTGACACTTATCTTGTGCACACACTTACACTACCCTCTATACTTTCTATAAGCTTATGCACGATAGATGCGTGCAGGTAATGTTAAGTTGTAGCAACATCGAGCTTGGAGCATACAGCCGTCTTCTAGAGCTTTGATATATGTATTTCCCTTTCAGCATTGTACTCAAATGATTATATTAGTGGATATGTGATGATGATGATGTTACTTTTGTGAATTGGATAATCTTGCGGTTATGCTTATTGCGAGTTAAAAGTGTAAGTGTTATGGTCTCATGCTTCTTTGGTTGTCAAATTTGTGATGTGTCAAAACATCTATCTGTGTCCTGTGCTTGTATGATGATTTATATGAATTCAAGACACTGCATAAACACTTCAAGAAGCTACAAGTTGAACTTTTCAAGAAGCTACATATTGAAGTTCAAGAAGCTACATGTTGAAGTCTCAAGAAGCTACAATGTTGATGTTCAAGTCTTAAGAAACAACTCATGACTTCAAGACTAATAAGCAATGCATGAAGTAGTTGTTATGCTGATGAAGATCTCAAGTTTGAAGCTACAACAAGTTCAAGATCTCAAGCCTGATATGGTTCAAACAATTTACATTCGTTGAATGGTTGAAGTTCAATGTCCATACGACATGATTCAGGTTTGAATGACCTTAGGTTGACCCTTTAAGTAGGTCACTTTGGATACATAAATCAAATATTTATTTTACATAAGTTTGGTCTATTCTACGACCACCCTAGCTCTTGTTCGACGAATCCCGGCATTGGTTCGACTAGTCCAAGAAATTTCACGACCAGTCCTAAGTAGTTGAAAATTTTTTGAAATTTTGAAATACGCCCACGACCGTCCTGGAGGTCCTTCGACCGGTCGTAGGCGTGGCTTCGACTCGTCCACGACCAGTCGTGGAGCTACGACTCAAAGTCTAGCAACGTAATCTATGGTCCTACGACCAGTCGTAAGGATCTACGACCTGTCGTAGGTGACCCACGACCAGTCGTAGGCTACTCACGACCAGTCATGGAACGACTTTCAAAGATCGCGCTTAATTTTTCAAAAATCTATTAGAGCTACGACCAGTCGAAGATTTCTAAGACCAGTCGTAGGAACGATTTTTGCTTCTATAAATTGAATACGAAATTCAGAGTTTTCACACTTCAACTCTATTTAATTCAAGAATTTTCAAGTGATCACTCTGAGATAAGTCTGTGTTTATTTTAAGCTACATTGTGCTTATTTAATATTCCTTTTTGCTAGCTTATTTAATTTGATTTTGTTTCTTTATTCCAATCTTACTTGAAAAGAGGAATTATCTTATTCCTTCTTCTTGGAATCAAAATCAAATATAGCTACGCCCAACAAGTTAAATCTAAAATCTATTAGAATTTAGAACCTTATGAATGTGAGTATTAGAAATTGAACTTTGACATTCAATCATCTACTCCGATTGGTTCTACCGGGCTGCTAAGAAAAGGAGAAATCCAGGTATTTTACAATTCTGTAAAATTTATTTACTTTTGGTTTTGTTTGAGGTTAAGCCAGAAAAATCTCATTGTACTGGTTTTGTTTGAGGTTGAACCAGAAAAATCTCATTGTATTGGTTGTCTGAGGAAAACCAGAAAACTCAGAAAAGAGGGGTTTTTGAATTGTGTAAGCCCAAGTGAAAAAGACACAATTGTAAAGGTTTTTGGTGAACCTGTGAAAACCTATTTCATAGTGAACGCTAATATCCCCTGTGTGAGGATATTAGGAGTGGAGTAACTTTACTGGTGGTTGTTGAAGAGGCAGTTGGTGTACACACAGGCGAACCACTATAAATCTTTGCCTTGTGGATTGAATGCTTGCTTAATTTTCATGTCTTTTATCATTCGATTGTGTGGAATGTACAAGTGGATGTGAATGTTGTAACTATTTACATTTCAAGCAAGTGTGGGGTTGTTGTAATAATTTAGATCTATACTTCTACATTTAATTTCAATTCCTAGCTATTTCATTTACTTATATTAAAATTGAGTCCTTGATCCAAAAGCTATTCTAGAAATAAGGTTGTCCTACCATAAGCCCTTGTTTATTATGGTGTAAGGTTGTCCTTAGAACTGAATTTGTATCAATCTCTCAATACTTATTTATCAAGGTGATTTAAAATTTAGCATTGTGAATTGATTCATATTGTAAGGATATTGGTTTACTTTATTTCTGCTGATTTTATTTTAAATTTGGCATAGTCCTATTCACCCCCCCTCCTCTAGGACATATAGCTTGGCCGTTTTCAAGTGGTATCAGAGCCTAATAGCTCATTCTTGTTGCTTTTTATTTGGATTTATTTCCTGAGCTAACGATCTAAGCTATATAAAAAGATGTCAAATTTTGATAGCCTTTCAGTTACTAGGCCTCCACCCTTTGATGGTTCCAACTATGCCTATTGGAAAGCCAGAATGAGGATCTTCCTCAAATCAATGGATGAAAGTGTGTGGCAAGCCACAGTGACTGAATGGAATCCTCTCGTCATGGAAGTAACTGGTGTTGATGGTTCAAAATCTATGAAAATTACACCGTATTACCAATGGACCACACTTCAGAAAAATGAGAGTAGTGCTAATGCTAAAGCACTAAATGCAATCACTTGCGCACTATCACTGGATGAGTTCAAAAGAATCATATCCTGTGATACTGCAAAGCAAGCCTGGGATATTTTAGAAATGACACACGAAGGTACATCAATTGTCAAGAAATCTAAAGTCCAACTCCTCACAACTAAATTTGAAGAAATTCATATGGAGGAAAATGAAATGTTTATGGACTTTTACACTAGATTGAATGACATTGTAAACTCACTATGGGGTCTTGGCGATAAGATCCCAGAAAGTAAAGTGTGTGCAAAAATACTACGCTCTCTTCCTGAACGGTTCAATTCTAAGGTAACCGCAATCCAGGAACTTTGTGATACGGATAATATGAAGGTAGAAGAATTAGTTGGTTCTTTACAAACCTATGAATTAAGTTTTAAAGCTCCTAAAGGTAAATCTATTGCTTTGAAGTCATCTAAAAGTATTACTCAAGAAAATTCAGATTCAGAAAAGTCTGAAGATGATATGGCCCTTTTGGCAAAAAAGTTTTATAAGATTTTCAAAAGTAAGAAAAGAGTCGACTTTCAAAAGGCAAATGAAAAGAAACGTTCTAAACCTAAGTCTAAAACTTGGAAGTCATTGAAAGATAGTCAATGTTACAACTGTCAAGAATATGGGCATTTAGCAAACAAATGTCCTAAAAAGGACAGATCCAAAAGGAAGGGTATGTTGGCTACTTGGGATGAATCGTCGATTCTCAAGCCTCTTCAATCAGAAAATTAAACCGAAGTCGGGCAGTGAACTTAAGGCCCTTATGACTCTAGCCAAGTTTACTTTTTCAGATCACGATGATTCAACAAGTGAAGAAAATTTGGATAGTGATCATGAAAATGATGAAGATCTTCAAGATGCTTATAATGCCTTATATAAGGAAAGTTGTAAAATTGCTGTCAAACTTAAACTTCAAAAAGAAAAGTTTTTTAAACTTAAAGAATGTTTTAAAACCCTTGTTTTAGAAAAATCTCAAATTTCAGATTGTTTTGAAAAATCAAAGTGTGATCTAGAATTAAAAACCTCCCTAATTGAAAATTTGAAATCTGAAAATGAGAAACTTAAAAATGAAGTATCTTCTCTTATGAGTTTGAAGGACACATGGAGATATGCCCAAGGTGATCCAAAATTAGAAAAATTATTATCCTGATCAAGAAAATGTGGCGATCGATACGGGTTGGGCTATGATAAAATCACATCTCCTAAACAGAAGAATACTCGTTCCAATTTTGTGAAAGGAGAGACTTCTAACTCAAAAGGAAAAGGTACTAGTCAAGTTTTTTCTAAAAATACAAAAACTTTTCAAAAACACAAAAGCAGCTATATAAATTTCAAAAATCAGATTCGAAACCCACTAGCTGAAAAAATTGTTGATTTACTTAAGGAGCTATTAAAATCTAACTCAGTAGGTCACTCTTACAACTATAAACAAAAGAAGACCAATTATTCTCCTAAACCCAAAACAAGATCTTGAAATGGGTTCCTAAGGTTACTGTTTGGTTGCTCACACTGCTTTCAAAGCTACAAGCCATTCGAAATGGTACCTAGACAGTGGATGCTCCAGACATATGACAGGCGACAAAGCTCTATTCACCGATCTTAAAGATATGACTGATGGGTCAGTCACATTTGGTAATGGTAGCAACTGCAAGATAATTGGCAAAGGTACGGTCCAACTCTATAACCTACCCTTATTTAAAAATGTTTTATATGTTGAGGGTTTAAAACACAACCTGTGGAGCATATCTCAAATATGCGATAACAACCATAATGTTAAATTTTCTAATCAAGGTGATGAAATTATAAATGAAAAGGGTTCTGTAATATTAACTGGTCGCAGAACTTCTGAAAACTGCTATATAGTAAGCAATGGTAGCTCATCTGAACAAACGTGCTACATGGTCCATACCGATGAGACAGAATTATGGCATAAATGCCTTGGACATGTACACTACCGAAATTTATACAGATTGAGCAAAAGTGAACTAATTAGAGGACTATCTAAGATGCAAAAAGTAGACAAGATTTGTGGTGAATGCCAGTATGGTAAACAAACTAGGAGCTCTCACAAAAAGGTGAACTCCAATATCACCACAAGACCACTGAAATCTGCTCCACATGGATCTTATAGGACCAACAAGAACGGAAAGTCGAGGTGGCAAAAAGTACATCTTAGTTATTGTAGATGATTACACAAGATACACTTGGGTTTCATTCTTGAGAGATAAATCAGAAACCCTTGATGAAGTGAAAAAGATTATAAAACGGATTCAAACTGAAAAATGTTCTCAAGTCAGCAAGATCCGTAGTGATCATGGATCCGAATTCGAAAACAGCGGTTTTGAGAAATTTTGTAGCGATCAGGGAATATCGCATGAATTCTCTGCACCTAAAACTCCTCAACAAAATGGAATTGTCGAGAGGAAGAATAGAGTGCTTCAAGAAATGGGAAATGTTATGTTAAATAGCATGAAGCTCCCTAGGAATCTCTGGGCTGAAGCAGTGAATACAGCCTGCTACATTATTAACCGTGTTTATATTTGTAAATCTAATAATAAAACAGCTTATGAAATGTGGTTTGAGAAAAAGCCTTCTGTCAAATACTTTCGAGTTTTTGGCAGCAAGTGTTATATTTTGCGTGACTGTGAAAATTTGGGAAAGTTCGACACTAAAAGTGATGAAGGGATCTTTTTAGAATATTCTTTAAACAGTCGTGCATATCGTGTTCTGAACAACAAGACCGGTGTAATTCAAGAGTCAATAAATGTTGTGATTGACGATCTTTTGAATACACCTGTCCCTAGTTCAGATAATGATGAAGTTCTTATACTTGAAAAACAAGAAATTTCATCAAGTGAAACTAATCGTAATTAAGGACTGTTAAAGATCATCCAACTTCTCAAATACTTGGAAACCCTCTCACTTTGGTGTACTTTTCGTAGACAATTAGAGGACATATGTAACTACGTATGCTTTACATCCCAGATTGAACCGGTTAACGTAAAAGAAGCACTTTCGGATGAAAACTGGATTCTTGCGATGCAAGAAGAACTTAATCAGTTTGTCAGAAATGATGTCTGGCACCTTGTTCCTAGACCTAAAGATAAACATATTATTGGAACAAATTGGATTTTCAAAAACAAATCTGATGAACTTGGAAATATTATTCGAAATAAAGCAAGACTAGTTGTACAGGGGTATACACAAATTGAAGGTATTGACTATAATGAAACATTTGCTCCTGTAGCTCGTCTTGAATCAATCGACTTTTTATCTCCATTGCATGTTTTAGGAAGATTAAAATTTACCAAATGGATGTAAAGAGTGCCTTTCGAATGGTGATTTACATGAAGAGGTATATGTTGAATAACCTACAGGGTTTGAAGATCCTAAATTTACTGATCATGTGTATCGTCTTAAGAAGGCTCTCTATGGTCTGAAACAAGCTCCCAGAGCATGGTACAAAAAACTGACTAAGTTTTTACTAAGTCATAATTTTCAGATGGGGTGTGTTGATAAGACACTCTTTGTTAAGAAACATAACGATGATATTCTAATGGTTCAAATATATGTTGACGATATTATTTATGGATCAACCTGTACTAACATGATTGTTGAGTTTGCAGATTTGATGAAGTCTAAATTCGAAATGAGCATGGTTGGAGAATTAAAATATTTTCTAGGGTTGCAAGTAAAACAACAACCTGATGGAATTTTTATCTCTCAAACCAAATATGCTCAAAGTTTAATTAAGAAATTTGGATTTGAGAAAGGTAAAAATTTTGATACTCCTATGAGTACAACTTTGAGACTCTCAAAAGACTCTACAGGTAATGATGTGGATCCTAAATTGTATCGTAGTTTGATTAGTAGTTTACTTTATTTGACTGCTAGTAGACCAGATATTGCTTTGAGTGTTGGTATTTGTGCTCGTTATCAATCAAATCCTAAAGAATCTCACTTAACTGCTGTTAAACGGATTATGCGATATGTCGCAAGTTCTACTAAACTGGGTCTCTGGTATCCACATGAGACTAATGTTCAATTAGCCGAATGCCTGAGAGATCTTGTCAACTGGTGGAAACATTGATGATAGGAAATCAACCAGTGGTGGTTGTTTCTACATTGGAAATTGTCTTGTTTCTTGGTTTAGCAAGAAGCAAAGTTCTATATCGCTATCAACAGCTGAGGCTGAATACATTGCTGCTGGAAATGCATGTACTCAACTTGTTTGGATGAAACGAATGTTAAGCGATTATGGAATCACTCAGGATTCTATGATTTTATTTTGTGATAATTCCAGTGCAATAAATATCTCTAAAAATCCAGTTCAGCATTCACGTACTAAGCATATTAACATTAGATTTCATTACATTCGTGAATTAGTGGAAGAAAAATTAATATATTTGGATTACATTCCAACCGAGACTCAACTTGCGGACATTTTCACTAAACCGCTTGACAAAAGTAGGTTTAATAAATTAAAATTTGATCTCCGTATGTGCAATTTAAATTGAATTTACATGATTTGATGTATCATAATGTACATAACTATGATGTTTTATTTGCTTGAATTTGAAAATTATTTAAAAATTTTACAAATTTTGAGTCGTACTCGACCAGTCGTGAGTGTACACGACCGGTCGTGCTACGACCGGTCGAACACTTACACGACCAGTCGTGAAACTCAGGATTTCACTTTAATTTGGGGATTTTGACTCTTCTTCTTCATTTCTTTTTACTCTCCAACGGTTCTAGCTACGACCGATCGAACCCACCTTCATAGTACTTCAAGGTTAGTGGTTCTTTTGCAGATTCTTGCTATTAGTGTTTCAAATCTCATTCTTGTGGAATCTATTTGGTCGTTCATTGCAAGTTTGGGGTTTTATCTTGAAAAATCTGTTTTATTTAAACCCCATTTCTTCCAACTTGTTGTTTTCTTGAAATCCTTCTGTGAAAATAGATGCTAGAGGTAAAAAGAAAACTACTCGAGGTCCGTCTTCTTCTAGATCAGCTTCTATTGTACAACGTCATTTTCGCTCTCCCGAAAATGATCCTTCGATGTTTCGGGATTTGCGTATGCGCAATGTTATTGTTGAGCGTCATGTTAATATTAATCACATTGCTTCATTTGGTATCCTTCCTCTGTTGGAATCTGTGGGATGGGATAACATCTTACATTGGGGTGGAGCTGCATACCAGTCCATTGCCCAATCCATGTTTACATGTATCTGTGATTTTCTCTTGAGGATTTAACTTTTAAAGTTGATACTCAAGAATGATTGTTTTTAGTGGATCGACATTTGATTGCCGACATTATGGAAATACACATCAATGATGAGAGCATTCCAATTCATATTTTACATGAGTCTCTCGAATCGAACGAAAAATGCTTACTAGAGATTTATGTAATTTGGATGTTCATTGGACTCATAAAGGTCATGTACTTCCCTCAAGGTATTTGTTACCCAGACACGAAAGTACTTCATAGGATATTCATCTCAAATCTTTATCCACGTTCGGTAATAAAACGGAACTCATTGCTTTCATGGTTCGTGTTTTGCATTCGTAGTCTCGGTGCAAAAATATGTCTACCTTCTTTAATTTGTCATTCCATTATTTTGTCTCGTCACCATCCTGGATATAGTGATATACCCTTTGGTTATTTATTGACTATGCTGGCAAATCATATGCTCGTAGCTATGCCTACTAGAGAAAAACCCATCCATCATCTCCCTTTTAATAATTCCAATCTTAACAAGATGAATTTAGAATTGGCTGATGGCCAAGTGGATGCTGGTAGCAGTGGTGCTGAAGCAGGAAATGCTCAAGCTAGTGATCTTCCCGAAGACGTGAATATGGATGATTTATTTGAAGAACTTGAATCGACTACGGTGATGATCCTGATTTTCAGCCTTCTGATTTTGATGAGAGATTGAATTCCCTTCAAGAGCAGGTGGCTCAAATTCGTGTTACCCACGACACGTAATTTTCATATTTACGCAAATATATGAGGCGGATTGCTAAGGGTTTACATAAAATTGATCCATCTAATCCTGCACCCTCTTCTGGTTCTGACTAAATTTTTGATGTGTCTGTAATATTTTTTTTACTGAACTTGTCGTGCTTACTGACTTTTTGAATTATGCACTATGCTCTCTTGAATCAACTCCTATTTTCTTTATTATTGATGCTCTTCTTCCTTTGTCATTTTGTGTAAAAAAGGGGGAGAAGTTTTGAAGGCTTTTGATCTATTTGAATTAATCTTTATGATGTGCTCCTATTACTCAGGCTATTACTTAGGGGGAGTTAAGCTTCTCAGGGGTAGTTATGGGAGAATGCTAGTTACTACTTATCATATCTATATAACTGTGCATGCTTCTCTATTGTGAACCTGTTGTGTTTGTACTTCTCTTATGTCTATTGGAAGTATTATTACTTGGGTGTTTTGTCACAAATTTGACAAAGGGAGAGATTGTAAGTGTTATGGTCTCATGCTTCTTTGGTTGTCAAATTTGTGATGTGTCAAAACATCTATCTGTGTCCTGTGCTTGTATGATGATTTATATCAATTCAAGACACTGCATAAACACTTCAAGAAGCTACAAGTTGAACTTTTCAAGAAGCTACATATTGAAGTTCAAGAAGCTACATGTTGAAGTCTCAAGAAGCTACAATGTTGATGTTCAAGTCTTAAGAAACAACTCATGACTTCAAAACTAATAAGCAATGCATGAAGTAGTTGTTATCTTTGATGAAGATCTCAAGTTTGAAGCTACAACAAGTTCAAGATCTCAAGCCCGATATGGTTCAAACAATCTACATTCGTTGAATGGTTGAAGTTCAATGTCCATACGACATGATTCAGGTTTGAATGACCTTAGGTTGACCCTTTAAGTAGGTCACTTTGGATACATAAATCAAATATTTATTTTACATAAGTTTGGTCTATTCTACGACCATCCCCTAGCTCTTGTTCGACCGGATCCTGGCATTGGTTTGACTAGTCCAAGAAATTCCACGACCAGTCCTAAGTAGTTGAAGATTTTTCAGAATTTTTGGTACGCCCACGACCAGTCCTGGAGGTCCTTCGACCGGTCGTAGGTGTGGCTTCGACTCGTCCATGACCAGTCGTGGAGCTACGACTCAAAGTCCAGCAACGTAATTTTTGGTCCTACGACCAGTCGTAAGGATCTACGACCTGTCGTAGGTGACCCACGACCAGTCGTAGGCTACTCACGACCAGTCGTGGAATGACTTTCAAAGATCGCGCTTAATTTTTCAAAAATCTGTTAGAGCTACGACCAGTCGAAGATTTCTAAGACCAGTCGTAGGAACGATTTTTGCTTCTATAAATTGAACACGAAATTCAGAGTTTTCACACTTCAACTCTATTCAATTCAAGAATTTTCAAGTGATCACTCTGAGATAAGTCTGTGTTTATTTTAAGCTACATTGTGCTTATTTAATATTCCTTTTTGCTAGCTTATTTAATTTGATTTTGTTTCTTTATTCCAATCTTACTTGAAAAGAGGAATTATCTTATTCCTTCTTCTTGGAATCAAAATCAAATATAGCTACGCCCAACAAGTTAAATCTAAAATCTATTAGAATTTAGAACCTTATGAATGTGAGTATTAGAAATTGAACTTTGACATTCAATCATCTACTCCGATTGGTTCTACCGGGCTGCTAAGAAAAGGAGAAATCCAGGTATTTTACAATTCTGTAAAATTTATTTACTTTTGGTTTTGTTTGAGGTTAAGCCAGAAAAATCTCATTGTACTGGTTTTGTTTGAGGTTGAACCAGAAAAATCTCATTGTATTGGTTGTCTGAGGAAAACCGGAAAACTCGAGAAAAGAGGGTTTTGAATTGTGTAAGCCCAAGTGAAAAGACACAATTGTAAAGGTTTTTGGTGAACCTGTGAAAACCTATTTCATAGTGAACGCTAATATCCCCTGTGTGAGGATATTAGGAGTGGAGTAGATTTCTGTGTGGCTGTTGAAAGACAGTTGGTGTACACACAGGCGAACCATTATAACTCTTTGCCTTGTGGATTGAATGCTTGCTTAATTTTCATATCTTTTATCATTCGATTGTGTGGAATGTACAAGTGGATGTGAATGTTGTAACTATTTACATTTCAAGCAAGTGTGGGGATTGTTGTAATAATTTAGATCTATACTTCTGTATTTAATTTCAATTCCTAGCTATTTCATTTACTTATATTAAAATTGAGTCCTTGATCCAAAAGATGTTCTAGAAATAAAGTTGTCCTACCATAAGCCCTTGTTTATTATGGTATAAGGTTATCCTTAGAACTGAATTTGCATCAATCTCTCAATACTTATTTATCAAGGTGATTTAAAATTTAGCATTGTGAATTGATTCATATTGTAAGGATATTGGTTTACTTTATTTCTGCTGATTTTATTTTAAATTTGGCATAGTCCTATTTACCCCCCCCCCCGTCTAGGACATGTAGCTTGGCCTTTTTCAAAAAGTACAAAAAAAAAATCTCCTTGTAGGGTCCCAGGATCATAATCTGGTGTATGGACAAGGTAGGAGTCGAGAACGGGGTACTACGGAGGTTGTCGACACTGGATTTGGTGATCGGGATTCCTGTGAATCCGATTTTTGGGTTTGGTGCGTGACATCTATAAACTAAATCTAAACCAAAACCTATAACCTAAACTCAAACCCAATCTCAAATCCCAATAACTATAACCTAAACCAAAACCAAAACTTATAACCTAAACCCGAACACATTGTCAAATCCCAAAACCTATAACCTAAACCTAAACCTTAAACAAAACCTAAACCAAAACCTATAACCTAAACCAAAACCAAAACCAATAACCTAAACCCAAATCCATTCTCAATTCTCAAAACCTATAACCTAAACCTAAACCTTAACCCAAACCTTAACCAAAACCTATAACCTAAACTAAAACCAAAACTTATAACCTAATCCCGAACCCATTCTCAAATCCCAAAACCTATAACTTAAACCTAAACCAATAACCTAAACCAAAACCAAAACCTATAACCTAAACCAAAACTAAAAACTATAACCTAAACCCGAACCCATTCTCAAATCCAAAACCTAAACCTTAACCAAAACCTACAACATAAACCAAAACCAAAACCTACAACCTAAACCCGAACCCATTCTCAAATCCCAAAACCTATAACCAAAACCAAAACCAAAACCTATAACCTAAACCCGAACCCATTCTCAAATCCAAAAACATTAACCTTAACCAAAACCTATAACATAAACCAAAACCAAAACCTACAACCTAAACACGAACCCATTCTCAAATCCCAAAACCTATAACCAAAACCAAAACTTATAACCTAAACCCGAACCCATGCTCAAATCCAAAACCTAAACCTTAACCAAAACACTCAGAACCAAAACTAAAACCAAAACCTATAACTTAAACCCGAACACATTCTCAAATCTAAAACCCTAAACCTTAACCAAAACCGATAATCAAAAGCAAAATCAAAACCTATAAGCTAAACCCGAACCCATTCTCAAATCCCAAAACCTATAACCTAAACCTCAACCTTAACCTAAACCTAAACCACAACCTACAACCTAAGCCAAAACTAAAACCTATAACCTAAACCCGAACCCATTCTCAAATCCGAAAACCTATAACCTAAACCAAAACCTAAACCTATAACCTAAACCCAAACCCTTTCTTAAATCCCAAAACCTATAACCTAAACCTAAACCAAAACCTAAACCTAAACCAAAACCAAAACCTATAACCTAAACCCGAACCCATTATCAACTACCATAACTTATAACCTTAACCTAAACCAAAACCAAAACCGATGACCTAAATCGAAACCAAATCGATAACCTAAATGCGAACACATTCTCAAATCCTAATACCTATAACCTAAACCAAAACCAAAACCTTTAACCTAAACACGAACCAATCTCAAATCCCAAACCTATAAATTAAACCTAAACCTAAACCAAAACCAAAACCAATAACCTAAACCCGAACCCATTCTCAAATCCCAAAAATTATAACCTAAACCTAAACCTTAACCAAAACTTATAACCTAAACCAAAACCAAAACCTACAACCTAAACCCGAACCCATTCTCAAATCCGAAAAACCTATAACCTAAACCTAAACCTAAACCTAAACATATAACCTAAACCAAAACCAAAACCTATAACCTAAACCCGAACCCATTCTCAAATCCCAAAACTTATAACCTAAACCAAAACCAAAACCTATAACCTAAGCTCGAACCCATTCTCAAATCCCAAAACCTATAACCTAAACCAAAACTAAACGTGTAACCTTAACCCGAACCCAATTTCAAATTCAATAACCTAAACCATAACCAAAACCTATACCCTAAACCAAAACCAAAACCTATAAACTAAACCCAAATCCATTCTAAAATCCAAAAACCTAAACCTTAACCAAAACCAATAACCTAAACCAAAACCAAAACCTATAACCTAAACCCGAACCCATTGTCAATTCCCAAAACCTTAAGCTAAACCAAAACCAAAACCTATAACCTAAACCTGAACCCGTTCTCAAATCCAAAAATCTAAACCTTATCTAATACCTATAACCTAAACCAAAACCAAAATCTATAACCTAAACTCGAACCCATTCTCAAATCCCAAAACCTATAACCTAAACCAAAACCAAAACTTATAACCTAAACCCGAACCCATTCTCAAATCCAAAAACCTAAACCTTAACCAAAACTTGTAAACTAAACCAAAACCAAAACCTATAACTTAAACCCGAACCCATTCTCAAATCCAAAAACCTAAACCTTAACCAAAACCTATAACCTAAACCAAATCCAAAACCTATAACCTAAACCCAAACCCATTCTCAAATCCCAAAACCTATAACCTAACCCTAAACCTTAACCTAAACCTAAACCAAAACCTATAACCTAAGCCAAAACCAAAACCTATAAACTAAACCCGAACCCATTCTCAAATCCAAAAACCTAAACCTTAAACAAAACCTATAACCTACACCAAACCAAAACCTATAACCTAAATCCGAACCCATTCTCAAATCCCAAAACCTATAACCTAAACCAAAACCAAAACCTATAACCTAAATCCGAACCCATTCTAAAATCGAAAAACCTAAACCTTAACCAAAACTCAGTAACCTAAACCAAAACCAAAACCTATAACTTAAACCCGAACACATTCTCAAATCAAAAACCTAAACCTTAACCAAAACCGATAATCAAAACCAAAACCAAAACATATAACCTAAACCCGAACCCATTCTTAAATCTCAAAACCGATAACCTAAACCTAAACCTTAACCTAAACCTACAACCTAAGCCAAAACTAAAACCTATAACCTAAACCCGAACCCATTCTCAAATCCAAAAACCTAAACCTTAACTAAAACCTAAAACCAAAACCAAAACCAAAACCAAAACCTATAACCTAAACTCGAACCCATTCTCAAATCCCAAAACCTATAACCTAAACCTAAACTTAAACCAAAACCAAAACCTTTAACCTAAACCCGAACCCATTATCAACTCCCAAAACCTATAACCTTAACCTAAACCAAAACCATAACCTATAACCCAAATCTAAACCAATACTTACAACCTAAACCCGAACACATTCTCAAATCCCAATACCTATAACCTAAACCAAAACCATAACCTTTAACCTAAACCCGAACCCATTCTCAAATCCCAAAACCTATAAACTAAACCTAAACTAAAACCTAAACCTAAACCAAAACCTATAACCTAAACCAAAACCAAAACCAATAACCTAAACCCGAACCCATTCTCAAATCCAAATCCAAAAACCTAAACCTTAACCAAAACTTGTAAACTAAACCAAAACCAAAACCTATAACTTAAACCCGAACCCATTGTCAAATCCTAAAACCAAAACCTTAACCAAAACCTATAACCTAAACCAAATCCAAAATTATAACCTAAACTCGAAACCATTCTCAAATCCTAAAACCTATAACCTAACCCTAAACCTTAACCAAAACCTAAACCAAAACCAAAACCTATAACCTAAACCCGAACCCATTCTCAAATTCAAAAACCTAAACCTTAAACAAAACCTATAACCTACACCGAAACCAAAACCTATAACCTAAATCGGAAATTCTCAAATCCCAAAACCTATAACCTAAACCAAAACCAAAACCTATTACCTAAACCCGAACCCATTTTAAAATCGAAAAACCTAAACCTTAACCAAAACTAGTAACTTAAACCAAAACCAAAACCTATAACTTAAACCCGAACACATTCTCAAATCAAAAACCTAAACCTTAACAAACCGATAATCAAAACCAAAACCAAAACCTATAACCTAAACCCGAACCCATTCTTAAATCCCAAAACCTATAACCTAAACTTAAACCTTAACCTAAACCTATAACCTAAGCCAAAACCAAAACTTATAACCTAAACTCCGAACCCATTCTCAAATCCCAAAACCTATAACCTAAACCAAAACCAAAACCTATAACCGAAACCCGAACCCATTTTTAAATCCAAAACCTAGACCTTAATCAAAACCTATAACCAAAACCAAAACTAAAACCTATAACCTAAACGTGAACCCATTCTCAAATCCCAAAATCTAAACCTTAACCAAAACCTATAACCTAAACCAAAACCAAAATCAGTAACCTAAACCGAGCCCATTCTCAAAACCCAAAACCTATAACCTAAACCAAAACCAAAACCTATAACCTAAACCCGAACCCATTCTCAAATCCAAAAACCTAAACCTTAACCAAAACTTGTAAACTAAACCAAAACTAAAACCTATAACTTAAACTCGAACCCATTCTCAAATCAAAAACCTAAACCTTAACCAAAACCCATAACCTAAACCAAATCCAAAACACATAACCTAAACCCGAACCCATTCTCAAATCCCAAAACCTATAACCTAAACCTAAACATATAACCTAAGCTAAAATCAAAACCTATAACCTAAACCCGAACCCATTCTCAAATCACAAAACCTATAACCTAAACCAAAACCAAAACCTATAACCTAAACCCGAACCCATTCTCAAATCCAAAACCTAAACCTTAAGCAAAACCTATAACTAAAATCGAAACCAAAACCTATAACCTAAACCCGAACCCATTCTCAAATCACATAACCTACAACTTAAGCCTAAACCAAAACCTAAACCTAAAGCAAAACCAAAACCTTTAACCTAAACCCGAACCCATTATCAACTCCCAAAACCTCTAACCATAACCTAAACCAAAACCCAAACCTATAACCTAAATCTAAATCAATACTTACAACCTAAACCCGAACACATTCTCAAATCCCAATACCTACAACCTAAACCAAAACCAAAACCTTTAACCTAAACCCGAACTCATTCTCAAATTCCAAAACCTATAAATTAAACCTAAACCATAACCTAAACCTAAACCAAAACCTATAACCTAAACCAAAACGAAAACCAATAACCTAAAACCGAACCAATTCTCAAATCCAAAACCTAAACCTTAACCAAAACTTGTAAACTAAACCAAAATCAAAACCTATAACTAAAACCGGAACCCCTTCTCAAATCTAAAAACCTAAACCTTAACCAAAACCTATAACCTAAACCAAATCCAAAACCTATAGCCTAAACCCGAACCCATTCTCAAATCCCAAAGCCTATAACCTAACCCTAAACCTTAACCTAAACCAAAACCAAAACCTATTACCAAAACCCAAACCCATTCTCAAATCTAAGAATCTAAACCTTAACAAAAACCTTATAACCTAAACCAAAACAAAAACCTATAGACTCACCCGAACCCATTCTCAAATCCAAAACCTAAATCTTAACCAAAACTAATAACCTAAACCATAACCACAATCTATAACCTAAACCCAAACCCATTCTCAAATCCCATAACCTATAACCTAAACCAAAACCAAAACCTATAACCTAAACCCAAACCCATTCTCAAATCTCAAAACCAATAACGTAAACCTAAACCTAAACGGATAACCTAAACCCGAACCCATTCTCAAATTCCAGAACCTATAACCTAAACCCGAACCCATTCTAAAATCCCAAAACCTATAACCTATACCCGAACCCATTCTCAAATCCAAAACCTAACCCTTAACCAAAACTTGTAACCAAAATCAAAACCAAATCCTATAACTTAGACCCGAACCCATTTTCAAATCCAAAACCTAAACCTTAACCAGAACCTATAACCAAAACCAAAACCAAAACCTATAACCAAAACCTGAACCCATTCTTAAATCACAAAACCTATAACTTAAACCTAAACCAAAACCTAAACATAAAGCAAAACCAAAACCTTTAACCTAAACTTGAACCCATTATCAACTCCCAAAACCTATAACCATAACCTAAACCAAAACCCAAACCTATAACCAAAATCTAAATCAATACTTACAACCTAAACCCGAACACATTCTTAAATCCCAATACCTACAACCTAAACCAAAACCAAAACCTTTAACCTAAACCCGAACCCATTCTCAAATCCCAAAACCTATAAACTAAACCTAAACCATAACCTAAACCTAAACCAAAACCTATAACCTAAACAAAAACCAAAACCAATAACCTAAACCTGAACCAATTCTCAAATCCAAAAACCTAAATGTCACGCCCCAGACTCGATTACTGGACTCACAAGGAACCCGATGGCCGGTTCTGGCCGCAACAGCCTCCGTAGTACCCCATTCTCGGCTCCTAAGGCATGTTCCGATCCTGGGATCCTACAAGGAGGATTTTCATAACAGTGTAATCATTACCAATAAGAGCATACCCAAGATCACAGCAAGTACATCTGGAAGTAACAGGGGATACACATCACAAAATCCACTAAGAATTTGAACTTTTACAAGCTTACATCAGGTCCGAAAGGACATACATAAGACAATGGGAAAAGAGAGAAAAGAGTCAGCAACACTGGAGTCCTCAAGCTCAACTCTACTCCACGCTCTGCTGCTACGACGCCTGCCTAGGATCTCCTGCACGCATCAATCGTGCATAAGCTTATAGAAAGCTTAGAGGGTGGTGAAAGTGTGTGACAATAGTGCTCAGAAGAAGATAGAGAATGCAGAAGGGAGTCATGATCAATACCAATACCACTAGCCTTACCAAGGCTATCATGAATGCAAGAAACTATACCAAGGCAGTACGATAATGCAGGAAGCCATACCAAGGCTATATAATGCAATGAGTACTATGATGCGATGAGTACTGTAATGCAATGAGTACTTTAATGCGATGAGCACTGTAATGCAATGAGTACTGTAATGCAATATGAGGCTTACACAGCCAATGCAAATGCAATGCGAAGTAATATCAGTGCTCATATCCAATCCACATATCAAATACATTTCCATCATAAGGAAATCACAGGGGTCCATTACACTGCTGGATGACTGCCGCTCTACAGACCCCGCACAGTCAAACGAGCGTAAGAGACCTCACTACCCTGCCTGCAGACAGCCAATCACCAGCAAGGCCTGAAAGTAGCAGACCCATTCACGAGCTGGTCAGACTCAGCCTAGCAATGCCCCTTTACATCAGTCGAGTAAGGCCACACCCCTATCCAACCGACTACACGACAGTGGGAGTCGCGGCCTAACGGTATAAGGCCCTCATGCGCTCATATATACCGCCCGGTCACGCTGTTGGAGCAGATCCTGGTACCATGGAAGTTTTGGGAATTTCACCCATGGGCATCCTATGCACCCGGTATGCTCAAGTAACATTTCCGGTGTCCAAACATGGCCATCCACGATGTATCTGTGGAGGCTACAACTCTGATGAAGCAAGGGCAATAATGCTCATATGCTATGTAATGTCAGATGCATGAATCACACAATCAACCATGCATCAATCCCAACCATCCAACGTGCTCAAGAGGGGATACTACGTCCCTCGGGGAAGGTATCATGCAATGCCCAATATGACCACACACACAGTGTCAACCAAGCATACAATGATGCACATGGTCATGAGGATGAATTTAATCACACTATAGGGCGATACACAATGTATATTACATTCCTCCTATCCAAGAAGGAACCAAGACCAGGTACTTGACAATATCCTTAAGGAATCCAACTTCTAGTGGGGGCCCATTTACCTGGGGTAGCCCACGAACTAAGTATACAAGCTACGGGTCTAAGTAATGTGGAAATGAGCCTAACAAGAGTCTAAGATGAGTATCTAATCACATTTAGATACAATCGGGCCTAGAGGGGTCCATAATGGGGACATTTAACCACCATTCCCCAAGAAGCATCTCAACCACAAACTATATGGATACAAGGCCCAAGGCCCTACATTCAAGATAAGAACACAAGTAACCACATACATACATTCCTCATAATAGGCCATAAAAAGATACAATACCACTTTTAACAACATGGGCCCAAAGAGAGAAATTAAGGGCCAAGGATCAATTCCCAATGGCCATAGAATCCATGCATTAAGTTGGACTTGGTGGGCAGCCCGCATACACGATACACGGCCCAAAATAAGTTTAAGTTTGGATGATGAAATGGGCCTAACTACATAAGCTGAATAACTAGCAATTTAAGTGGGCAACCAAGAGCCCAATACTATCCTTACCTCAGCCCACAAGTCCATCAAAATGGTGGAAGTCGGCCCAATATATGGTTGGGCAAGCGGGGACATCCTAACCCACTCTGGGCTCTTGGGATGCCCCAAAAATCTGATCTAAGATGGGGGTCTTCATGTGATCACTAAAGGCGACCCAAAAATGCATTTATTAAGCCCAGAGATTATAAGAAAACATAAGCATGCAACACGCACACAAGTTCTCAATATGGTGGGTCCCAGACCAATAAAGTTTCAACCATAACAATGTATATTTAAGGCCTCTTAATAAACGTTCGGCCTACTCTGCTTCCTGGGCTTGCGAAAGCCCAGAAATTAGTCAAATAAGTGGGAATGATCTCATGAAGGCCAACTATACTCATTCGGGGACCCCACCAGATGGAGAGTATGTATATATCATGAAAAGATCAAGTGGGCTTGCTACTGGATTGTGAGGCCAGCAGCAACCCAAGGCAAAGAGTGCTTCCATAATCGGGTGATCCAAGGCTTGAACGGCCTGGACCAATCATGCGTTAAGGTAGGTTCCACATACATACACATTGAGCCTTAAACAAATGGCCTAGGGTCTATGGTGGGTCTTTAACTATCCATAGAGAAACCTAAGGGCCTACCTTAGGATCACCCAGGAGGACATCCAACCTCAACTGATTTCCAAGAGGTAGCCCGCCACTACTCATATAATGTAAGGTCTAAAGCCCAAACAATGCATAGCCTAATGGGCCATACACCAAGCCCAACTCATAGGCCATATAGTGGGCCCTCAAGTAAGGTTTGGGTCCAACTCACTTGTTTTAAATGTGAAACTTGCCCATGTAAATGTACTACTTTATATATCGCCGTATAATGCGTCTATACCCATCTTCATGACCCATGTGGGGTCCCCCAGTGAGTATAGTTGGCCTTCATGAGATCATTCCCACTTATTTGACTAATTTCTAGGCTTTGGCAAGCCCAGGAAGCAGAGTAGGCCGAACGTTTATTAAGGGGCCTTAAATGTACATTGTTATGGTTGAAACTTTATTGATCTGAGACCCACCATATTGAGAACTTGTGTGCGTGTTGCATGCTTATGTTTTCTTATAATCTCTGGGCTTAATAAATGCATTTTTGGGTCGCCTTTAGTGATCACATGAGGACCCCCATCTTAGATCAGATTTTTGGGGCATCCCAAGAGCCCAGAGTGGGTTAGGATGTCCCCGCTTGCCCAACCATATATTGGGCCGACTTCCACCATTTTGATGGACTTGTGGGCTGAGGTAAGGATAGTATTGGGCTCTTGGTTGCCCACTTAAATTGCTAGTTATTCGGCTTATGTAGTTGGGCCCATTTCATCATCCAAACTTAAACTTATTTTGGGCCGTGTATCGTGTATGCAGGCTGCCCACCAAGTCCAACTTAATGCATGGATTCTATGGCCATTGGGAATTGAGCCTTGGGCCTTAATTTCTCTCTTTGGGCCCATGTTGTTAAAAGTGGTATTGTATCTTTTTATGGCCTATTATGAGGAATGTATGTATGTGGTTACTTGTGTTCTTATCTTAAATGTAGGGCCTTGGGCCTTGTATCCATATAGTTCGTGGTTGAGATGCTTCTTGGAGAATGGTGGTTAAATGTCCCCATTATGGACCCCTCTAGGCCCGATTGTATCTAAATGTGATTAGATACTCATCTTAGACTCTTGTTAGGCTCATTTCCACATTACTTAGACTCGTAGCTTGTATACTTAGTTCGTGGGCTACCCCAGGTAAATGGGCCCCCACTAGAAGTTAGATTCCTTAAGGATATTGTCAAGTACCTGGTCTTGGTTCCTTCCTGGATAGGAGGAATATAATATACATTGTGTATCGCCCTATAGTGTGATTAAATTCATCCTCATAATCATGTGCATCATTGTATGCTTGGTTGACACTGTGTGTGTGGTCATATTGGGCATTGCGTGATACCTTCCCCGAGGGACGTAGTATCCCCTCTTGAGCACGTTGGATGCTTGGGATTGATGCATGGTTGATTGTGTGATTCATGCATCTGACATTACATAGCATATGAGCATTATTGCCCTTGCTTCATCAGAGTTGTAGCCTCCACATATACATCATGGATGGCCATGTTTGGATACCGAAAATGTTACTTGAGCATACCAGGTGCATAGGATGCCCATGGGTGAAATTCTCAAAACTTCCATGGTACCAGGATCTGCTCCAACGGCGTGACCGGGTGGTATATATGAGCGCATGAGGGCCTTATACCGTTAGGCCACGACTCCCACTGTCGTGTAGTCGGTTGGATAGGGGTGTGGCCTTACTCGACTGATGTAAAGGGGCATTGCTAGGCTGAGTCTGACCAGCTCGTGAATGGGTCCGCTACTTCAGGCCTTGCTGGTGATTGGCTGTCTGCAGGCAGGGTAGTGAGGTCTCTTACGCTCGTTTGACTGTGCGGGGTCTGTAGAGCGGCAGTCATCTAGCAGTGTAATGGACCCCAGTGATTTCCTTATGATGGAAATGTATTTGATATGTGGATTGGATATGAGCACTGATATTACTTCGCATTGCATTTGCATTGGCTGTGTAAGCCTCATATTGTATTACAGTACTCATTGCATTACAGTGCTCATCGCATTACAGTACTTATTGCATTACAGTACTCATCGCATCATAGTATTCATTGCATTATATAGCCTTGGTATGGCTTCCTGCATTATCGTACTACCTTGGTATAGTTTCTTGCATTCATGATAGCCTTGGTAAGGCTAGTGGTATTGGTATTGATCATGATTCCCTTCTGTATTCTCTATCTTCTTCTGAGCACTATTGTCACACACTTTCACCACCCTCTAAGCTTTCTATAAGCTTATGCACGATTGATGCGTGCAGGAGATCCTAGGTAGGCGTCGTAGCAGCAGAGCGTGGAGTAGAGTTGAGCTTGAGGACTCCAGTGTTGCTGACTCTTTTCTCTCTTTTCCCATTATCTTATGTATGTCCTTTCGGACCTGATGTAAGCTTGTAAAAGTTCAAATTCTTAGTGGATTTTGTGATGTGTATCCCTTGTTACTTCCAGATGTACTTGCTGTGATCTTGGGTATGCTCTTATTGGTAATGATTATACTGTTATGAAAATCCTCCTTGAAGGATCCCAGATCGGAACACGCCAGAGCCGAGAATGGGGTACTACGGAGGCTGTTGCGGCCAGAACTGGCCATCGGGTTCCTTGTGAGTCCGGTAATCGAGTTTGGGGCGTGACACTAAACCTTAACCAAAACTTGTAAACTAAACCAAAACCAAAACCTATAACTTAAACCCGAACCCATTCTCAAATCCAAAAACCTAAACCTTAACCAAAACCTATAACCTAAACCAAATCCAAAACCTATAACCTAAACCCGAACCCATTCTCAAATCCCAAAACCTATAACCTAACCCTAAACCTTAACCTAAACCTAAACCAAAACCTATAACCTAAGCCAAAACCAAAACCTATAACCTAAACCCGAACCCATTCTCAAATCCAGAAACCTAAACCTTAAACAAAACATATAACCTACACCAAAACCGAAACCTACAACCTAAATCCGAACCCATTCCCAAATACCAAAACATATAACCTAAACCAAAATCAAAACCTATAACCTAAACCCGAACCCATTCTAAAATTGAAAAACCTAAACTTTAACCAAAACTCAGTAACCTAAACCAAAACCAAAACCTATAACTTAAACCCGAACACATTCTCAAATCAAAAAATCTAAACCTTAACCAAAACCGTTAATCAAAACCAAAACCAAAACCTATAACCTAAACTCGAACCCATTCTTAAATCCCAAAACCTATAACCTAAAGCTAAACCTTAACTTAAACCTAGAACCTAAGCCAAAACCAAAACCTATAACCTAAACCCGAACCCATTCTCAAATCCCAAAACTTATAACCAAAACCAAAACAATAACCTAAACCCGAACCCATTCTCTAATCCAAAAATCTAAACCTTAACCAAAACCTAAAACCAAAACCAAAACCAAAACCTATAACCTAAACCCGAACCCATTCTCAAATCCTAAAACCTATAACCTAAACATAAACCAAAATTTAAACGTAAACGAAAACCAAAACCTTTAACCTAAACCCGAACCCATTATCAACTCCCAAAACCTATAACCTTAACCTAAACCAAAACCAGAACCTATAACCTAAATCTAAACTAATACTTACAACATAAATCCGAACACATTCTCAAATCCCAATACCTATAACCTAAACCAAAACCAAAACCAAAACCTTTAACCTAAACCCGAACCCATTCACAAATCCCAAAACCTATAAACTAAACCTAAATCATAACCTAAGCCAAAACCAAAACCTATAACCTAAACGAAAACCAAAACCAATAACCTAAACCCAAACCCATTCTCAAATCCCAAAACTTATAACCTAAACCTAAACCTTAACCAAAACCTATAACCTAAACCAAAACCAAAACCTACAACCTAAACCCGAACCCATTCTTAAATCCAAAAAAAAACCTATAACTTAAACCTAAACTTAAACCAAAACCTATAAACTAACCCAAAACAAAAACCTATAACCTAAACCGGAACCCATTTTCAAATCCCAAAACCTATAACCTAAACCAAAACCTATAACCTAAACCCGAACCCATTCTTAAATCCCAAAACCTATAACCTAAACCCTAAACCCGAACCCATTCTCTAATCCAACAACCTAAACCATAACCAAAACCTATAACCTAAACAAAAACCAAAACCTATAAACTAAACTCCGCACCATTCTCAAATCCGAAAACCTAAACCTTAACCGTAACATATAACCTAAACCAAAACGAAAACGTATAACCTAAACCCGAACCCATTCTCGCCTCCCAAAACCAACAAGCTAAACCAAAACCAAAACCTATAACCTAAACCCAAGCCCATTCTCAAATCCAAAAATCTAAACCTTAACCAAAACCTATAACCTATACCAAAACCAAAATCTATAACCTAAACCCGAACCCATTCTCAAATCCGAAAAGTTATAACCTAAATGAAAACCAAAACCTATAACTTAAACCCGAACCCATTCTCAAATCCAAAAACCTAAACCAAAATCTATAATCTAATCCTAAACCTTAACCAAAATATAAACCAAAACCAATAACCTAAACCAAAACCAAAACCTATAACCTAAACCCGAACCCATTCTCAAATCCCAAAACCTATAACCTTAACCTAAACCTTAACCTAAACCTTAACCAAAATCTATAACTTAAACCAAAACCAAAACCTATAACCTGAACCAGAACCCATTCTCAAATCCTAAACATCTATAACCTTATCCCGAACCTAAAACTAAACCTATAACCTAAACCAAAAACAAAACCTCTAACCTAAACCAGAACCCATTCTCAAATCCCAAAACTAGAACCTAAATCAAAACCAAAACCTACAACCTAAACCCGAACCCATTCTCAAATCTAAAAACCTAAACCTTAACCAAAACTTATAACCTAAACCAAAACAAAAACCTATAAACTCAACCCGAACCCATTCTCAAATCCAAAAACTAAACCATAACCAAAATTTATAACCTAAACCAAAACCAAAATGGATAACCTAAACCCGAACCCATTCTAAATTCCCAAAACCTATAAGCTAAACCAAAACCAAAACCTATTACCTAAACCCGAACCCATTCTCAAATCCAAAATCTAAACCTTAACCAAAACCTATAACCTAAACCAAAACAAAAACCTATAAACTCAACCCGAACCCATTCTCAAATCCAAAAACCTAAATCTTAACCAAAACCTATAACCTAAACCAAAACCAAAATCTATAACCTAAACCCGAACCCATTCTCAAATCCGAAAAGTTATAACCTAAATGAAAACCAAAACCTATAACTTAAACCCGAACCCATTATCAAATCCAAAACCTAAACCTTAACCAAAACCTATAACCTAAACGGAACCCATTGTCCAATCCCAAAACCAATAGCCTAACCCTAAACCTTAACCTAAACCTAAACCAAAACCTATAACCAAAACCAAAACCTATAACCTAAACCCGAACCCATTCTCAAATCACAAAGCCTATAACCTAAACCAAAACCAAAACCTATAACCTAAACCCGAACTCATTCTCAAATAATAATACATCAACCTTAACCAAAACATGTAACCTAAAGCAAAACCAAAAGTTATTACTTAAACCCGAACACATTCTCATATCCAAAAACCTAAACCTTAAATAAAACCAATTACCAAAACCAAAACCAAAACCTATAAGCTAAACCCAAACCCATTCTCAAATCCCAAAACCTATAACTTAATCGTAAACCTTAACCAAAACATAAACCAAAACCAATAACCTAAACCAAAACTAAAACCTATAACCTAAACCCGAACCCATTCTCAAATCCCAAAACCTATAACCTTAACCTAAACCTTAACCAAAATCTATAACTTAAACCAAAACCAAAACCTATAACCTAAACCAGAACCCATTCTCAAATCCCAAACATCTATAACCTTATCCTAAACCTAAAACTAAACCTATAACCTAAACCAAAAACAATACCTCTAACCTAAACCTAAAAATTACAATACCTCTAACCTAAACCTAAAACTAAACCTTATTCGCAAATCCCAAAACTAGAACCTAAATCAAAACCAAAACCTATAACCTAAAGCCGAACCCATTCTCAAATCTAAAAACCTACACCTTAACCAAAACTTATAACCTAAACCAAAACAAAAACCTATAAACTCAACCCGAACCCATTCTCAAATCCAAAAACCTAAACCATAACCAAAACCTATAACCTAAACCTAAACCAAAACGTATAACATAAACCCGAACCCATTCTCAATTCCCAAAACCTATAAGCTAAACCAAAACCAAACCTATTACCTAAACCCGAACCCATTCTCAAATCCAAAAAGCTAAACCTTAACCAAAACCTATAACCTAAACCAAAACAAAAACCTATAAACTCAACCCGAACCCATTCTCAAATCCAAAACCTAAATCTTAACCAAAACCTATAACCTAAACCAAAACCAAAATCTATAACCTAAACCCGAACCCATTCTCAAATCCGAAAAGTTATAACCTAAATGAAAACCAAAACCTATAACTTAAACCCGAACCCATTATCAAATCCAAAAACCTAAACCTTAACCAAAACCTATAACCTAAACTGGAACCCATTGTCCAATCCCAAAACCAATAGCCTAACCCTAAACCTTAACCTAAACCTAAACCAAAACCTATAACCAAAACCAAAACCTATAACCTAAACCCGAACCCATTCTCAAATCACAAAGCCTATAACCTAAACCAAAACCAAAACCTATAACCTAAACCCGAACCCATTCTCAAATAATAATACATCAACCTTAACCAAAACATGTAACCTAAAGCAAAACCAAAAGTTATTACTTAAACCCGAACACATTCTCATATCCAAAAACCTAAACCTTAAATAAAACCAATTACCAAAACCAAAACCAAAACCTATAAGCTAAACCCAAACCCATTCTCAAATCCCAAAACCTATAACTTAATCGTAAACCTTAACCAAAACATAAACCAAAACCAATAACCTAAACCAAAACTAAAACCTATAACCTAAACCCGAACCCATTCTCAAATCCCAAAACCTATAACCTTAACCTAAACCTTAACCAAAATCTAAAACTTAAACCAAAACCAAAACCTATAACCTAAACCGAACCCATTCTCAAATCCCAAACATCTATAACCTTATCCTAAACCTAAAACTAAACCTATAACCTAAACCAAAAACAATACCTCTAACCTAAACCTAAAAATTACAATACCTCTAACCTAAACCTAAAACTAAACCTTATTCGCAAATCCCAAAACTAGAACCTAAATCAAAACCAAAACCTATAACCTAAAGCCGAACCCATTCTCAAATCTAAAAACCTACACCTTAACCAAAACTTATAACCTAAACCAAAACAAAACCTATAAACTCAACCCGAACCCATTCTCAAATCCAAAACCTAAACCATAACCAAAACCTATAACCTAAACCTAAACCAAAACGTATAACATAAACCCGAACCCATTCTCAATTCCCAAAACCTATAAGCTAAACCAAAACCAAACCTATTACCTAAACCCGAACCCATTCTCAAATCCAAAAGCTAAACCTTAACCAAAACCTATAACCTAAACCAAAACAAAAACCTATAAACTCAACCCGAACCCATTCTCAAATCCAAAACCTAAATCTTAACCAAAACCTATAACCTAAACCAAAACCAAAACCAATAACCTAAACCCGAACCCATTCTCAAATCCCAAAACTTATAACCTAAACCTAAACCTTAACCAAAACCTATAACCTAAACCAAAACAAAAACCTACAACCTAAGCCGAACCCATTCTTAAATCCCAAAACCTATAACTTAAACCTAAACTTAAACCAAAACCTATAAACTAACCCAAAACAAAAAAAACCTATAACCTAAACCGGAACCCATTTTCAAATCCCAAAACCTATAACCTAAACCAAAACCTATAACCTAAACCCGAACCCATTCTTAAATCCCAAAACCTATAACCTAAACCTAAACCAAACCTATAACCTAAACCCGAACCCATTCTCTAATCCAACAACCTAAACCATAACCAAAACCTATAACCTAAACAAAAACCAAAACCTATAAACTAACTCGCACCTATAACCTAAATCAAAACAAAAACCTACATAACCTATAAACTAAACTCGCACCAATTCTCAAACCAAAACCTAAACCTTAACCGAACATATAACCTAAACCAAAACGAAAACGTATAACCTAAACCCGAACCCATTCTCAGTTCCCAAAACCAATAAGCTAAACCAAAACCAAAACCTATAACCTAAACCCGAGCCCATTCTCAAATCCAAAAATCTAAACCTTAACCAAAACCTATAACCTATACCAAAACCAAAATCTATAACTGTAGACACCCCACCCAGGCTAATATCTTGATTTTGTTAAGACAAATCCGAGAACCATGATCATATCCTAAACCTACCCCTAATCCTAACCTGAGCTATCATGAATCATCATTCAATCCAAACCATGTCCAAAATCGACCTATTTCTCGAATCATTTTCGGGTAACCATCGAGCCAACTTCAAGCCATTTAGAGCCAAATATCCAAAAGGAACTTTGTTTCACTCTAAGGACCCAAAAAAGGACTCACCAGATGAATTTCAAGGAAAACCGTACCGAGGTGGTAATCGGATTACCGCCGGCGGTAGTCAAATTACCGCTTCCTCCCAGAAAGTGCGCACGGAGCAGTCACACGAGTTCGGACTCAACCAGTCCGGGCGGTAGTCGGAGTCGGACTACGCCGGCGGTAATCCGATTATCGCCGGCGGTGATCGAAATCCCAGCCGCCGCGTCTTTGTCGAGCGAGGGACAAATTGTCTCAAGCATCCAAAGTCAACTCTTCCTGGAATTTACCCCTCCCATCTCTATTATTTACTGTTTTACCAGTCCCTTTAGCCAATGAGAGCATGCCATGTGGCATCTCTCTCCTCTCCACCAATCACCATGCGCCACATCACCTTTACCCTCCTCTTGTCCTCTATTTACCAAAAAACTATTGGAAAGGGCTATAAATAGCCCTCTCCCCTTTCATTTTCACCCATATGGATGAGAGCCACCAAGAGAGGGAGAGAGTGAGAGAGAAAGAGTGAGAGGAAAAGAAAAGAAAAGAGAGAGAGAGAGAGTGAGGAAGAGAGTGAAGGAAGGGAAGGAGCTCCCAAGCCTTCAAGCCCACATTTTCCAGCCACCTCCTAGCCTTCATCTCAATCCTTCCAACCCCCAAGCCTAGTCCAAAATGATCATGGTTCAATCTAAATCTTAGCCTTTTCAAGAATCAAGTCAAAGATCCATTTGCATACAAGCATTCATCATGACATCTACTCCCTTCTCAACCCCCTTGCTTCTCTAGATTTCTAGCGGACGTATGCTCTGTGACTTGCCGTATATCGGATCCTGTCACATCGAAATTCCTAGTGATCTAGTCCACTTTTCTTGTGTTTTGCATAAGCATCATCACATCCGCCCTCTAGACATATTGTCGGACGTATGCTCTGTGGCCTGCCGAAATCTCGGATCTTGCTACATCAGAAATCCACATGTGACTAGTCCCATCATGACCGAAGCATCATCATCATCCCTTGAGATTATTTTACCACACTAAGTCGAGACCGTACATTTGTACGGGCAGAGAGGGTGCCTAACACCTTCCCTCTTTGTAACTGAGGTCCCTTACCCGGAATCCCGGATCATAGACCAGGAGTCAATCTAAGGTCGGAGGATCTTCGGATTTCTCCAACCTTACGTATTCCGTGGTTCTAGCCGACCGCGGGATTCTGAGATTATTCGGCTAGTGGCGACTCCAACGATCACAAATCAGCTTAATCACCCCCAGGACCACCACAACAAGACATTTTTCACAACAAAGTGGACGCCCGATTTTTCAGTGTCTACAAAATGGCGACTCCACTGGGGAATTGCTAGCTCGCACTAGCTGAGACCCGACTCGAAAGTGTGTGGTACTATAATCTCAAGGGACATCATCACTGCATTCACAAAAAAAAAAAAACATCTTTAGCTCATACTTGCTTAGGCAAAGGTCCGAACCATGACCACCCGATCCCGTGCAGCCATGACTTCTCAAGCAACCCATGAAGAAGAGCCTGCACCCCAACCAACTCCTGAAATATCCGCACCTGCACCCGCACCCACACCCATATCTACACCCGTACCCTCACCAATAGCTCCGACAGAGTTGCTAGCCAATGTCACCACACAAGAACTACTACTTCGAACAATGCAAGAGCTACTGCTTCGCCTAGTGCCGAGTGCCACACTGAATACGCAGATAACCCAGCCTAGTGTGCAAAACAGCTCACTCCCTCAAACTCCTTTTGCCTTCTTTCTCATTCCTCCAGCAAATCCTGTGCTCCCTCCCCCAGAAGAATCAGCACAAGATCACAACAACAAGCAATCGGGAGCAACCCTCCCCCACATCTCTACTCAACACATCACAACAATCCAGTCACAGTACATGCAAATCACAGACAAGAACTGGCGGATGCCCATGAAGGGGGCCAGTTTCGAGTCCAGCTCACTCCCCCTAACGGGAGTAACATCCCGGAATTGGCAGATACCCCAAGCGGGAGCCATTTTCGAACATCCCACCCTCCTCCGAAAGGGAGTGGTGTTCAATTCCAGCTACCTCCCGCCACCGGGAGTCCGCCTTCTTTCCATCAAACCCCCATTCTTGATCCATATGAAGAAGAAGCAGCACAAGCCCTACAGCAAGGGGCAAGATACCCACAGCAAAGTAAGTCAGAGATTGAGGAATTACGAGAGCAGTTACAAATGGTGCAAAACCAGCTTCAAAAACAACAAGGAGTGGATCACCCATCCACCAAGTTCAGGGACCTCTGTCCCTTCCCAGACGCCCGGGTACCTCCAAATTTTGAGGTACCAAAGTTCAAAAGGTATGACGGTAGTGGGTGCCCCACAGCACATCTAAAAGCTTTTTGTGGGGAGCTCAATGCGATAGCAGGGAATGATGGAGCTTTGATAAGACTTTTCCAGAAATCCCTCAAGGGTGACGCTTTGGATTGGTACACCTCACTAGATAGCCACCAAATCAGAACCTGGGAAAAACTTTCCCAAGCATTCATTGACAGGTTCTCATACAACCTGAACATGGCTCCAAGGAGAGCCGACTTGTACGCCCGAGACAAAAAGCGATGAATCTTTATCAAGCATACGTAGGACGATGGCAAGCTATGGCAGCTCGAATGAGAAACCCCATCGATGACGAAGAGCAGATATCCATGATTGTGCATTCAGCACATCCCAGCATTTCAGGATATCTGATCTCGTATCCGTACGTAAACTTCTCCCAACTCATCCGAGCCGGAGAACAAGTAGAAGCTGGGATCAGAGCTGGAACTATTTCCCCATGGCCACATCAGACCCCCTCAATTAAAAGAAACAAAGTCGAGGGAAAACCTGTTGGGCACGGGAATGGAAACAGCCCTGCTCCCATGCAGCGTGCTACTGAAGTTAACAACATCATCGCTAACACTCAAGGCAACCAGTATGCTCCACCACTAGAGCCACGGCAGGACAGGCAGTACCAGCCACAACAGAATAGGCAGTACCAACCCCAGCAAACCCAACAAGGATATCAGGCACAGTCATCTCAATAGTCATCACAACAGCCTAGGGGGAATACGCAAGGACCATACAAGCAAGGAATGTTAGGGAGGAAGTTCACTCCGTTGGCGCAATCATACAGTCAAGTGCTAACAATGCTCATGCAAAAGCAACTGCTAACACCCCTCCAGCCCCGACTTCCACCAAATCCCTTGCCTCCTGGTTACAATGAAAATCAGTACTGTGCATATCATCAGGCTCCTGGTCATCTAACGGACCGTTGCTTCGCTTTGAAACATGCGGTCCAAGATTTGATCGAAAGCCAGAAGATTGCGATCACCCCACAGGCCAGCAATACAGTTCAAGCCAATATTCTCCAAAATCCCCTGCCCTCGCATCAGGCAGGACCTAGCACATCCAAGACTCTCTACCGTCAATCACATTGAAGGGGTCAACCCACACATGCTTATCCACATCATTCCATCAAGCAATCATGCCCGACACGACCAATCGGACATGGGGACACCAAAGAAGCACCATCGCTCGGGCCACATGTGTGTCCCTTGAAGCAAAGACCGCTATTCAACCTCTCATATTTCTTGAAGCGGCACAAGACTTCCGGTCTCTCGAGACTTTGGAAACAACACCCAACGAGGTCATACCCTCAGAACCTCGCCCTCCAAGGGGCACATTCAACCCCATCCTCGGCATATCCAAAAAGGTTGAATTCTGAACCTGTCATTCTCCCGATAGGTCTCCCTGACCTAACCCTGCTAACCTTGTAAGGGGCACCCTCAGTTCATACCCCGCAATTCCTGATGCCTCACCAACTGGCACATACCCAAAGAATCCCTCCCACACATCAAAGGAAAGAGGAAAGATCCATGGCCACAACTAATCAGAACTTGGCGGCACCTCAAGAGATATCACCGAGTCTACCACAACCGCTCCAGGAATGACCCTCGCCTTCAAGAACCATTGGCATACTTGGAAGGAAGAGCGGTTCCTTCCTATAACCCGAAAGCAGTCCCATGGCATTATCCAGAATGTGATGAGGTGGGTAACAATGGGAGATACCTCAAGAGAGATAATCAGAACCCAAAAGAAACTCGGGGAATTTTATCAGGAACCACCAGCAAAACTGACACTGCTTATGATATAGCAGCCCAACTCAAAACCATTCCTGCACAAATATCCATCTGGGAACTCCTATGTACGTCAAGGTCGCATCGAGAGATCTTTGCGAAGACCTTAAATGATGCTCATATCTCTCCTGATGTACCTCCTGAAATGGTGGCAAGCATGATTGGCCAACTTCTCGCACCACAAGCCATCACCTTCTCTGATGATGAGCTACCACCTGAAGGTCGCGAACATAGGCGATCACTAAACATAGTGGCCCACCACAAGAATTTCAAGATCCCACTAGTGCTCATTGATAATGGATCAAGTCTCAACGTTTGCCCTTCAAGGACTGTTGAACGGTTAGGGATAGAACCATCCTCCTTCAGACCCAGCACCATGAGTGTCAGAGCCTTCGATAATTCCCGAAGGCAAGTAGAAGCGGAAATTGACCTAGAATTACAAATTGGACCAGACATGACCCTTGTCACATTCCAGGTCATCGATATTCCTGCCTCATTTAACCTTCTCTTGGGACGGCCATGGCTCCATGCTGTTGGAGCCATCCCATCTACCCTCCACCAAAGGGTTAAATTCCCTTCGGAAAATCGGATCATTTCAATACTGGCTGAGCCAGAAACCATCCTCCCGGTGACGGTCAGTATTCCAGAAACTGACATTCCAGTGATTGACATTCAACATACAGAGGGCGATATTCCATATCACAGTTTTGAATTCGAAAAAATAAACGCTATCGCTAATCCTCGCCCTCTAGCTGCTGAATGCGTCATTCCTCCTGCTGAGCGATTGATCCTAAATTACCGTACCGAGTTCCATGAAAAAGGTATGGTAGTAAGACCAGCACCTGCCAATATACAGAGACAGGGACTGGGATATCAACCGACACCGGAAGATCAGGCTAAAAAGCCAAAAAGGGGTCAACTATTTAAATGCACACCCATCGAGTTTGTTAAAGCTGGGACAGTTCATGAGGGCAAAATGATATCTCTTGAGGACCAATTTCAAGCACTTAGACTCACAAAACAAACTAGACAAGAGTCTATCTGGCCACCAATAAGGTGGGATCGGATCCTTAGGATGCCAGAGGAGCACACGAGGTCAGGGGCAGAACCCCCAGATCCACCGCATGAAACTAGGGGCATAGAAACGAGTCCATCAGCAAATGACTCAAAACCGAGAATGTCCTTTGCAGGCAATGTAGACCAGAACAGGGGGACACCCATTCAGGGGAATACAGGGCAGAAGCAACCCATCCACTGGGTTGACAAAGGTAAGTGGCTTGCTCTAGATTGGACGAATGTTCAAATCCCGTCCCAGAAATCCGTGGAACAAGAAGAACTTCAACTCCTAGGCACAGAGGTCGAAACAGATTCGGACTCTGAGCCCAGTCCAGCAGACATCATGGTCATCGAGACAGGTGACCCACAGAAACAAATGGGGCAGATCAGTAAGATCGACAGGGGAAAAGAGCCAGGATGGTCAGCCATCCCCCAAACAATTGAATCGCCTAGCAAACCACTCGCTACAAGCATCACTTCAAAAAAAAAACGCCAATGTAGATAACAATTGGTATCCCGAACCAGACAAGACCAATCATGGTTCATGCTACACCGTCTGTTCGGGATATCTTGGCGACACAAAAAAATCAAAAAATTTTTAAACACAAAAACATCAAAAAATCTTTCAAATACAAAAAAAGACATATTTCTCAAAATCACAAAACATCAAAAAACTTCCAAAATACAAAAACAATAGAAAACTTTCCAAAAATCACTGTGCCAAACAATTCTCATGACAAGCACGAGTTTGAAGTCGACTCATATGATTTCGATCTAGAGTTGGACTTCGAACTCATGAGTTTGGATGAAGCTCCTGATGAGGGAAATGATGATACCGCTCTCGAATTCGAGGATTCCCGAAAAATTCAAACAAAGGCCAATGTTGTAGCAGATGACTTCGAAATTGTGAACTTAGGGTCAATGGACTCCCCAGTGGAAGTACGTACGGGAAATCGCTTCCCCGAATACAAGCGTAAGATGATGGAGTTTCGAAGCCGAGGTTGTCCAACTTTGCCTTCTCCTACGAGGACATGCCAGGGCTCGATGAAAAGTTGGTAGTACATCATCTCGCCGACCAAGCCAGAAATGAAGCCAGTCAAACAAAAGCTGCGAAGGATGAAGCCAGAATGGGCCCTGAAAATCCGTGATGAAATCATCAAGCAATACAATGCGGGATTTCTGGTAGTCTCCAACTATCTGAAATGGCTCGCAAATATCGTACCAGTTCCCAAAAAAGATGGGAAAGTCAGAATGTGCATCGACTTTAGGGACCTCAACAGAGCAAGCCCTAAAGATGACTTCCCTTTGCCTCATATCGACACACTGGTAGATAATACTGCTGGACACAAGATCTTCTCCTTCATGGACGGTTTCTCCGGTTATAATCAGATCAAGATGGCCGTCGAAGACCGTGAGAAGACCTCCTTCATCACGCCATGGGGAACTTTCTGTTATCGGGTCATGCCCTTCGGATTGAAAAATGCAGGAGCTACATATCAGCGAGCCATGACTGCCTTATTTCATGACATGATAAACAAGGAAATGGAAGTTTATGTGGACGACATGATTGTCAAATCTCGCACGATCGAAGGACACTTTGAAGATCTCAAAAAGCTCTTCGACAGGCTGGAAAAGTTCAAGCTCCGCCTCAATCCACAAAAATGTGTCTTCGGTGCAACCGAGGCAAGCTTTAGGCTTCATTGTCGGCGAAGACTAGATCGGGGTGGATGAAAACAAAACCAAAGCTATCATCAAGATGCCACCACCCAAGACCGAGAAAGAAATTTGGGGCTTCCTCGGCGAATCCAATATATCACCGATTCATCGCACAACTCACTCCGGTCGCGAACCCATATTCAAGTTACGAAAGAACTCTCCAAAAGAATGGAATGACGACTGCCAAGCGGCCTTCGATAAAATCAAAAGATATTTGCTAAATCCTCCAGTGCTCGTGCCGCCTACTCCAGGTAGGCCACTTCTGTTATATATTTCTGTCGCAGCGGAAGCAATCGGATGCGTCCTCGGCCAACACGACGATACGGGAAGAAAGGAGCAAGCGATCTACTATCTAAGCCGACAGTTTACAAGCTACGAAGCCAAATATTCCAGCTTAGAAAAAACATGCCTCGCCCTAGTTTGGGCAACACAACGGATAAGGCAATACATGATCGCTCACCCGATACTACTGCTCGCCCGTATGAATCCGTTGAAGTACTTGTTCGAAAAACCAGCACTAACAGGCAGGATCGCAAAATGGCAGCTACTGCTTTCTGAGTTTGACATCACATATGTCACTCAGAAGGCAATCAAGGGGCAAGCACTGGCCGATCATTTAGCAGCACACTCCCTGCCCAACTACCAACCTCTGAGGACCTTCTTCCCCGACGAGGACATCCTCCAGATCGAGGGAAAAGAGGAAAGAAAGGCAGGAGAATGGACACTCTTCTTCGACGGAGCTGCAAACGCCAAAGGGAGTGGAATAGGCGCCATACTCTACTCCCCCGAAGATGTCCCAGTTCCTATATCCAGAAGACTAGCATTCCAGTGCACCAACAATGTAGCTGAATGTGAGGCATGCATCGCCGGTCTAAGAGAAGCCATCATCCTCAACATAAAGAAGTTACGAGTCTTCGGAGATTCGCAACTCATCATCAACCAGATAAATGGCGATTGGAAGACCAAGGATGAGAAGCTGATTCCTTATCATTTCTATCTGAAAAATTTGATCGAGGAGTTCGAAGAGATCACATTCTCTTACATGCCTCGGGACAAGAATCAGTTTGCAGACGCTCTGGCCACCCTCGCTTCAATGCTGGAAATCCCAAAAGGAGTTGCTGAATGGGAACTCACTGTCGAACTCCAAGAGGAACCTGCATTCTGCCTGCAAATCGAAGAAGCCGAGCCTGCCCCAAATGATCAGCCATGGTACACAGATATCAAAAAATACCTCGAACATCAGAAGTACCCGGAAGGAGCAGCTCTGACTGATCGACGTACAATACAAAGATTAGCAGCTCAGTTCGTGATCATTGGGGGTATCCTCTACAAGCGATCCTTCAACCAAGTCCTCCTCCGCTGTCTCGACGAGACAGAGGCAGCCCTGATTATGTCAGAAATCCACGAAGGACTATGCGGCCCGCATATGAACGGGCACATGATGGCAAAGAAGATCCTACGACTCGGCTACTACTGGCTTACAATGGAGACAGATTGTTGCAAGCACGTCAGGAGATGCTTCAAGTGTCAGGAGCATGCGAACCAAATCCATGCGCCTGCTTCCGAACTCTACAACTTGACAGCACCATGGCCCTTTTCTGTATGGGGGCTCGACATCATAGGTAAGATCAGCCCTAAAGCCTCAAACGGGCATGAATACATCCTGGTGGCAGTAGATTACTTCACTAAATGGATAGAAGCAGCATCCTACACCACTATCACAGCATCTCATGTGGTCAAATTCATGAAGAACAACATCATTAGCCGATATGGGGTCCCTCAAGCCATTATCATTGATAACGGAACTCCGTTCGTCAATAAAAGGATGGGCGATTTCCTCGACAAGTTTAAAATTCAACGCCATCTCGCCGAGCCCCTACCGCCCTCAGATGAATGGTGGGGTAGAAGCCGCAAACAAAACTATCATCCGCATACTCGAAAAGATGGTGAAGACATATCGTGACTGGTCGAAAATGCTTCCTTATGCACTCTGGGCTTATCGCACGTCTGTACGGTCTTCTACAGGCGCAACTCCATATGGGCTCGTTTACGGAATGGAAGCAGTACTACCAGTCGAAATTGAAATCCCATCACTACGGATACTACTTGGAAAGTGAAGTCGAGGAAGGCGAGTGGCAACAAGCAAGGTACGATCAATTGCATCGGCAGACGAGAAGCGCATGCGGGCGCTAAACCACTCTCAATACTATCAAAGAAGGATCGCTCGAGCTTACAACAAGAGAGTCCGGAAGAGAAGTTTCAAAGTCGGTGACATGATCATGAAACGTATCTTGCCGCCGCATTTGCCAGATCCCAGAGGAAAATTTAAACCATTGTGGGACGGACCACTGATCATTCGGAAAGTACTCCCAGGAGGCGCTCTTCGGCTCACCAATCTGAAAGGCGAGGATCTTCCCGAGCCCATCAACGCCGACAATGTAAAAATCTATCACGGGTAACCCTACCTAACTTTGTCAATGATTACAATCGAAAGGCTGCATCTCTCAGAAATAAAACTGTATATATCCACCAATTACCCTTTTTCGTAAATACCCATCATGTCCCAAAAAAAAAAAAGAAAGAAAGAAAAAAACAAAAAAAAAAAAAGAAAAAAAAAAAAAAAAAAAAAAAAAAAAAAGACAAAAAGAAACCTCAAAAAAAAAAAAAAGAAAAAAAAAAAAGCAAAGAAATCCATCCCGCATCCCTAAAAGTCTATCCTGTATCCCCAAATAATTTCAAGCAGCTTACAATTATGATTAAAGACAAGGACAGGCGGGTAGCCGATCGGCCAGCTATGACGGAAGTTCCCCTGTCACTCCTAGCACTTCGACAAAACCAACAAAAAAAAAAGAATAAAGGCATGCCTAAGCAAAACGGGCGAGGTGAAAACCTGAAAGGGCGCCTCGAGTAAAAACAGCGGGCATGTAGCGGACTTGGTGAAAACTTGAAAAGGCACCAAGGGTAAAAAGAGCATAGGTGCTAAGGGAGGTGCAAGAGCAAAAACTCGGGACATGGTGAAAATCTGAAAGGACGCCATGGGCAAAAATGACGAGAAAGCCGGTCGTGGTGAAAACCTGAAAAGGCGCTACGGGCAAAAATGGCTAGAAAAGAAAAGAAAAAACAAAAATAAAAGTGCAGGTACAGGAGAAGTCAAGGCAACAAGCAAAGTAAGGAAGCACAAGGAAAAGATAAGTCCCGGATCAGAATTTTGTCAGACTCTACCCAAATCCAAGGGGTGTGATCCAGGTATGCGCTACTCTCAGGGAATTGGGATCTCTAGTAAACAACTCAGAATACCAGATTCGACGTGGGCTAAGTTCAATGTTCTGATTCCATCATCCAAGCACAAGTTCAGACACAAGCAAACACCGACAAATTTGGCACAAACAAAATTTTCATTCCTTTCTATACATCGTTTTCCTTTCTTTACTTAAAAAAAAAAAAAAAAAACATTTTGCAAGTACACTGCTTTTCCTTTCTTATATTTCAGAAGCGAAAATTCTCTATGCGTACAAAATAAGCAGTCAGTCAACAGCAGAGATTACAGGTAAGCTCCTACCTCTCATATACCAAGAATCTTTCCCTAAGCCTCTCTATCTCCATGCGCAGGTAGAAGATCTCATCCCTATATAGACGGTGTGCCACGAGCATGCTCTCATCATACCGCCGCCCTACGGCTAGTCGGCGAGCCATGTCCTAGCACAACAATCTCACTAATCAGGTGGCCATGTGTGGCTAGCAGAAAGGAAGGATCAATGAAAGGCCGCTCCTCGAAGGCCTCAAAAGAATCGATAACACAGGAGGAAGACGAAGCAGTGCCACCCACCCAAATCTGATCCATACCTTCCATACCTTCCATACCATCCATACCTTCCATACCATCCATCATCATCATACTAGCATCAACACCATCTATAGTCATCCCTCCATCAATCAAAGCATCCACACCATCCATAGTCATCCCTCCATCAATCAAGCCATCCACACCACCCATGACCATCCCTCCGTCAATCAAAGCATCCACAGTCATCCCTCCATTAATCAAGCCATCCACACCACCCATAACCATCCCTCCATCAATCAAAGCATCCACACCATCCATAGTCATCCCTCCATCAATCAAGGCATCCACACCGCCCATAGTCATCCTCCCATCCATCAAGGCATCCACACCATCCATAGTCATCCTCCCATCCATCAAGGCATCCACACCGCCCATAGTCATCCTCCCATCCATCAAAGCATCCACACCATCCATAGACATCCTCCCATCCATCAAGCCATCCACACCATCCATAGCCATCCTCCTATCCATCAAAGCATCCACACCATCCATAGCCATCCTCCCATCCATCAAAGCATCCATCCAACCCATCTAACCCAATCCCATGTTCCCCATTGAAGGAAGAAGAATTCAAGCCATAAATAACATTTACCTCTTCAAAGGGAGACATCCCTCCTCCACCTACCTCCATCGACCCATCCATAAACGGATCCCCTCCATCATTTATGGACCCACCAACCTCACTCATAAACCCATCAACCCTTCATCAGGAACAACCATAACAACTCCAAAAAAAAAAGGGAAAAGAAGAAGACAAAAGATGAAAGGAACAAAAGGAAATAAGGATAAAACAAATGATCAAAGAAGAGGACGGACGAGAATATCAGAGGGGGGCCAAGGAGAATGAGCAGAGAAGAACAGGGCTTGCTGGAAGAAAAGATCAATGGAGGCGGTAATCGGATTACCGCTAGCGGTACTCGGAGTACCGTTTCAGAACAGAGGTGTCATCACTGAATCACTGCAGCACCTGACAGAGCGACAGAATGAGCAAATGTCAACGGCGGTACTCCAACTACTGCCGGCGGTAGTCCGATTACCGCCGGCGGCAGTCCGATTACCACCTCGGCCCAGTTCCAAGTGCAGTCCGGATCAGATCCACTCCAAAGGGTATCACTATCCTTGCTATGAAAATGAGGTCCCAAGATCCCTCCTCCAGCAAAGCGGCGCCACCACCAGGAGCATAACCAGGCTGAAGAATCGGACCCATGCCATACTGCTCGCTCCAAGAGCTGTACTCTCTGTCCGGGTTGACAAAGGCGTTGGCTTCGTAGCCCTCCAAAGCAGCAGCCAACTCTCTCTGTGACACAGATCTCCAATCAGATGGTCCAAGAAGGCAACAGCCCGGACCCATCTTCCAAGACCCATTTCCCAAGTCCACTTCAAAGAGCCCATCTCAAAGCCCAAGCCCATTCCGAGGCTCAGGCTCATTTCCAAGCCCGTGTCATAAAGCCTATCTCAAGGCTCAAGTCCATCCTAAGCCCATTTCAAAAGTCCAGGCCCATCTTCCAAGACCCATTTCCAAAAATCCCAAAAAACCCAAAAAATCCCCAAAAAACCCAAAAAATTCCAAAAATCCCAAAAAACCCAAAAATTCCAAAATCCCAAAAATTCCAAAAAATCCCAAAATTTTCCAAAAGTTTTCAAAAATTCCATAAAATCTCCGAATTTTTCCAAAAATCTCAAAATCTTCAAAAAATAATAAATATATATATATATAAATATAAATATACCAAGTAATTCAAATCCCCAGTAAGTATAGGCCCAAAAGGTTTGCTTTTTCTAAAAACATTAGCCCCATTAATTTATTAGTGGAGGCCACCTGACTTTCAAATAAAAACCGTTAGCCCCGCCAACTCATTAGTGGAGGCAACGCGACTGTTTACTTAACTTGCAAAAATAAAAACCGAACGACGACGCCCACTCGCGAGATCGAATGGATATTTTTCAAAAAAAAAATCAAAAAGTAGTTTCAAATAAAATCCTCAATGAGCCTAGCTCCAAAGGGGATAGTTTTTCAAAAAACGCACGCGTCACGCAGTATACTGAGGAATCTTCCATATTCTCCAGTTGCGGACAGTGCAAACAATTAAATAAGACCCGATCTCTTCCGGTTTCCCTGAAGGACGATCGAGTCCGTACATGATATATGTACGATTGGCCAGACCCCTATAACTGGGCAGTCGTACAAATGCTAGTAAGATGAGTGGATCTATCTCTGGAAAGAATAATCAAACTCGAAGTGAAGACAATCCATTGTAACCAAAGTGTCAGACTCGGCAGATTGCATGGCAAACAGTTACTGCATATACCTAGCAGGAATATTTGCAAAATTTGATCGAGTCCAAGTCGGCGTAGTGAGTTCCCCGTAAGGCCGCACCAACGCGCGCAGGCGCCTAACCACTTTGACGATCAAATGGAACGAACATTCCTAGGGTGATTACATAGCAAAGGAACGACAGACCTAACAGTACGGGAATCCTCGTAAAGCCGCGACAAATGCGCAGAGGCCCTTACTTTTCAAACTTACCCTCCAATGCTGTAAACAATCCGATGTGAAGAGGTTGTTATTGGTGATCCGTAAAGCCGCGACAAATGCGCAGGAGACAATCACAACATTTTCCTCAACCCTCGTGGTATGTGCAAGTCCACTTTTTCCAAACAGTCGACTGATGATGATACAATGGTAAGCAATAGATTTGAATCGCTACCCTTCATTCCGACCAGAAGGGTGGGGTGTCCACTTGCTTTGACCTTCGGTTGCCCGCAACCTCGGTCAAAGAGGGGCATCTGTAGACACCCCACCCAGGCTAATATCTTGATTTTGTTAAGACAAATTTGAGAACCATGATCATATCCTAAACCTACCCCTAATCCTAACCTGAGCTATTATGAATCATCATTCAATCCAAACCATGTCCAAAATCGACCTATTTCTCGAATCATTTTCGGGTAACCATCGAGCCAACTTCAAGCCATTTAGAGCCAAATATCCAAAAGGAACTTTGTTTCACTCTAAGGACCCAAAAAAGGACTCACCAGATGAATTTCAAGGAAAACCATACCGAGGTGGTAATCGGATTATCACGGCGGTAGTCAAATTACCGCTTCCTCCCGAGAAAGTGCGCACGGAGCCGGTCACACGAGTTCGGACTCAACCAGTCGGGCGGTAGTCGGACTACCGCCGGCGGTAATCCGATTACCGCCGGCGGTGGATCGAAATCCGCCGCGTCTTTGTCCGACGAGGACAAATTGTCTCAAAGATCCAAAGTCAACTCTTCCTGGAATTTACCCCTCCCATCTCTATTATTTCTTGTTTTACCATCCCTTTAGCCAATGAGAGCATGCCATGTGGCATCTCTCTCCTCTCCACCAATCACCATGCGCCACATCACCTTTACCCTCCTCTTGTCCTCTATTTACCAAAAAACCATTGGAAAGGGCTATAAATAGCCCTCTCCCCTTTCATTTTCACCCATATGGATGAGAGCCACCAAGAGAGGGAGAGAGTGAGAGAGAAAGAGTGAGAGGAAAAGAAAAGAAAAGAGAGAGAGAGAGAGAGAGTGAGGAAGAGAGTGAAGGAAGGGAAGGAGCTCCCAAGCCTTCAAGCCCACATTTTCCAGCCACCTCCTAGCCTTCATCTCAATCCTTCCAACCCCCAAGCCTAGTCCAAAATGATCATGGTTCAATCTACATCTTAGCCTTTTCAAGAATCAAGTCAAAGATCCATTTGCATACAAGCATTCATCATGACATCTACTCCTTTCTCAACCCCCTTGCTTCTCTAGATTTCTAGCGGACGTATGCTCTGTGACTTGCCGTATATCGGATCCTGTCACATCAGAAATTCCTAGTGATCTAGTCCACTTTTCTTGTGTTTTTGCATAAGCATCATCACATCCGCCCTCTAGACATATTGTCGGACGTATGCTCTGTGGCCTGCCGAAATCTCGGATCTTGCTACATCAGAAATCCACATGTGACTAGTCCCATCATGACCGAAGCATCATCATCATCCCTTGAGATTATTTTACCACACTAAGTCGAGACCGTACATTTGTACGGGCAGAGAGGGTGCCTAACACCTTCCCTCTTTGTAACCGAGGTCCCTTACCCGGAATCCCGGATCATAGACCAGGAGTCAATCTAAGGTCGGAGGATCTTCGGATTTCTCCAACCTTACGTATTCCGTGGTTCTAGCCGACCGCGGGATTCTGAGATTATTCGGCTAGTGGCGACTCCAACGATCACAAATCAGCTTAATCACCCCCAGGACCACCACAACAAGACATTTTTCACAACAAAGTGGACGCCCGATTTTTCAGTGTCTACAATAACCTAAACCCGAACCCATTCTCAAATCCGAAAAGTTATAACCTAAATGAAAACCAAAACCTATAACTTAAACCCGAACTCATTCTCAAATCCAAAAACCTAAACCTTAACCAAAACCAATAACCTAAACCGGAACCCATTGTCAAAACCTAAAACCAATAACCTAACCCTAAACCTTAACCTAAACCTAAACCAAAACCTATAACCTAAACCAAAACCAAAACCTATAACCTAAACCCGAACCCATTCTCGGTTCCCAAAACCAATAAGGTAAACCAAAACCAAAACCTATAACCTAAACCCGAGCCCATTCTCAAATCCAAAAATCTAAACCTTAACCAAAACTTATAACCTAAACCAAAACCAAAATCTATAACCTAAACCCGAACCCATTCTCAAATCGAAAAGTTATAACCTAAATGAAAACCAAAACCTATAACTTAAACCCAAACCCATTCTCAAATCCAAAACCTAAACCTTAACCAAAACCTATAACCTAAAGGAACCCATTGTCAAAACCCAAAACCAATAACCTAACCTTAAACCTTAACCTAAACCTTAACCAAAACCTATAACCTAAACCAAAACCAAAACCTATAACCTAAACCCGAACCCATTCTCAAATCACATAGCCTATAACCTAAACCAAAACCAAAACCTATAACCTAAACCCGAACCCATTCTCAAATAAAAATACATCAACCTTAACCAAAACACGTAGCCTAAACCAAAACGAAAAGTTATTACTTAAACCCGAACACATTCTAATATCCAAAAACACGAACCTTAAATAAAACCAATTACCAAAACCAAAACCAAAACCTATAAGCTAAACCCAAACCCATTCTCAAATCCCAAAACCTATAACCTAATCCTAAACCTTAACCAAAATATAAACCAAAACCAATAACCTAAACCAAAACCAAAACCTATAACCTAAACCCGAACCCATTCTCAAATCCCAAAACCTATAACCTTAACCTAAACCTTAACCAAAATCTATAACTTAAACCAAAACCAAAACCTATAACCTAAACCAGAACCCATTCTCAAATCGCAAACATCTATAACCTTATCCCGAACCTAAAACTAAACCTATAACCTAAACCAAAAACAAAACCTCTAACCTAAACCAGAACCCATTCTCAAATCCCAAAACTAGAACCTAAATCAAAACCAAAACCTACAACCTAAACCCGAACCCATTCTCAAATCTAAAAACCTAAACCTTAACCAAAACTTATAACCTAAACCAAAACAAAAACCTATAAACTCAACCCGAACCCATTCTCAAATCCAAAAACTAAACCATAACCAAAATCTATAACCTAAACCAAAACCAAAATGGATAACCTAAACCCGAACCCATTCTAAATTCCCAAAACCTATAAGCTAAACCAAAACCAAAACCTATTACCTAAACCCGAACCCATTCTCAAATCCAAAAATCTAAACCTTAACCAAAACCTATAACCTAAACCAAAACAAAAACCTATAAACTCAACCCGAACCCATTCTCAAATTCAAAAACCTAAATCTTAACCAAAACCTATAACCTAAACCAAAACCAAAATCTATAACCTAAACCCGAACCCATTCTTAATCCGAAAAGTTATAGCCTAAATGAAAACCAAAACCTATAACTTAAACCCGAACCCATTATCAAATCTAAAAACCTAAACCTTAACCAAAACCTATAACCTAAACCGGAACCCATTATCCAATCCCAAAACCAATAGCCTAACCCTAAACCTTAACCTAAACCTAAACCAAAACCTATAACCTAAACCAAAACCAAAACCTATAACCTAAACCCGAACCCATTCTCAAATCACAAAGCCTATAACCTAAACTAAAACCAAAACCTATAACCTAAACCCGAACCCATTCTCAAATAAAAATACATCAACCTTAACCAAAACATGTAACCTAAAGCAAAACCAAAAGTTATTACTTAAACCCGAACACATTCTCATATCCAAAAACCTAAACCTTAAATAAAACCAATTACCAAAACCAAAACCAAAACCTATAAGCTAAACCCAAACCCATTCTCAAATCCCAAAACCTATAACTTAATCCTAAACCTTAACCAAAACATAAACCAAAACCAATAACCTAAACCAAAACTAAAACCTATAACCTAAACCCGAACCCATTCTCAAATTCCAAAACCTATAACCTTAACCTAAACCTTAACCAAAATCTATAACTTAAAGCAAAACCAAAACCTATAACCTAAACTAGAACCCATTCTCAAATCCCAAACATCTATAACCTTATCCTAAACCTAAAACTAAACCTATAACCTAAACCAAAAATAATACCTCTAACCTAAACCTAAAAATTACAATACCTCTAACCTAAACCTAAAACTAAACCTTATTCTCAAATCCCAAAACTAGAACCTAAATCAAAACCAAAACCTATAACCTAAAGCCGAACCCATTCTCAAATCTAAAAACCTACACCTTAACCAAAACTTATAACCTAAACCAAAACAAAAACCTATAAACTCAACCCGAACCCATTCTCAAATCCAAAACCTAAACCATAACCAAAACCTATAACCTAAACCTAAACCTAAACCAAAACGTATAACATAAACCCGAACCCATTCTCAATTCCCAAAACCTATAAGCTAAACCAAAACCAAACCTATTACCTAAACCCGAACCCATTCTCAAATCCAAAAATCTAAACCTTAACCAAAACCTATAACCTAAACCAAAACAAAAACCTATAAACTCAACCCGAACCCATTCTCAAATCCAAAAACCTAAATCTTAACCAAAACCTATAACCTAAACCAAAACCAAAATCTATAACCTAAACCCGAACCCATTCTCAAATCCGAAAAGTTATAACCTAAATGAAAACCAAACCCATAACTTAAACCCGAACCCATTCTCAAATCCAAAACCTAAACCTTAACCAAAACCTATAACCTAAACCGGAACCCATTGTCAAAACCCAAAACCAATAACCTAACCCTAAACCTTAACCTAAACCTAAACCAAAACCTATAACCTAAACCAAAACCAAAACCTATAACCTAAACCCGAACCCATTCTCAAATCACAAAGCCTATAACCTAAACCAAAACCAAAACCTATAACCTAAACCCGAACCCATTCTCAAATAAAAATACATCAACCTTAACCAAAAACCGTAATCTAAAGCAAAACCAAAAGTTATTACTTAAACCCAAACACATTCTCATATTAAAAAACCTAAACCTTAAATAAAACCAATTTCCAAAACCAAAACCTATAAGCTAAACCCAAACCCATTCTCAAATCCCAAAACCTATAACCTAATCCTAAACCTTAACCAAAACATAAACCAAAACCAATAACCTAAACCAAAACCAAAACCAATAACCTAAACCCGAACCCATTCTCAAATCCCAAAACCTATAAACTTAACCTAAACCTTAACCTAAACCTTAACCAAAATCTATAATCTAAACCAAAACTAAAACCTATAACCTAAACTAGAACCCATTCTCAAATCCCTAATATCTATAACCTTATCCAAAACCTAAAACTAAACCTATAACCTAAACCAAAAACAAAACCTCTAACCTAAACCGAACCCATTCTCAAATGCCAAAACTAGAACCTACATCAAAACCAAAACCTATAACCTAAACCCGAACCCATTCTCAAATCTAAAAACCTAAACCTTAACCAAAACTTATAACCTAAACCAAAACAAAAACCTATAAACTCAACCCGAACCCATTCTCAAATCCAAAAACCTAAACAATAACCAAAACCTATATCCTAAACCAAAACCAAAATGTATAACCTAAACTCGAACCCATTCTCAATTCCCAAAACCTATAAGCTAAACTAAAACCAAAACCTATTACATAAACTCGAACCCATTATCAAACCCAAAAATCTAAACCTTAACCAAAACCTATAACCTAAACCAAAACAAAAACCTATAAACTCAACCCGAACCCATTCTCAAATCCAAAAACCTAAATCTAAACCAAAACCTATAACCTAAACTAAAACCAAAATCTATAACCTAAACCCAAACCCATTCCCAAATTCCAAAACCAATAACCTAAACCAAAACCAAAACCTACAACCTAAACTCGAACCCATTCTCAATCCGAAAACCAATAACCTAAACCTAAACCTTAACCTAAACCTAAGCTAAAACCTATAACCAAAACCAAAACCAAAACCTATAACCTAAACCCGAACCCATTCTCAAATCCCAAAACCTATAACCTAAACCAAAACCAAAACCTACAATCTAAACCGGTACCCATCCTCAAATCCAAAAATCTAAACCTTAACCAAAACTTGTAACCTAAAGCAAAACCAAAACCTATAACTTAAACCCGAACCCATTCTCAAATCCTAACCAAAACCTATAACCTAAACCAAATGCAAAGCGGGTAACCTAAACCCGAACCCATTCTCAAATCCAAAACCTAAAACAAAACCTTAACCTAAACCTAAACAAAAACATATAACCTAAACCAAAACCAAAATGTATAACTCAAACCCGAACCCATTCTAAAATCCAAAAATATTAACCTTAACCAAAACCAATAACATAAACAAAAACCAAAACCTATAACCTAAACCCGAACCCATTCTCAATTCCCAAAACCTATAAGCTAAACCAAAACTAAAACCTATAACCTAAACTCGAACCGATTCTCAAATCCAAAACCTAAACCTTAACCAAAACCAAAACCTATAACCTAAACCGAACCCATTCTCAAATCCCAAACATCTATAACCTTATCCTAGACCTAAAACTAAACCTATAACCTAAACCAAAAACAATACCTCTAACCTAAACCTAAAAATTACAATACCTCTAACCTAAACCTAAAACTAAACCTTATTCTCAAATCCCAAAACTAGAACCTAAATCAAAACCAAAACCTATAACCTAAAGCCGAACCCATTCTCAAATCTAAAAACCTACACCTTAACCAAAACTTATAACCTAAACCAAAACAAAAACCTATAAACTCAACCCGAACCCATTCTCAAATCCAAAACCTAAACCATAACCAAAACCTATAACCTAAACCTAAACCAAAACGTATAACAAAAACCCGAACCCATTCTCAATTCCCAAAACCCATAAGCTAAACCAAAACAAAACCTATTACCTAAACCCGAACCCATTCTCAAATCCAAAAATCTAAACCTTAACCAAAACCTATAACCTAAGCCAAAACAAAAACCTATAAACTCAACCCGAACCCATTCTCAAATCTAAAAACCTAAATCTTAACCAAAACCTATAACCTAAACCAAAACCAAAATCTATAACCTAAACCCGAACCCATTCTCAAATCCGAAAAGTTATAACCTAAATGAAAACCAAAACCCATAACTTAAACCCGAACCCATTCTCAAATCCAAAACCTAAACCTTAACCAAAACCTATAACCTAAACCGGAACCCATTGTTAAAACCTAAAACCAATAACCTAACCCTAAACCTTAACCTAAACCTAAACCAAAACCTATAACCTAAACCAAAACCAAAACCTATAACCTAAACCCGAACCCATTCTCAAATCACAAAGCCTATAACCTAAACCAAAACCAAAACCTATAACCTAAACCCGAACCCATTCTCAAATAAAAATACATCAACCTTAACCAAAACTCAGTAACCTAAAGCAAAACCAAAAGTTATTACTTAAACCCGAACACATTCTCATATTAAAAAACCTAAACCTTAAATAAAACCAATTACCAAAACCAAAACCTATAAGCTAAACCCAAACACATTCTCAAATCCCAAAACCTATACCTAATCCTAAACCTTAACCAAAACATAAACCAAAACCAATAACCTAAACCAAAACCAAAATCAATAACCTAAACCCGAACCCATTCTCAAATCCCAAAACCTATAACCTTAACCTAAACCTTAACCTAAACCTTAACCAAAATCTATAATCTAAACCAAAACTAAAACCTATAACTTAAACCAGAACCCATTCTCAAATCCCAAATATCTATAACCTTATCCTAAACCTAAAACTAAACCTATAATCTAAACCAAAAACAAAACCCTAACCTAAACCAGAACCCATTCTCAAATCCCAAAACTAGAACCTAAATCAAAACCAAAACCTATAACCTAAACCCGAACCCATTCTCAAATCTAAAAACCTAAACCTTAACCAAAACTTATAACCTAAACCAAAACAAAAACCTATAAACTCAACCCGAACCCATTCTCAAATCCAAAAACCTAAACCATAACCAAAACCTATATCCTAAACCAAAACCAAAATGTATAACCTAAACTCGAACCCATTCTCAATTCCCAAAACCTATAAGCTAAACTAAAACCAAAACCTATTACATAAACTCGAACCCATTATCAAACGCAAAAATCTAAACCTTAACCAAAACCTATAACCTAAACCAAAACAAAAACCTATAAACTCAACTCGAACCCATTCTCAAATCCAAAACCTAAATCTTAACCAAAACCTATAACCTAAACCAAAACCAAAATCTATAACCTAAACCCGAACCCATTCCCAAATCCCAAAACCTATAACCTAAACCAAAACCAAAACCTATAACCTAAACCCGAACCCATTCTCAACCGAAAACCAATAACCTAAACCTAAACCTTAACCTAAACCTAAGCTAAAACCTATAACCTAAACCAAAACCAAAACCTATAACCTAAACCCGAACCCATTCTCAAATCCCCAAACCTATAACCTAAACCAAAACCAAAACCTATAATCTAAACCGGTACCCATCCTCAAATCCAAAAATCTAAACCTTAACCAAAACTTGTAACCTAAAGCAAAACCAAAACCTATAACTTAAACCCGAACCTATTCTCAAATTCAAAACAAAACCTATAACCTAAACCAAATGCAAAGCCGGTAACCTAAACCCGAACCCATTCTCAAATCCAAAACCTAAAACAAAACCTTAACCTAAACCTAAACAAAAACCTATAACCTAAACCAAAACCAAAATGTATAACTTAAACCCGAACCCATTCTAAAAAATCCAAAAATCTTAACCTTAACCAAAACCAATAACATAAACAAAAACCAAAACCTATAACCTAAACCCGAACCCATTCTCAATTCCCAAAACCTATAAGCTAAACCAAAACTAAAACCTATAACCTAAACTCCTCGGACCGATTCTCAAATCCAAAAACCTAAACCTTAACCAAAACCAAAACCTATAACCTAAACCCAAACCCATTCTCAAAACCGAAAATCTAAACCTTAACCAAAACCTATAACCTAAACCAAAATGAAAATTTATAACCTAAACCCAAATCCATTCTCAAATCCCAAAACCTATAACCTAAACCAAAACCAAAAACTATAACCTAAACCCGAACCCATTCTCAAATCCAAAAACCTAAACCTTAACCAAAAATTGTAAACTAAACCAATACCAAAACATATAACTTAAACCCGAACCCATTCTCAAATCCAAAACCTAAACCTTAACCAAAACCTATATCCTAAACCAAATCCAAAACCTATAACCTAAACCCGAACCCATTCTCAAATCCCAAAACCTATAACCTAACCCTAAACCTTAACCTAAACCAAAACCAAAACCTATTACCAAAACCCTAACCCATTCTCAAATCCAAAAATCTAAACCTTAACAAAACCTATAACCTAAACCAAAACAAAAACCTATAGACTCAACCCGAACCCATTCTTAAATCCAAAACCTAAATCTTAACCAAAATCCATAACCTAAACCATAACCAAAAACTATAACCTAAACCCAAACCCATTCTCAAATCCCAAAACCTATAACCTAAACCAAAACCAAAACCTATAACCTAAACCCGAACCCATTCTCAAATCCCAAAACCAATAACCTAAACCTTAACCTTAACCTAAACCTAAGCTAAAACCTATAACCTAAACCAAAACCAAAACCTATAACCTAAACCCGAACCCAATCTCAAATCCCAAAACCTATAACCTAAACCAAAACCAAAACCTATAATCTAAACCGGTACCCATTCTTAAATCCAAAATCTAAACCTTAGCCAAAACTTGTAACCTAAAGCAAAACCAAAACCTATAACTTAAACCCGAACCCATTCTCAAATCCAAACAAAAACGTATAACCTAAACCAAATGCAAAGCTCAGTAACCTAAACCCGAACCCATTCTCAAATCCAAAACCTAAAACATAAACCAAAACCTTAACCTAAACCTAAACAAAAACCTATAACCTAAACCAAAACCAAAACGTATAACCTAAACCCGAACCCATTCAAAAATCCAAAAACCTAAACCTTAACAAAAACCAATAACCTAAACAAAAACCAAAACCTATAACCTAAACCCGAGCCCATTCTCAATTCCCAAAACCTATAAGCTAAACCAAAATCGAAACCTATAACCTAAACCCGAACCCATTTTCAAATCCAAAACCTAAACCTTAACCAAAGCCAATAACCTAAACCAAAACCAAAACCTATAACCTAAACCCGAACCCATTCTCAATTCCTAAAACCTATAAGCTAAACCAAAACCAAAACCTATAACCTAAACCCAAACCCATTCTCAAATCCAAAAATCTAAACCTTAACCAAAACCTATAACCTAAACCAAAATGAAAATCTATAACCTAAACCCGAACCCATTCTCAATTCCCAAAACCTATAACCTAAACCAAAACCAAAACCTATAACCTAAACCCGTACCCATTCTCAAATCCAAAACCTAAACCTTAACCAAAACTTGTAAACTAAACCAAAACCAAAACCTATAACTTAAACCCGAACCGATTCTCAAATCCAAAACCTAAACCTTAACCAAAACCTATAACCTAAACCAAATCGAAAACATATAACCTAAACCCGAACCCATTCTCAAATCCCAAAACCTATAACCTAACCCTAAACCTTAACCTAAACCAAAACCAAAACTTATTACCAAAACCCGAACCCATTCTCAAATCCAAAATCTAAACCTTAACAAAAACCTATAACCTAAACCAAAACAAAACCTATAGACTCAACCCGAACCCATTCTCAAATCCAAAAACCTAAATCTTAACCAAAACCCATAACTTAAACCATAACCAAAATCTATAACCTAAACCCGAACCCATTCTCAAATCCTAAAACCTATAACCTAAACCAAAACCAAAACCTATAACCTAAACCCGAACCCATTCTCAAAGCCCAAAACCAATAACCTAAACCTAAACCAAAACTTAAACCTAAGCTAAAACCTATAACCTAAACCAAAACCAAAACCTATAACCTAAACCCGAACCCATTCTCAAATCCCAAAACCTATAACCTAAACCAAAACCAAAACCTATAATCTAAACCGGTACCCATTCTCTAATCCAAAAATCTAAACCTTAACGAAAAGTTGTAAGCTAAAGCAAAACCAAAACTTATAACTTAAACCCGAACCCATTCTCAAATCCTAACCAAAACCTATAACCTAAATCAAATGTAAAGCCTGTAACCTAAACCCCCATTCTCAAATCCAAAAACCTAAAACCTAAACCAAAACCAAAATGTATAACCTAAACACGAACCCATTCTCAAGTCCAAAAACCTAAACCTTAACCAAAACATATAACGTAAACCAAAACCAAAACCTATCACCTAAATCTGAACCCATTCTCAATTCCCAAAACCTATAACCTAAACCTATACCTAAACCAATAACTATAACCTAAACCAAAACCAAAACCTATAACCTAAACTCGAACCCATTCTCAAATCCCAAAACCTATAACCCAAACCAAAACCAAAACCTATAACCTAAACCCAAACCCATTCTCAAATCCAAAACTTAAACCATAACCAAAACCTATAACCTAACCCAAAACTAAAACCTATAACCTAAACCCGAAACCATTCTCAAATCCCAAAACCTATAACCTAAACATAAACATTAACCAAAACCTAAACCAAAACCAAAACCTATAACCTAAACCCGAACCCATTATCAACTCCCAAAACCTATAACCATAACCTAAACCTAAACAAAAACAAATAACCTAAACCCGAACCCATTCTCAAATCCCAATACCTATAACCTAAACCAAAACAAAACCTTTAACATAAACCCGTACCCATTCTCAAATACCAAAACCTATAACTTAAACCTAAACCTTAACCTAAACGTAAACCAAAACCTATAGCCTAAACCAAAACCAAAACCAATAACCTAAACCCGAACCTATTCTCAAATTCCAAAATCTATAACATAAACCTAAACCTTAAACTAAACCTTAACCAAAACCTCGTAACCTAAACCAAAACCAAAACCTACAACCTAAACCCAAACCCATTCTCAAATCCCAAAACCTATAACCTAACCCTAAACCTTAACCTAAACCAAAACCAAAACTTATTACCAAAACCCGAACCCATTCTCAAATCCAAAATCTAAACCTTAACAAAAACCTATAACCTAAACCAAAACAAAAACCTATAGACTCAACCCGAACCCATTCTCAAATCCAAAAACCTAAATCTTAACCAAAACCCATAACCAAAATCTATAACCTAAACCCGAACCCATTCTCAAATCCTAAAACCTATAACCAAAACCAAAACCAAAACATATAACTTAAACCCGAACCCATTCTCAAATCCAAAACCTAAACCTTAACCAAAACCTATATCCTAAACCAAATCCAAAACCTATAACCTAAACCCGAACCCATTCTCAAATCCCAAAACCTATAACCTAACCCTAAACCTTAACCTAAACCAAAACCAAAACTTATTACCAAAACCCGAACCCATTCTCAAATCCAAAAATCTAAACCTTAACAAAAACCTATAACCTAAACCAAAACAAAAACCTATAGACTCAACCCGAACCCATTCTCAAATCCAAAAACCTAAATCTTAACCAAAACATATAACCAAAACCAAAACCAAAACCTATAACCTAAACCCGAACCCATTCTCAATTCCCAAAACCTATAACCTAAACCTATACCTAAACTAAAAACTATAACCTAAACCAAAACCAAAACCTATAACCTAAACTCGAACCCATTCTCAAATCCCAAAACCTATAACCCAAACCAAAACCAAAACCTATAACCTAAACCCAAACCCATTCTCAAATCCAAAACTTAAACCATAACCAAAACCTATAACCTAACCCAAAACTAAAACCTATAACCTAAACCCGAAACCATTCTCAAATCCCAAAACCTATAACCTAAACATAAACATTAACCAAAACCTAAACCAAAACCAAAACCTATAACCTAAACCCGAACCCATTATCAACTCCCAAAACCTATAACCATAACCTAAACCTAAACAAAAACAAATAACCTAAACCCGAACCATTCTCAAATCCCAATACCTATAACCTAAACCAAAACAAAAACCTTTAACCTAAACCCGTACCCATTCTCAAATACCAAAACCTATAACCTAAACCTAAACCTTAACCTAAACATAAACCAAAACCTATAGCCTAAACCAAAACCAAAACCAATAACCTAAACCCGAACCTATTCTCAAATTCCAAAATCTATAACATAAACCTAAACCTTAAACTAAACCTTAACCAAAACTCAGAACCTAAACCAAAACCAAAACCTACAACCTAAACCCAAACCCATTCTCAAATCCCAAAACCTATAACCTAACCCTAAACCTTAACCTAAACCAAAACCAAAACTTATTACCAAAACCCGAACCCATTCTCAAATCCAAAAATCTAAACCTTAACAAAAACCTATAACCTAAACCAAAACAAAAACCTATAGACTTAACTCGAACCCATTCTCAAATCCAAAAACCTAAATCTTAACCAAAACCCATAACCTAAACCATAACCAAAATCTATAACCTAAACCCGAACCCATTCTCAAATCCTAAAACCTATAACCAAAACCAAAACCAAAACCTATAACCTAAACCCGAACCCATTCTCAAAGCCCAAAACCAATAACCTAAACCTAAACCAAAACCTAAACCTAAGCTAAAACCTATAACCTAAACCAAAACCAAAACCTATAACCTAAACCCGAACCCATTCTCAAATCCTAAAACCTATAACCTAAACCAAAACCAAAACCTATAATCTAAACCGGTACCCATTCTCTAATCCAAAAATCTAAACCTTAACCAAAACTTGTAACCTAAAGCAAAACCAAAACTTGTAACTTAAACCCGAACCGATTCTCAAATCCTAACCAAAACCTATAACCTAAACCAAATGTAAAGCACAGTAACCTAAACCCCCATTCTCAAATCAAAAACCTAAAACCTAAACCAAAACCAAAACCTATAATCTAAACCGGTACCCATTCTCTAATCCAAAAATCTAAACCTTAACCAAAACTTGTAACCTAAAGCAAAACCAAAACTTATAACTTAAACCCGAACCCATTCTCAAATCCTAACCAAAACCTATAACCTAAACCAAATGTAAAGCTCAGTAACCTAAACCCCCATTCTCAAATCCAAAACCTAAAACCTAAACCAAAACCAAAATGTATAACCTAAACACGAACCCATTCTCAAGTCCAAAAACCTAAACCTTAACCAAAACTTATAACCTAAACCAAAACCAAAACCTATAACCTAAACCCGAACCCATTCTCAATTCCCAAAACCTATAACCTAAACCTATACTTAAACCAAAACCTATAACCTAAACCGGAACCAAAACCTATAACCTAAACTCGAACCCATTCTCAAATCCCAAAACCTATAACCCAAACCAAAACCAAAACCAAAACCTATAACCTAAACCCAAACCCATTCTCAAGTCCAAAAACTTAAACCATAACCAAAACCTATAACCTAACCCAAAACTAAAACCTATAACCTAAACCCGAAACCATTCTCAAATCCCAAAACCTATAACCTAAACATAAACCTTAACCAAAACCTAAACCAAAACCAAAACCTATAACCTAAACCCGAACCCATTATCAACTCCCAAAACCTATAACCATAACCTAAACGTAAACAAAAACCAATAACCTAAACCCGAACCCATTCTCAAATCCCAATACCTATAACTTAAACCAAAACAAAAACCTTTAACCTAAACCCGTACCCATTCTCAAATACCAAAACCTATAACCTAAACCTAAACCTTAACCTAAACGTAAACCAAAACCTATAGCCTAAACCAAAACCAAAACCAATAACCTAAACCCGAACCTATTCTCAAATTCCAAAATCTATAACATAAACCTAAACCTTAAACTAAACCTTAACCAAAACTCCGTAACCTAAACCAAAACCAAAACCTACAACCTAAACCCAAACCCATTCTCAAATCCCAAAACCTATAACCTAAACCTAAAACTAAACCTAAACCTATAACCTAAACCAAAACTAAAACATATATCCTAAACCCGAACCCATTCTCAAATCCCAAAACCTATAACCTAAAACCAAACCAAAACCTATAACCTAAACCCTGGGACCCATTCTCAAATCCAAAATCCAAAACCATAACCAAAACCTATAACCTAAACGAAAACCAAAACCTATAAACTAAACACAAACCCATTTCAAATCCAAAACCTAAACCTTAAGCAGAAACCTACTACGTAAACCAAAACCAAAACCTATAACCTAAACCCGAACCCATTTTGAATTCCCAAAACCTATAACCTAAACCAAAACCAAAACTTATAACCTAAACCCGAACCCATTCTCAAATCCAAAAACACAAACCTTAAGTAAAACCTATAACCTAAACCCGAACACACTCTCCAATCCAAAAACCCAAACCTTAAATAAAACCTATAACCAAAACCAAAACCAAAACCTATAACCTAAACCCGAACTCATTCTCAAATCCAAAACCAATAACCTAAACCAAAACCAAAACCTATAACCTAAACTCGAACCCATTCACAAATCCAAAACCTAATCCTTAGCCAAAACCTATAACCTAAACCAAATCCAAAACCTATAACCTAAACTCGAACCCATTCTCAAATCCCAAAACCTATAACCCAAACCTAAACTCTAACCTAAACCTTAACAAAAACCTATAACCTAAACCAAAATCAAAACCTATAATCTAAACCCGAACCCATTCTCAAATCCCAAAACCTATAACCTAAACCAAAACCAAAACCTATAATCTAAACCCGAACCCATTCTCAAATCCAAAAATCTAAACCTTAACCAAAACTTGTAACCTAAAGCAAAATCAAAACCTATAACTTAAACCCGAACCCATTCTCAAATCCAAAACCTAAACCTTAACCCAAACCTATAACCTAAACCAAATGCAAAACACGTAATCTAAACCCGAACCCATTCTCAAATCCTAAAACCTAAAACCTAAACCTAAACCTTAACCTAAACCTAAAACAAAACCTATAACCTAAACCCGAACCCATTCTCAAATCCCAAAACCTATAACCTAAACTAAAACCAAAACCTATAACCAAAACCCGAACCCACTCGAAATCCAAAACCTAAACTTTATCGAAATCGTAACTTAAACCAAAACGAAAACCTAAAACTTGACCCCGAACACATTCTCAAATCTAAAACCTTAACCTTAACCAAAACGTATAACCAAAACCAAAACCAAAACCTATAACCTAAACCCGAACCCATTCTCAAATCTCAAAACCTATAACCTAAACCTAAACCTTAACCTAAACCTAAACTAAAACCTATAACCTAAACCCAAACACATTCTCAATTCCCAAAACCTATAACCTAAACCAAAACCAAAACCTATAACCTAATCCCGAACCCATTCTCAAATCCAAAAACCTAAACCTTAACCAAAACCTATAACCAAAACCAAAACCAAAACCTATAACTTAAACCCGAACCCATTCTCAAATCCCAAAACCAATAACCTAAAGCTAAACCTTAACCTAAACCTAAACCTAAACCCAAACTTATAACCTAAACCCGTACCCATTATCAAATGCCAAAACCTATAACCTTAACCTTAACCTAAACTAAAACCTATAACCTAAACCTTAACCAAAACCTATAACCTAAACCCGAACCCATTCTCAAAGCCCAAAACCTATAACCTAAACCTAAACCTTAACCTAAACTCGAACCAAAACCTATAACCTAAACCCAAACCCATTCCCAAATCCCAAAACCTATAGCTTAAACCTAAACTTTCACCAAAACCTTAACCAAAACCTATAACCAAAATCAAAACCAAAACCAAAACCTAGAACCTAAACCCGAACCCAAACTCAAATCCAAAACCCTATAACCTAAACCTAAACCTATAACCAAAACCAAAACCAAAACCTATAACCTAAACCCGAACCCTTTCTCAAATCCCAAAACCTATAACCTAAACCAAAACCAAAACCTATGACCTAAACTTGAACCCATTCTCAAACCCATAAACCTAAGCCTTAACCAAAACCTATAACCTAAACCAAAACCAAAACCTATAAACTAAACCCGAACCCATTCTCAAATCTAAAAACCTAAAACTTAACCAAAACCTACAACCTATGTAAGACCTGTATCCTAGTCTGTACTGTTCCAAAGGCTTTTGCGATCCTTCCGGTCGAATTTCAGCAATCCTCGACCCGTTTCTGACGTTTGCGCGCTATCTTAAGCCGAGTCCCACATACCAAAGTCAGCTCGAATCGAAACCTGTACCTTGGCGACTGCACTATCGCCGCGATTCTAACACCGCGACTCCAGTACTGAACCGATACCTAGACTAGAAGATGTCAGTCTGTGTTCTTTTCGAAGAAACACCGCGCATTGTGAATTACAAGGGAATCTCTACGAGATGTCCCATCAATCAATGTCAAGTACACACCTACCCAAGTACAACAACCTATACCCTAACCCATACCTCTCTCTTACACAAGCAAGCCCAAAGTCAACTCTCTCTCCTCTCACCATCCCTCTTTTACTCCATTTTCAACTAAAGCCATACCTCCCATCACCTCTCCTTACACCCACCATTCCACCTATCCCTTTCACCATTAACTCTTCATTTCTCTCAAAAACTGTCTCCCAAGCAACAAAGCTCCACACGTCCAAACATTTCCAAGCTCTCCAAAACATCAAGTGTGGCCCACTTTCCCTACTCTCTCATCTCCCATCTTAACCGTTGATCCATCATCTACCACCATCAAAAGTCAAGAAAAAGAGCTTAGGAGGCTAAGGAAAAAAGGTGAAGGCCTAGAGGTGGGTGATCGACCATTAGATTTCAATTTTTATAAAGACTCCTTGTAGTGGGGCCCACAATAATGTACATATGGTAGTGAGGGGCCCATAGTGGCGGGGTCCCTCTATCTCACCGGTGTTCTCTTTCTCTCTATCTCTTTCTCTTTCTTTGATGTGATTTCTTGTGGCCACTATGGTGTAAGATGATCTTAACCGTCTGATCGCGAGGCCCACCTTGTAATGGGTCAATTGGATGACCAAGATGAAGGAAAACACAAATATCCTGTTGATCTAAGGGTGGGCCACATTCTTGTGGGACCCATCTTGTGGGTGGGCCACGAACATGTTGGGCCCACCATGAGGTCTGTGTTTATCCACGCCGTCCAGGGACGTGAGGCAGTGAGGGAGTGGCTAACATGGAGTGCTGTGGACTGACATAGGTGTGTAGTCACAGCAAGTGTGAAGCGACGTAGGTGTACAAAACAAAATGGTGGGCCACTCATGCAGGCCCCACCTTGATGTAAGGCTCTAATCCAAGCCATCCATTTTATTCCTCAGGTCATTTATGACGTTGAGCCGAAATTTGAGACCAATCTGATTCTCGGGCGGGCCGTACCATAAAAACGAGCGGTATTACCGTTAAAACCATCTTGACTCTTCTATTCACCAAAAATATGTCGCATATTGGACTCATTTCGTCAATCAGGGGTCGTAGAACCCAATGGGTGGGTTGGACTTTTCATTTACGGGTCCCACACGAGAAAAACTGTGGAAAACATGTTTTCAAAAAAAAAACAACAGCAGCAACTGCTACTACCACTGACAGCAGGCGCAGGCAGCGCTTACGGCTGCTTAGGCAGGCGGATGATCGGCTGGGCCTCACAATCCCAGCTGTGGGCCCCCACCGTGATGCGTTTTGAACATCAACACCATGCATTGGGTGGGCCTCCCCCCTGGCTACGGGCCATCCGAAAATTAGTCGTATATGGAATTCAGGTGGGCCATACCATCTAAAATCATGTGAAGACATGCCTAAACATATAAGATCACTTGGTGGGGCATACCTGAAATTTGGACGCGGCTGAAACTTGGTCTGAACCCTCAGCCAAGTGGGACTCACATAATGGGTGGACTGGATCTGTGAACCATGTTCACGGTGGGCCCCAGGCCCACCCCTAGGTCCAAGTGACCTTATAAACAGGTTAGAATGGAAAATAAATATTACAGTGGGCCCCCTTCCTGACGGTGTGACCCAATTAATAGGTTGGGTGGCAAATAAACATTCCAGTGGGCCCAAGGTCCACGTGACCTTATGAATAGATTGTATTGCAAATAAATATCACGGTAGGCCTTACCCTGGTCCACGTGACCTTATGAACAGTTGGATATTAAATAAACATTACAGTGGGCCCTAGTCCCATGTGACCCTATGAACAGTTTGGGTGGAAAATAAACATCATGTCGGGCCCCAGTTTGGATGAAAAGTAAACCTTATGTTGGGCCCCAGTTTGGATGGAAAATAAACATTATGTTGGGCCCCAATTTGGATGGAAAATAAACATTATGTTGGGCCCCAGTTTGGATGGAAAATAAACATTATGGTGGGCCCTCCATGAGACCCACTTATATATGTATTATGTCCACACCTTTCATCAGTGTGGACCTCCTCCATAGAGTATGTTATTTATCTATGCCTTCCATCCTTATGGGACCTACCATGATGCATGTGTTGCATCCCAACCATCCATCCATTTTGGGATTATTTTAAGGCCCATTGTTGCGACCCACCTTGAATTGTATAAGGCCCATTGTGACGTGTGCAAAGCCCAAGTGAGTAGGCCCATCTTGATGTAATAGTGGCCCGTTGTCGATGCCCATTTGATGTACTGAAGGCCCATGAGTCGAGGCTCAATAGGATGTACATGAGGCCCTTTGTTACGTGATTTCACCATGATTTATGTGTTGATTCTTATGGTGGGCTATACCTTGGGAGCAATGATGGTTTGATGTCCACATTGTATGGATGATGTTAGTTAAATGGTCCGCATTGTCACTCTCCCTAAGGTTCACTGATAGGCCCATACTTGTAGTGAGTAGGCCATCTAGGCCCATATCCATTATGCACAAGCCCATCACTATATAACATGTTTAGTATAGATACATGATTCATAATCATACGCATCATATGTATGCTTGGTATGAGGAGTGACTGATCATAGCATATGCCTTCAGGCAGACTGTTTACGGGCTCCCTGATAGGCGGATTCCTACATGAGCGCGTGCTTCACGCAGGATGGTTGCATGACTGATAGTGTGATACATGTACTTGCATTTGTGTGATTGTGATATGCCCTAGCGACATCAGGGCCATAGCCTCCACAGACACACCGTGAGTGGCTGATTGGATACCGAAAATCGTGTTCTAAGCAATTGGGGCGCCATAGATGTCTCTGGGTGAAAGTCCCTGAACCCGATAGTACCAAAGGATGACTCAAACGTCGAGACCGAGTGGATATATCTACGCACGAGGGCTGAATACGAGGAGGCCGTAGCTCCCACTGTGTCATGGTCGGTTGGAAAGGGTTGTGGCTTTACTCACCCGAGGGTAGGGGGCAATACTAGGCTGAGTTTGACCAGCTCATGAATGGATCCGCTATCGACGTGTCGGATAGGTATTGACAGACTATTGGCTAAGCGGATAGTGAGGTTTCTTACGCTCACTTGGACTGTGGGGCTAGGAGAGCGGCAGTGCCTTTTGGAGTGTACTAAACCCCGGTGATTATCCAGATTGAGAACCGTACTGATTTGACGCTCTAGTGAGGAGCTGCATTGATATGTGGAGGTGGATTGGTATGCTTGACTTGCATTATGCATCGCATGGTCTTGACATGGACGATAGTATTCATATCTTGCACCGCATAGCCTTGGTATGGCTGACTGCATTCATGAACTCATCAACATGTTTTCGCATTACTCTGACCTTGCATTATAGCATGCTCATATTACGCACACACTTACACCACCCTCTAAGCTTTCTATAAGCTTATGCAAGATTGATGCGTGTAGGTGACGCCAGGACGCAGCCATAGTTTCTCCTCAGTTTAAGCGTGCAGCCTAGCTTATGGAGTTTTTTGTCATTTTTAGTATAATGTATTTCCCTTTCATACGCCTTGTACTCAAAAGTTTTTTATCATAGTGGATTTTGTGATGGTGTTCTTGTGGTTTTGTTCGTGGGTTATGCTTGTGGTTATGCTCATTATGAATCAAATTGGTTATTAGAAATCCTCCTTGTAGCATCCCAGGATTGGAACGTGGTATATGGGTGCCGGGGGCCGAGAATGGGGTACTACGGAGGCTGTCGGCACCAAATTCGGTGATCAAAAATTTTGTGAACCTGGTCTTCGAGTTTGGGGCATGACAGAAGTTGGTATCAAAGCATAACTTAGGACTAACCGAGAACAACATCACATATTTGCTATGAGTTAGGACAATTAGAGTGCGTAACCTTCCGATCGAGTTCCTTAAATGGGCGATTCTCAAGATTGATTGGTGCCTTATCTTTTTCATAGGACATGCTGCACAGGAGAGTGACTCGATCGACCCGCACTCCACCACCTGAGGCTCCAGCTTTACCACCTACGCCTCCCGTTCCACCTCCAGAGATTCCTGCTCCCCATCTTGTGGATGTCGTTCCTCCACATGAGGCCGGTGCGGATCCAACCGTGCCTATGAGTGCCTCGCAGTTATAGTAGATGTTATAGGCTGTGACTGCTGCACTTCAGGGGCAGGGCAGGCGCCCAGTTGTTTTGCCAAAGCAGGTAGAGCAGGGGCGCGTGAGTGCCCTTCTTCGTGAGTTCAGACAGCTCGATCCTTCGTGTTTCCAAGGTGAGCCAGATCTGACTGCAACCGAGAGATGGTGCTCCGATGTGAAGATCTTCGATACCATGTCGTGTACGACCGAGCAGCGAGTCCAGTTGGCTGTATTCCTTTTCCAAGGTGAGGCAGAGCATTGGTGGACCTCTGTTACCCGTGTCGCAGGACCTAATCATGTCTGGACATGGGAGGACTTTATCGACCGATTTGAGGAGCAGTACTTCCCCGACCATATTCGTCGTCAGAGGGCATGAGAGTTTGAGACTCTAATACAGGGGGATATGTCCGTGGCGCAGTATGCGGCCCGTTTCGTGGCACTATCGAGTTTTGCACCATATTTAGTTGATAATGAGGGGTGGAAGGCCTGCCGTTTTAAGAGAGGCTTACGTTTCAGTCTTCAAGGTCGTGTTATTGGGCACGAGCTCCCGACTTTTCAGGCGGTAGTATGGAGGGCCCAGATCTACGAGACTGAGTGGGCTGACTCTTAGAGCAATCAAGATCAGAGAAGAGGCCAGAAGAGGCCAGCCTAGTCTAGTAGCTCTCAACAGCATCGACGACCACAGAGGTATAAGAGTCATCCACCTACTAGAGCACCAGCAGCACCTCCAGTGTCACCACAATAACTGTTTCTTAAGACATGCTTTAGATGTGGCGGTTCTAGATACCGCATATATGAGTGCCCACGTCCTCATCTGCAGTAGTCTAGAGGGCCAAAGCAGTCTCCAGGATAACCACGACCATAGCAGCAGCCTCCAGCATAGTAGCAGCGGCCCCATCAGCAGTGACTACAACCACCGAGGCCCTAGCAGTAGCAGAGACAACAACATAGGCCACTGCAGAGGTAGCAGCAGCACCAGGGACCTCAGAGGGGACATGCACCTCCTTAGCCAGCTCAGGCTAGATTTTATGCGGCTCAGCAGGACCCGCAGACCTCCGGAGGAGTCGTTGAGGGTATACTTCCAGTTTCCTCATGCATCGCTCGAGTGCTATTTGATTCTGGTGCTTCGCACTCATTCATGTCCGAGGATTTTTACGGATCGACTGGATTATCGACAGAGTCTGCTAGTGAGGGATTGACCGTATCGATGCCCTTGGAGAAGACCACAGTATTGGGCCGTTTCTGTTTGTCTTGCCCCGTTCTAGTCGGTGATATCTTTTTGCCCGCTGACTTATTTGTGCTACCGATGTCAAATTTCGACGTTATATTGTGAATGGATTGGTTGGCTGAGTACCACACCATTTTAGACTGTTCCGTGAGGACAGTCACGTTCTGCATAATCGGCTTGCCACAGTTTCAGTTCGTTGTAGAGCCCCGAGGAGAGTCATTATCTTGTTTGATGTCTTGTGCAGTTGAGGAGCCCGTTACCTTGTGTATCGAGTAGTTACTAATTGTCTGTGATTTCCCTGACGTATTCTAGGATATTCTAGGGTTGCCGCCACATTGTCATATTGAGTTTCAGATTGATCTTGTGCCTGGTACCACGCCTATCTCGAAGGCCCCGTTACCGTATGACACCGATGGAGTTGCATGAGCTACAGTGATAGTTGGAAGAGCTGCGTGAGTTGGGATTTATTCATCCGAGTAGTTCACCTTGAGGAGCACCGGTACTCTTTGTTAGAAAGAAGGATGGCTCGTTGAGGCTCTATGTGGACTACTGCGAGCTCTACCGGGTCACGATTAGGAACAAGTACCCACTCCCGAGGATAGATGATTTATTTGATCAACTGCAGGATGCACAGTTCTTTTCAAAGATTGACTTGCGTTCTAGTTATCATCAGATTCGTGTCCGAGAGGAGAACATCCTGAAGATAGCATTCAGGACGTATTACGGTCATTTTGAGTTTCAGGTCATGTCCTTTGGACTGACCAATGCACCCGCGGTCTTCATGCAGTTGATGAACGAGGTCTTCCGTCCGTATCTTGATTAGCTTGTTGTGGTCTTCATCGATGACATTTTGATATATTCAAGGACCCGTGAGGACCATTGCAGTATCTAGAGATCACATTGCAGACCCTCGTGCCCACCAACTGTATGCGAAGCTAGAGAAGTACGAGTTCTGGCAGGAGGAGGTGAAGTCCCTTGGTCACGTGGTGACGAGGGAGGGTATCGCAGTGGACCCCTCGAAGGTTGAGGCAGTGCGTCAATGGAACCAGCCCACGACTACGTCCGAGATCTGTAGTTTCCTTAGTTTAACAGGATACTATCGACATTTCATAGAGGGCTTCTCCCATATTGTTGCCCCGATGACCAGGTTGACTTGGAAGAGCGCAGATTTTATTTAGACTGATGCATGTGAGCAGACATTCGTGGAGCTAAAGGACCATTTGATGTCCGCTCCTGTCCTCACTCTTCCCTCTGGGAGTGATGGATTTGTTGTATTTACCGATGCCTCATGTATTGGTTTAGGTGTTGTCCTGATGCAGCACGGTAAGCCAGTAGCCTTCGCGTCTCGTCAGCTCAAGGTCCATGAGCTGAACTACCCCACGCACGATTTGGAGCTGGCAACAGTTATTTTCGCACTGAAGGTGTGGAGGCAGTATCTCTACGGGGTCAGGCTTGAGCTCTTCTCTGACCACAAGAGCTTGAAGTACTTATTCTCTCAGTCCGAGCTAAACGTGAGGCAGAGACGCTGGATGGAGCTTCTGAAAGACTATGATTTTGACCTCCAATACTACCCAGGCAAGGCAAATATGGTGGCGGATGCCCTCAGCCGTCAGCCACGAGGCCTGGTGGCACATACGATGATTCAGGAGTGGAAGATGCTCGAGGATATAGCAGAGTACGATTTTGATTTTGGTCTGCAGTCTTCTATCATTCAGCTATCGAGCCTGTTGATTCAACCCTCTCTTGTCACAAGGGTGATCGAGGCTCAACAGACAGATGAGTCGTTACAGGATTACCGAGCAGTAGTAGCATCTGAGAGTCAGATAGATTGACAGATTGGTTCTGATGGTGGACTCCGCTTCAGAGGCCGATTATGTGTCCGGATATTCCCGAGTTGCGCAGAGATCTTATGACCGAGGCACATCGATCACGGTTTTCTATCCACCCTGGCTCAACGAAGATGTATCGTGATATGAGGAGACAGTATTTTTGGGCAGGGATGAAGCGCCAGATTGCCAGTTTTGTGGCCGAGTATGACACATGTAGCGTGTCAAGGCCGATCATCAGAGACCCCGTGGTCTATTGCAGCCATTGAGCTTCTCGATGTGGAAATAGGAGCATGTATTTACAGATTTCATTATGGGTTTACCGATGACTCAGTGCAGTCATGACGCCATCTAGGTTGTCGTTGATCGTCTGACGAAGTCGGCACACTTTCTTGCGTTTCGTCCGACTTGGCCTTTAGACTGGCTTGCGAGATTATTCATCGAGGAGATTGTGAGACTGCACGGTGTTCCAGTTTCGATCATTTCTGATCGAGACCTGAGGTTCACGTCTCAGTTCTGGAGGAGCTTTAAGAGAGCGATGGGGTCTGTTTTGTAGCTCAGCACCGCGTATCATCCGCAGACCAATAGCCAGACCGAGAGAGTCAACCAGATCCTTGAGGATATGCTTCGGGCCTATGTGATTGACTTCGAGGGTAGCTGGGATGAGCATCTGCGATTGGCTGAGTTCGCATACAACAACAGCTATCAGGCGGTCATTGACATGGCTTCTTTTAAGGCATTGTATGGCAGACCATGCAGATCTTTGAGTTGTTAGACCAAGGTTGGAGAGCGGCATCTCCTAGGTCCCGAGCTTATGCAGGAGACATCAGAGGTTATCGATATCATCAGGCAAAGGATGGGCACAGCTTAGAGTCGACAGAAGAGTTTTGCTGACCGGCGACGTCGTCCCTTGGAGTTTGATGTAGGGGACCATGTGTATCTCAAGGTCTCGCCCATGAAGGGCGTAGTTCGATTTGGAGAGAAGGGCAAGCTTACCCCGAGATTCATAGGACCTTTCGAGATCACTGAGCACATTGGCGCTGTGGCCTATCGGCATGCCTTGCCATCTCAGTTGTCTGGCGTCCACAACATTTTCCATGTCTCTATGTTGAGGAAGTGTGGGTCAGACGTAGTCCCTGTTATTGATTGGCAGCCACTAGAGGTTCGTGAAGACGCTTCTTACATTGAGCAGCCAGTTCGTAGCCATGATCGAAAGGAGCAGGTCCTCCGGACCAAGGTCATACCCTTAGTGAAAGTTTAGTGGGGTCACCATTCTGTTGATGAGGTATCTTGGGAGCGCGAGGCAGAGATTCGAGAGTGCTATCCTCATCTCTTTGATGACTGATTACATATTGTATCTTGTATACTGTCTCTGATTTTATATGACGAAGCTTTGTTTCTTCTTCTATTATAAGTTATGTCTAGTTGCGTTGATTGTGCAAATTTTGAGGATGAAATTTTTATTTGGAGGGGAGAGCTGTAAGACCTGTATCTTAATCTGTACTGTTCCGAAGGCTTCCGCGATCCTTCCGGTAGAATTCCGGCAATCCTCGACCCATTTTTGACGTTTGTGTGCGATTCTAAGCCGAGTCCCGCATATCGAAGTCAGCTCGAATCGAAATCTGTACCTTGGTGACCATGCTATCGCCGCGATTCTAGCGGTGCGACTCGCGTACTGAACCGATACCTAGACTGGAAGATGTCAGTCTGCGTTCATTCCGAAGAAACACCCCACGTTGCGAATTACGAGGAAATCTCTACGAGATATCCCATCAATCAATGTCAAGTACACACCTACCCAAGTACAACAACCCATACCCTAACCCATACCTCTCTCTTACACAAGCAAGCCCAAAGTCAACTCTCTCTCCTCTCACCATCCCTCTTTACTCCATTTTCAACTAAAGTCATACCTCCCATCACCTCTCCTTACACCCACCATTCCACCTATCCCTTTCACCATTAACTCTTCGTTTCTCTCAAAAACTCTTTCCCAAGCAACAAAGCTCCACACGTCCAAACATTTCCAAGCTCTCCAAAACATCAAGTGTGGCCCACTTTCCCTACTCTCTCATCTTCCATCTCAACCGTTGATCCATCATCTACCACCATCAAAAGTCAAGCAAAGGAGCTTAGGAGGCTAAGGAAGTAAGGTGAAGGCCTAGAGGTGGGTGATCGACCGTTAGATTTCAATTTTTATAAAGACCCCTTGTAGTGGGGCCCACAATAATGTACGTATTTAGTGAAGGGCCCATAGTGGCGGGGTCCCTCTATCTCACCGGTGTTCTCTTTCTCTCTCTCTCTTTCTCTTTCTTTGATGTGATTTCTTGTGGCCACCATGGTGTAAGATGATCTTAACCGTCCGATCGCGAGGCCCACCTTGTAATGGGTCAATTGGATGACCAAGATGAAGGAAAACACAAATATCCTGTTGATCCAAGGGCGGGCCACATTCTTGTGGGACTCATCTTGTGGGGGGCCACGAACATGTGGGGCCCACCATGAGGTCTATGTTTATCCACGCCGTCCAGGGACGTGAGGCAGTGAGGGAGTGGCTAACATGGAGTGTTGTGTACTGACATGGGTGTGTAGTCACAACAAGTGTGAAGCGACATGGGTGTACAAAACAAAATGGTGGGCCACTCATGCAGGCCCCACCTTGATGTAAGGCTTCAATCCAAGCCATCCATTTTATTCCTCGGCTCATTTCTGACGTTGAGCCGAAATTTAAGACCAATCTAATTCTCGGGTGGGCCGTACCATAAAAAATAGCGGCATTACCGTTAAAACCATCTTGACTCTTCTATTCGCCAAAAATATGTCGCATATTGGTCTCATTTCGTCAATCAGGGGCCGTAGAACCCAATGGGTGGGTTGGATTTTTCATTTGCGGGTCCCACACAAGAAAAATAGCGGAAAAACATGTTTAAAAAAAAAAACAACAGCAACTACTGCTGCCGCTGACAGCAGGCACAGGCACCACCTACAGTTGCCTGGGCAGGCGGAGGATCAGCTGGGCCTCACGGCCCTAGCTATGGGCCCCCACCGTGATGCGTTTCGAACATCAACATCGTGCTTTGGGTGGGCCTCCCCCTTGGCTACGGGCCATCCGAAAATCAGCCGTATATGGAACTCAGGTGGGCTATACCATCTAAAATCATGTGAAGACATGCCTGAACATATAAGATCACTTGGTGGGGCATACCTGAAATTTGGACGCAGCTGAAACTTGGTCTGAACCCTCAGCCAAGTGGGACTCACATAATGGGCGGACTGGATCTGTGAACCACGTTCACGGTGGGCCCCAGGCCCACCCCCAGGTTCATGTGACCTAATAAACAGGTTAGAATGGAAAATAAATATTACAGTGGGCCCCCTCCTTGACGGTGTGACCCAATCAATAGGTTGGGTGGCAAATAAACATTCCAGTGGGCCCAAGGTCCACGTGACCTTATGAATAGATTGGATTGCAAATAAATATCACGGTAGGCACTACCCTGGTCCACGTGACCTTATGAACAGTTGGATATCAAATAAACATTACAGTGGGCCCTAGTCCTATGTGACCCAATGAACAGTTTGGGTGGAAAATAAACATCATGTCGGGCCCCAGTTTGGATGGAAAGTAAACCTTATGTTGGGCCCCAGTTTGGATGGAAAATAAACATTATGTTGGGCCCCAGTTTGGATGGAAAATAAACATTATGGTGGGCCCCCCATGGGACCCACTTATGTATGTATTATGTCCACACCTTTCATCAGTGTAGACCTCCTCCATGGAGTATGTGATTTATCTATGCCTTCCATCGCTATGGGACCTACCACGATGCATGTGTTGCATCCCAACCATCCAACCGTTTTGGAGATTATTTCAAGCCCCATTGTTGAAGCCCACCTTGAATTGTATAAGGCCCATTATGACGTGTGCAAAGCCCAAGTGACTAGGCCCATCTTGATGTAATAGTGGCCTATTGTCGAGGCCCACTTTGATATATATGAGACCATGGTTTGAGGCCCATTTGATGTAATGAAGGTCCATGAGTCGAGGCCCAATAGGATGTACATGAGGCCCTTTGTTACGTGATTTCACCAGGGTGTATGTGTTGACTCTTATGGTGGGCTATGCCTTGGGAGCAATGATGGTTTGATGTCCACATTGTATGGATGATGTTGGTTAAATGGTCCACATTGTCACTCTCCCTAAGGTTCATTGATAGGCCCATACTTGTAGTGAGTAGGCCATGTAAGCCCATATCCGTTATGCACAAGCCCATCACTATATAACATGTTTAGTATAGATACATGATTCATGATCATACGCATCATATGTATGCTTGGTATGAGGAGTGACTGATCATAGCATATACCTTCAAGCAGACTGTTTACGGGCTCCCTGATAGGCGGAGTTCCTACATGAGCACGTGCCTCACGCAGGATGGTTGCATGACTGATAGTGTGATACATGCACTTGCATTTATGTGATTGTGATATGCCCTAGCAACATCAGGGCCATAGCCTTCACAAACACACCGTGGGTGGTTGATTGGATACCAAAAATTGTGTTCTAAGCAATTGGGGTGCCATAGATGTCCCTGGGTGAGTCCTTGAACCCGATGGTACCAAAGGATGACTCCAACTTCGAGACTGAGTGGATATATGTGCGCACGAGGGTCGAATACCAGGAGGCCGTGTCTCCCATTATGTCATGGTCGGTTGGAAAGGGGTGTGGCCTTACTCGCCTGAGGGTAGGGAGCAATACTAGGCTGAGTTTGACCAGCTCGTGAATGAATCTGCTATCAATGTGCCGGATAGGTATTAACAGACTATTGGTCAAGCAGATAGTGAGGTTTCTTATGCTCAATTGGACTGTGCGGCTAGGAGAGCGGCAGTGCCTTTTGGAGTGTACTAAACCCCAGTGATTATCCAGATTGAGAACCGTACTGATTTGACGCTCTAGTGAGAAGCTGTAATGATATGTGGAGGTGGATTGGTATGCTTGACTTGCATTATACATCGCATGGTCTTGACATGGCTGATAATATTCATATCTTGCACCGCATATCCTTGGTACGACTGACTGCATTCATGAACTCATCAGCAAGTTTCCGCATTACTCTGACCTTACATTTTGAGCATGCTCATATTACGCATACACTTACACCACCCTCTAAGCTTTCTATAAGCTTATGCATGATTGATGCGTGCAGGTGATGCCAGGACGCAGCTGTAGTCTTGCCATAGTTGGAGCATGTACCCGAGCTTTTGGAGTTTTTTGTCATTTTCAGTATATTGTATTTCCTTTCATACGCCTTGTACTCAAAAGTTTTTTATTATAGTGGATTTTGTGATGGCGTTCTTGTGGTTTTGTTTGTGGGTTATGCTTGTGGTTATGCTCATTATGAATCAAATTGATTATTAGAAATCCTCCTTGTAGCATCCCAGGATCAGAACCTGGTATATGTGTGCCGGGAGCCGAGAACGAGGTACTACGGAGGCTGTCGGCGCCGGATTCGGCGATCGGGAATTTTATGAGCCTGGTCTCCGAGTTCAGGGCATGACAACCTAGACTAAAACCAAAACCTATAACCTAAACCAGAACCCATTCTTAATTCCCAAAACCTATTACTTAAACCAAAACCAAAACCTATAACTTAAACCCGAACCCATTCTCAAATCCAAAAACCTAAACCCTAAGCAAAACCTATAACCTAAACCTAAACCAAAACCTATAACCTAAACCCGAACCCATTCTCATATCCCAAAACCTATAACCTATAACCAAAACCAAAACCTATAACCTAAACCCGAACCCATTCTCAAATCCAAAAACCTAAACTTTAAACAAAATATATAACCTAAACCAAATCCAAAACCTATAACTTAGACCCAAACCCATTCTTAAATCCTAAAACCTATAACCTAAACATAAACCTTAACCAAAACCTAAAACAAAACCTATAACCTAAACCAAAGCCAAAACCTATTTCCTAAACTCGCACCCATTCTCAAATCACAAAACCTATAAGATAAACAAAAACCAAAACCTATAACCTAAACCTGAACCCATTCTCAAATCCAAAAACCTAAACCTTAACCAAAACCTGTAACCTAAACCTAAACCAAAACCTTTAACTTAAACCCGAACACATTCTCAAATCCGAAAACCTAAACCTTAACCAAAACCTATAACCTAAACTCGAACCCATTCTCAAATCCCAAAACCTATAACCTCAACCTAAACCTTAACCTAAACCAAAACCAAAACCTATAACCTAAACCAAAACCAAAACCTATAACCTAAACTTGAACCCATTCTCAAATCCTAAAACCTATAACCTAAACCAAAACCAAAAACTATAACCTAAACCCAAACCCATTCTCAAATCCAAAACCTAAACCTTAACCAAAACCTATAACCTAAACCCAAACCCATTATCTAATCCCAAAATCTATAACCTAAACCTAAACCTTAACCTAAACCTAAAGCTAAACCAAAACCTATAGCCTAAGCCCGAACCCATTATCAAATCTCAATACCTATAACCTCAACCAAAACCAAAACCTATAACCTAAACCCAAACCCATTCTCAAATCTAAAAACCTAAACCTTAACCAAAACCTATAACTTAAACTCGAACCCATTCTCAAATCCCGAAACCTATAACCTAAACCTAAACCTTAACCTAAACCAAAACCAAAACCAAAACCAAAACCTATAACCTACAACCGAACCCAATTTCAAATCCTAAAACCTATAACCTAAACTAAAACCAAAACCTATAACCTAAACCCGATCCCATTCTCAAATCCAAAAATCTAAACCTTAGCCTAAACCAATACCTATAACCTAAACCAAAACCTATAACCTAAACTCAAATCCCTAAACCCTAACCTATAACCTAACCTAAACCTATACTTATAACCTAAAACTATTCCCAAATCCCAAAACCTACAACCTAAACCTAACATTTCCTAAACTTATAACCTAAACTCAATTCCCTAGAGCTAAACCTACTCCTAATCCTAATCTCAACTCTCTAACCTAAACCTAAACCTAAACTTGAAAACCAAAACTTAAACCCAATCTCGAACATGAACCCGATTTCCTAAACCTAAATCATAACCCATTCTCAAATCCAAAACCTATAACCTAAACCTAAACGAAAACCAAAACCTAGAACCTAAACCCGAACCCATTCTCAAATCCCAAAACCTATAACCAAAACCTAGAACCTAAACCCGAACCCATTCTCAAATCCAAAACCTATAACCTAAACCAAAACCTTAACCTAAACCAAAACCAAAACCTATAACATAAACCCGAACCCATTCTCAAATCCCAAAACCTATAACGTAAACCAAAGCCAAAACCTATAACCTAAACCCAAACCCATTCTCAAATCCAAAACCTAAACCTTAACCAAAACCTATAACCTAAACCCAAACCAAAAACTATAACCTAAACCCAAACCAAAACCTATAACCTAAACTCGAACCCATTCTCAAATCCCAAGAAACCTATAACCTATAACCTAAACCTAAACTAAAACCTATAACCTAAACCAAAACCAAAGCCTATAACTTAAACCCGAACCCATTCTCAAATCTCAAATCTTATAACCTTAACCAAAACCAAAACCTATAACCTAAACCGAACCCATTCTCAAATCCAAAAACCTAAACCTTAACCAAAACCTATAACCTAAACTTAAACCCGAACCCATTCTCAATTCCCAAAACCTATAACCTAAACCTAAACCTTAACCTAAACCTAAACCAAAACCAAAACCTATAACTCGAACCCGAACCCATTCTCAAATCCCAAAACCTATAACCTAAACCAAAACCAAAACCTATAACCTAAACCCAAACCCATTCTCAAATCCAAAAACCTAAACCTTAACCAAAACCTATAACATAAACCAAAACCAAAACCTATAACCTAAACCCAAACCCATTCTCAAATCCCAAAACTCGTAACCTAAACCTTAACCAAAACCTATAACCTATACCAAAACCAAAACCTATAACCTAAACCCGAACCCATTCTCAAATTCCAAAACCTATAACCTAAACCAAAAACAAAACCTATAACCTAAGCTCGAACTCATTCTCGAATCCCAAAACCTATAACCTAAACCTAAACCTAAACTTATAATCATATGGTGAGACCATTTCTTTTGTGTCAATTTCTTTGCTCTTTGATTTTTATTTTTTTAATTCACTAAGGAAAAAATGGTTATACATTATGCACTTCTTTCACTTTGTCTTTCTTTTCTCCAATGGGTATTCTAATTCATGAGTGACCTGACTGTTTATAGTATGATGGAATATACGAAGCTGTTGAAATTTCATGGTGAAATCAAGCACATTTCTCTAATGAAGCCAAAGATTTGTATTTTCAGCATTATTGTAATTGTAATTGCAATTGATGGAATGAATTGGATTGTAATTGATTGTAATTGTAATTGATTAAATGAAGGATTGTAATTGTAATTGATTGTAATTTAATGAATGAATGATTGTAAAGGTGGTAATTGAATGAACAAATGATTATATAACAAATTTTAACGTACAAAATAGCTACGGATATTGACCGTAGCCACTAATCTGACAGGAGTAGCCTTTATTAAATTTGGCATATTACTACGGACTTTTAGCTACAAATAATATCCGTAGCTGTGTGAAGTTTTCGCTACAGATATATTATTACGGATTATATCCATAGCTGTTGGAATATATAGCTACAGGTTAAATCCGTAGCCATAGGTTCCAAACCTATTGTTACCGCACCTACGACTACGGTCGTGCTACGGACTAAAACCGTAGCCATAGGTCTATGGGTACCGATTTGGTCCGTAGACTTTGCCTATTTTCTGGTAGTTATTGCTACAGAATATATTCGTAGCTGTTGGAACCTATAGCTACGGATTAAATCAGTAGCCATAGGTTCTAGACCTATTGTTACGGCACCTACGACTACGGTTGTGCTACAGACTAGAACCGTAGCCATAGGTTTATGGCTACGGATTTTATCCATAGCTTTTGCCCATTTTTCTGGTATTGGTAGTACCCCATTCTCGGCTCCTGAGGTAGGTTCCATCATGGGATCCTACAAGGAGGATTTTCATAACAGTATAATCATTAATAATACGAGCATACCCAAGATCACAAAATCCACTAAGAATTTGAACTTTTACAAGCTTACATAAGGTCCAAAAGGACATACGTAAGATAATAGAAGAAAGAAAGAAAGTCTGCAACACTGGGTCCTCAAGCTCAGCTCTAATCCAAACTCTGCCACTGCGACACCTGCCTAAGATCTCATGCATGCATCAATCGTGCATAAGCTTATAGAAAGCTTAGAGGGTTATGAAAGTGTATGACAATGGTGCTCAGAAGAAGATAGAGAATGCAGAAGGGAGTCATGATCAATACCAATACCACTAGCCTTACCAAGCCTATCATGAATGCAAGAAACTATGCCAAGGAATTACGATAATGCAGGTAGTCATACCAAGGCTATATAGTGCAATGAGTACTGTAATGCAATGAGGACTGGGCGCCATGCCAAAGGCGATGCAATATGAGGCTTATACAACAGATGCAAACGCAATGCCAAGTAATGTCAATGATCATATCCAATCTACATATGAAGTATATTTCCATCATAAGGAAATCACCGGGGTCCATTACATTGCTATATGACTGCCGCTCTACAGACCCCACACATTCAAACGAGCATAAGAGACCTCACTACCCTACCTGCGGATAGCTAATTACCATTAAGGCCTAAAGGTAGCGGACTCATTCATGAGTTGGTCAGACTCAGCCTAGCAATGCCTCCTTACATCAGGCGAGTAAGGCTACACTCCTATCTAATCGACTACACGATAGCGGGAGTCACGGCCTAATGATATAAGGCCCTCATGCGCTCATATATTTCACCTCGTCACGGTGCTGGACTAGATCCTTGGTACCATGAAGTTTTAGGAATTTCACCCATGGGCATCCTATGCACTCGGTATGCTCAAGTAACATTTTCGGTATCCAAACATGGTCATCCATGATGTCACGCCCCAAACCCAGAAATCAAATTCACAGGAATCTAGATTACCGAATCCAGTGCCGACAGCCTCCATAGTACCCCATTCTTGGTTCCTAGCGTCTATAAGCCAGATTCCAATCCTGGGATCCTACATGGAGGATTTTTTTTGTATATTTAACTCGCAATAAGCATAACCACAAGATTACCCATTTCACAACGGCAACATCATCATCACATATCCATTAATATAATCAGTTGAGTACAGTGCTGGAAAGAAATACATAAATAAAAATTAAGCTTCAAAAGACCGTTGTATGCTCCAGGCTCAACAATGCTGCAACCTAACATCACCTACACGCATCTATCGTGTATAAGCTTATAGAAAGCTTAGAGGGTGGTGTAAGAGAGGGATGGGTTGGGTTACTTTGTACTTGATTGATTTGATTTGATTAATTGATTTGATGGATGGCAGAGATTCTCTTAAAATTTGTAACGCATGTCATTTTCTTAGAACTGAACGTGGACACACATCTTCTGACTTGAATATCGGATCAGTGTGCCAGTCACGACGTTGGAACTGCGGAGATGGTACAGTTGCAATGGTATAAGTCTCGGATTAAGCCGACTTAAATCCACAGGATACGGCTTAGGGTCGATCGCAAATGTTGATTATACATCGCAGGTTGCCGAAATTCATCGAGAAGGATCGTAGATGCCGACGGAATAGTACAGACTAGGATACGGGTCTTACAGCTCTTCCCACCTAATAAAAATTTTATTCTTGAAATTTACAGGATAGACAAGGGAAGAGGAAATATCATCAGCTATATATGTTAAGGCTCAATCAATCTACAAAAGGATGAAGATAGTGCTCTCTAATCTCAGCCTTGCACTCCTAAGACGTCTCCTTAACAGAATGGTGAACCATACTAATCTTCGGATCCTGAATCAGAAACGATCAAAACGGGAATACTATGCAGCCTCGCAATCTCAATGGTAGGGGGCCTATATCAAAAAATCTCTAAGTTATTCGAACTTGGGGATCTAATCATTCTAAGTTCTCAACAACCATATAGTGTAGGGTAACCATCAGTAGATATGTGATGTTATTTTCAGGTATTCCCAAGTTATGCTCTGATACCAACTTCTGTCACGCCCCAAACCCAGAAATCGAATTCACAGGAATCCAGATCACCGAATCTAGTGCCGACAGCCTCCGTAGTACCCCATTCTCGGCTCCTAGTGTCCATATGCCAGATTTCGATCCTAGGATCCTACAAGGAGGATTTTTTTTTTTTGTACATTTAACTCGCAATAATCATAACCACAAGATTACCCATTTCACAAAGGCAACATCATCATCACATATCCACTAATATAATCAGTTGAGTACAGTGCTGGAAAGAAATACATAAATAAAAATCAAGCTTTAGAAGACCGCTGTACGCTTCAGGCTCAACAATACTGTAACCTAACATCACCTGCACGCATCTATCATGCATAAGCTTATAGAAAGCTTGGAGGGTGGTGTAAGAGAGGGATGGGTTGGGTTACTTTATACTTGATTGATTGGATTTGATTGATTGATTTAATGGGTGGTAGAGATTCTCTCAAAATTTGTAACGTGCGGCATTTTTTTCAAATCGAACGTGGATGCACATCTTCTGACATAAATATCGGATCAGTGCGCGAGTCACGGTGTTGGAACCGCGGCGACGGTGCAATCGCAATGGTACAAGTCTCGGATTAAGCCGACTTAAATCCACAGGATACGACTTAGGGTCGATCGCAAACGTTAATTATACGTCGTTGGTTGCCAAAATTCATCGAGAAGGATCATAGATGCCGACGGAACAGTACAGACTAGGATACGGGTCTTACACACGATGTATCAGTGGAGGCTACAACCCTGATGAAGTAAGGGTGATAATGCTCATATGTTATGCAATACCAGATACATGAATCACACCATCAATTATGCATTAATTTTAAGTATCCAACATGTTCAAGAGAGAATACTACGTCCCTCGGAAAGACAACATGCAATACCCAATGGCACAATCATAACAACACACACCGTGTCATCCAAGCATACAATGATGCACATGAGCCATGAAGATGGGTCTAGACACATTATGCGGTGATATACAAAGTAGTACACTTCTCCTATCCAAGAAGGGACCAAGACTAGGTATTTAGACAATATCCATAAGGAATCCCACCTCTAGTGGGGGCCCATTTACCTGGGGTAGTCCACGAGACTAAGCATACAACTACGTGTCTAAGTAACACAGAAGTGAATCCAGTAAGAGTTTAATATGAGCATCTAATCACATTTAGATACAAATGGGCCTAGAGGCGTCCATAATGAGGACATTTAACCACCATTCCCCAAGAGGCATCTCAACCACGAACTATATGGATATAAGGCCCAAGGCCCTACATTCAAGATAAGAACATAGGTAACCACATACATATATCCCTCATAATAGGCCATAAGAAAAGGATATAATACCACCTTTAATAACATGGGCCCCAAGAGGGAAATTAAGGCCCAAGGCTCAATTTCCAATGGCCATAGAATCCATACATTAAGTTGGACTTGGTGGGCAGTCCACATGCACAATATACGACCCAAAAAAATAAGCTTAAGTCTGGATGAAACGGGCCCCACTACATCAGCCCAATAACTAGCAATTTAAGTCGGCAACCAAGAGCCCAATACTATCTTTACCTCAGCCCACAAGTCCATCAAAATGGTGGAAGTCAGCCCAATGTATGGTTGGGCCAAGCTAAGACGTCTCAGCCCACTCTAGGCCTAAGGGATGTCCCAAAAATCTGATATAAGATGAGGTCCTCATGTGATCACTAAAGGTGACCCAAAAGAATGCACTAATTAAGCCCAAAGATTATAAGAAAACATCAGCATGTAACACATACACAAGTTCTCAATATGGTGTGCCCCACAGCCAAATAAAATTTTAACCATACAATTTTATATTTAAGGCCCTTTGACAAACTTTTGGCCCATTTGACTTCCTGGATCGCCTAAGGTCCAAAAATTAGTTAACTATGTGGGAATAATCTCATGAAGGCCAACTATACTCATTGGGGGACCCCACCAAATGGAGAGTATGTATATATCATGAAAAGATCAAGTGGGCCTGTTACTGGATTATGAGTCCAGTAGCAACCCAAGGCAGGGAGTGCTTCCATGATCGGGCGATCCAAGGCTTGAATGGCTTGGACCAACACATGTTGAGGTAGGCCCACATACATCCATATTTAACCTCAAATAAACGGCCCAGGGTCTATGGTGGGTCTTTAACCATCCATAGAGAAACCCATGGGCCTACCTTAGGATCACCCAGGAGGACATTCAACCTCAACTGGTTTCCAAGAGGTAGCCCGCCACTACACGAGCATGAAATAAGGCCCAAGGCTGAAACAATCCATGGCCGAGTGGGCCATACACTGAGCCCAATACATAGGCAACCTGGTGGGCCCTTTAAGTAAGGTTAGCGCCCAATGATAAAGGTCATGGGTTTACTCATTGTGGTGGGCCTAATGGGCAGCCCATTATCCCAATCATATGGAAATCCTTATTTTTAACATAAGTAAGTTGGGCCTCACATCTCGGCCCAAGTATGGATTTACTATAGTGGGCAAACAAGGGCCCAACTACTTGAGTATTTGGCTCATAAGACCCATCACAATGGTATGGTTAATATAAGACCCAAGGGTTCAATCGGCCTATCAAAAGTTCCAGCCCAACAAAGGTTATAAGGCCCATACTTAACTAGGAGACTAGCCCAAGAAGAATCCAATTGGAATGAGCCTTTAATCATGCACTAATTAAACCTAAAATTAAAATTAAGATGGTAAGATAATTGTCTTAAGTCGTCCTCAGATATAGTGGGCTATATTGTCCCAAAAGAACATCTATAGGCAATAATTATCAGGCTCAATGCCAAATTTCAGCCCACCCAAATTTCTAGGTTGGTTGGAGTCCAATAATAAAAGTATTTCTTAGTATATTTAATCTCTAATGGCCCACACACATCACTGTGGGCCCCACCGGATGAGAGAAAATATGCAATACATATATTAAATGGGCCAGGCCGTTGGAATGCAGGCCCAGCAGTAGCCTAAGGCGAGATGTCCCATGTGTAGGCAGCCCTATGGGCCCGGGGTATTTGGCCCAAAAATCCACGCAATAGGCCCCAAATTGAACACCATAAAAATAGACGATGATCAATCCCCTAAGGACCCCACGTGGATGGGTGGTGGGATATACAACACATCAAGGTGGGCCCACAAAGCAGGTTGGACGCCCTTGCCTGGGCGTCCCTGCCTAGCTGGCCACTCCTGGCTACACCACAGCCAGATCAAATGTCCGTTGGGTCTAAAATTTTATAGAGTAACACTTCTATAGGTGGGTCACACCCCCACAAAATTTCATAATTTTTAGATATTCCTAAGTATTTTAATTAATTTAAATAAAATAGTCTGTCTAGAAAATCGGACAGACCTAGACATCCCAATGTGGTGGGCCAGTCCGGCCCTCACCACGGTGTGCACAATGGTCCATTAACCCTGAACTTTGGGAGGTGGATAATAACATGAGTGGAACACACTTTCATAAAATTTCAAAATTTTTGGACTTATAAAAATATTTTAATTCATTTAAGGAAATCAATCTGTCTTGAAAATCGGACTGATCTAAACACCATATTATAGTGGTCCGGTCCAGCGACCACCATGGTGTGTACAGGCATTCATTGGCCCCAAAATTTTTTAGGTGAGTCCTACCATGGGTGAGGCACCTCCTTGTAAATTTTTAAAATTTTTTGACACCCAAAAGTATTTTAATAAATTTCAGAATTCCAACCTATTCAGGGTGGAATGTTGCTGGAACAGTGCAGAAAATCCAGACTGTCCACCTCACTTGGACCACACCTTTGGGACCCTAATGAAGGTCAGATGGGGCTGAAATTTGGGAGACATCAAGATGAGATCCACATGTTTCAGAAAAATATATTTGATAGGTATAAAAGGTCCCCCAATCAGTCCCAAATTCAAGCCCAAAGTCTAACAAAAATCTGTCCAAAAAATTTTTGGGCAGCAACATGCACATGAAATTAAATGAGCATAGGAACCAAAATTAGGAGAAATCACATCATGGAATTTGAGTTGTGGTCTACCTCAGTGGGCCCCACAAATAGCCAGACCTAATCCATTGCATGTGTCTAAAAAGGAGCAAATAAGGCACCTATGTTCATAGAGTGGACAGACATGGGCGTCCACTCTCTTTGGAGTATCCAGGCCACAAGGTGGGCCACACACATCTGAGAATAATAGATCAACAAAATAAGAGTAAGAATCAGCCAAAAAGGAAAGGGTTCTGCTACATTGAGGCCCTTCCCTTCATCACAAACCACACATATCACTATATTGATGGGATTACAAGATCTATCCATGCATACATCTTCTAATCAAAATGCAATGGTGGAGATGTCATCTTCATCAAGGATTAAGGGTCTAGATGGCCTAAGGATCCTTCTAACTAGGAAAATAAATCATGGTGGGGTCCATGGAGAATGGCCCCTCCCATGAGTTATGCATGCACAAAAGGATGGGCCAATGTCTACATCCAAGAAGACATGGGGCCTCCACCATCATTTGGTGGGCCTCATATGCTTCAAATATGAGGTGAAGAAGAGAAATAAGGGGAAGGAATGTAGATCCTAAGATTCTAAATACATGCACACCCATCTACAAGATCTTTAAGCAAACACCTCCAAGATAGTCTTGAAGCTCCAAAGTACATGGATCTAAGGTTGAGATCTTATTCCAACGGTTAGATGGGGGAATATATGAGTGAAAGTGAGCTGAAAAAATGGAGGAAAGTTGTTGGAGAAGAAGAGAAGAGAGAGGGAGAGAGAGAGAGAGAGAGAGAGAGAGAGAGAGAGAGAAATGAGGGGAAAAAAGAGAAAAAGATTTTTAAGGCAAGCAATCATCTCTCTCTTGCCTTAGATAGAGAAGAGTAATTATTATAATAGGGAGTTAGAAATAATGTTGTAGGGTTGGTAGACTTTTAGGTTAGTGGGTGGTACTTTAGAAATAGGTGGTATAGGGATAGGGCCTAGGTAGTGTCTGTGTGTAGTGTGTGTTGGAAGTAGTTCCAAGAGATAGGACCTACCTAGAAATCTGTGCACACCACCCTTAGATGGGCCACATGATCAAGGGCTTAGAAAATGAAATGCACTCAACTTACGATCTACACGTCGGATGGACGCACGAGATGTGGCGTTAGAACCGTGGCGACATGCGGTCGTAATGGCATAAGTCTCAACTCGATCCAAGTCAGGTCTTCATGACTGGACTCATGGATGACCACAAACACTATCTAAGGGTCACGGGTCGTCGGAATTCAACCGGTAGGACCGTGGGACCAAGATGGACAAAATGCATACTTACACACACATGTACACAAGCGAAGTTGGGTCGGGTCTCACAGGGATGGGAGATTAGGTAAACTAATCAGTGTTTTACCACAAATTTTTTGAAAATTTTCAAGAAATTTCTATAAATTGAAGTAAAATTTGAAGTTAATCATATTAGAATTAAAGATACCTAATGTTGATGATTTATGCCTCTTAGATTTTAGTCACTTGATAGACTTGAAAATTAAGATTGAGTTATTGACTCCTAGCTGAAGTTTTAAATATTGATTGAGTCATGATTTCACATATCACATCTAGCTTACACATTATGGTTTTAGTTTGATATTGAATTGATAGCTTGATGATTATTAAGCATGGAAGGAACCAACCTAGGGAATATGTTCATCATGTTCAAATTTAAAAAATAAAATAAAAAATAAAAAGAGAAAAAGAATACCCAACAAAAAAAAGTTGTCATCGAAAAGGGCTACCTATTGAAGATCATTGGAAAGATTGAATATAGCGTGAAAGCCATTGATGGAAAAATCAAAAGTTGGAAGAATAAAAAAACTGAATTGTAGGGCAAGTTTTGGTTTACGATTTGGTCATCCTGAATGCTCTTTTAATTATCATTGTTATCATGAAAATTAAGAATTGAACCTTTGATTGTGATAAGTCAAGATTTTACTATGTACCCATGGAACTCAATGTTTAGAATTGTTCTAATTTGTTAATTAATACTTTGAACTTGACTATGAAATTTACCGAGTGCTAGAGTGTAGAAGAAATTAATGCTCAACATTGATGTATTTTAGAATTCTATTATCTGGATTGTTTTAAAACCACTTGAGCTTATAGAAATAATCCTGTGGTTCTCGAAATATTTTTCGCATACTTTGTTCGAGACTAGTAAAATGCTGGTTAGGGATTGTGTTGAGGGTCAAATATTGCATATTATCCCCCATTTATTACCTGGTTTTATGAATATGATAATGCTTAATGTTGTATTTTAATTATGTTTGTATTGCAAGGTGAATTTAAAAGCTTGGATTGAAAAGGATACCAAAAGCATGGATTTAATGCTCAAGAGTCATCAAAGCCAAGGATGGATCTTATAAGACCAAGAATGAAGAATTCACATGCTAAAGATCTAAGAAAACCAAGTGAGGAATGAAGAGAATTGAAGACTTGAAGTGAAGAAAAAGAACCCTAAAAATCTCATTCCTTCAACTAGTCTAAGCCCTTCTTTGACCAGTCTAAGCTCTTCCTCGACTAGTCGAAGAAACTTTGACTCAAACTCTAGCAACATGAACTTCTAAATTCATGTAATCCTCGACCAGTCGAAGGTGATCCTCGACCAGTCAAAGGTTGTCCTCGACTAGTATAAGGTTATGCAAATTCTGCGTAAGCTGCGTAAATTTGAGGCAGTTTTCCGATTTTTCCAACTTGGTACGAAAGTTGGAGTTTCACAACTATAAATAGGAGTCCCTAGGATGTTCCTAGGCATATTCTAGGGTTTGAGGAGTGGAGCAAAAGGGTGGAGCCGCGATCTAAGAGTTTATCTTCTTCTTCCTTAGTTGGCCTTTTTATTTTGTTTAAGAGTTCTTAGTTCAATCATGTCTATGGTTGGCTAAACCTCTTAGCTGGGGCTAAGAGGTAAAGCTTGTATCATGATTAGGATGTTTTCTTTGTTTTGATTCATGTCTTGTTGAACTCTATTAAATTCTAGTTCTTTATTAAGGAATTTTTTTAGTGTTTAATAGTTTGTTGTGCCTCAAATTACAATGGATCTGTGATTACTTTGAATATATTCTTTCCCTGAATTGAGATTGAGAAATTAGTAAGTCCTGTTGTTCACCATCATCCCTTGGGCATGGTAGGATGATGAAATCACTTCTAATCTTCACAATTCTCCTATGAATAGTTGTGGGATTGGTATATCCTGTTGTTTACCATTGTCTCCTGGGCATGGTTGGTTGATGGAATCACTTCCAATCCTCACAACTTTCATCCGTTAAGACTATGTTCATAATAAGTTCAGAGATCTGACTGTCTCCTCTTTCTCCATCTATATAAGATAGGACTCTGATTCCAATTGGATCTCTTGAATCATGTAAGGTAGCCCCCCAATTGCTATAAGTGGATCCTTAGCACCCTAGTGACCACCTTTAAATTTATAAGTTTTAATTACTTTATTCAAAATCACTCTCTCAAATATTTCAAATTTAGGTTTACATCTTCTTCTAGTTCTAGTTCTAGTTACTTTCAGAAACATATGAGATTAGCCCATATGGATTCAACCTCGGTCTCACCGAGTTATTACTATATCGCGACCCTACACCTGGGGTTGTGAACACCTGTGACAGAAAAATTTTCAATTTTAATACACCACGGTGAATCAAAGACTATAAGTAAGTGAAATTCAGAAAAATTCTCATCAGGCAGTGTAGTCTCAATACATTCTGAAGTTTCAAACTTCGATTCAATTTTCAGATCCTTCTCACTTAATAGTAAAAACTCAAGATCTATGGAAGGAGGTGCTTTAGAGAAATGATTCCCTCGATTAGTATCAACTACCAAGGTTTTTTCTCGCAGGTCATTCACCATTTCTTGAACCATATAGGCATTAGAATTCATAAAGTGTGTCAAACAAACTTCTAGAGAGTCGAGACGTTCAGTTAAAGGGGGCTCATTTTTCACATTGAGATCTATGATGATATGCCTAATGATTCCTTCGTCTTTTCTTAGAATAGAGGGATACATGCTCTCTTACTCTTCATCTTGTTGAGAATCAATTGTCATCGGATACATCTTGCCTTGCCCCACATAGACAGATTTAGAATTAATAGGCGAAGATCTAAGGAGAAGACTCGGTTCCTTGATACTAATCAGTAGAGGATTTGTATTATTGAGGGATGACTATTCAAATGGTGGCCTCCACTAAGTAGTTTCAAATGCTAGAGTCATATCAAGTGAGTCTTCCATTTCCCTAATCGAATCATCATTTAAATCAGGGGAGTGGGCCGAGCACACCTTAAAAAAATCATGCAGTTTAATTCGAAGGAACTCATCCTACCCATTTAAGTCAAACATGTCAAATAGGGGGAGAAGATCATTATGGTCGACAACTTCTTGTACCTCGTGATCATTTAACTGGACTATAATTGAAATCGATTCCAGGGAATTTTGGGTTGTAAACTCAGTATTGTCATCCCATTCCTCATCGTTCTCTAATGCAGTACAGTTCACAAGTGAGTTGAGATCACTTTCCTCACACTGCATTTCTAAAGGATTAAAGTATGAATTTAGGGTTGCTCTATTTTTCGAGAAAGAGTTGATCATGTTAATGTCGTGGATATTGAAAGTGCCCTGGTTTGTCAATTAGCGTCAGGGTTGAGTCGATGAGTCAAGTGAGCCTCATATGAAAATTGTACAAGCTATTGCCTTAACCAAATGTGTGTTCCGAGCTCGTCACACGTAAATTAAGCCTCACATCCCATGTCCCAAATGCCCAGGTAAATAAATCCTTAAAAGCCTTAGAACAACATAGGAGTTAAAAGTCTGAAAACTTAATTCTTATCAGGAAAATTTTCTAAGTTTTTTGCTTAGTACGATGACATTGAGCTTAAGTCGATGACAACGAACACTCATGTTCGATGACATTGAACAGGCTTCGATGACATCGAAATAAGACTTTTTGTGTCCAGCAACCACAAAGTATTTGGACAAAATATTCGATGAATCAAACATACCTTCAATGACATCGAATATCAGTAATCGATGACATCGAAAGCGAGTCGATGAAATCGAAGAACTTAGAGCATTGTCCAGCAAATCTTCTTGGAAAATATTCTAACATTGCTCAATTAGTCCAACAAGCTTCGATGTCATCGAAATTCAAACTTCGATGACATTGAGCAAGGTTCGATGACATCGAATCTGGACAAATCTGTGTCCATCAAGCTTCAATGGAAAATCAACTAAGATATTCGAGGAATCGAGATAGACTCGATATCATCGAAATTCAAACTTCGATGACATCGAAGAAGTCTCGATGAAATAAAAAAATGGACAAGTTTGTGTCTAATCAGCTTGAAAGGAAAATCAAACTGAAATGTTCGAGGAATTGAGCTATCCTTGATGACATCTAAATTCAAACTTCGATGACATCAAGGAAGCCTTGATGACATCGAAATTGGACAAGAAAGTGTCCAGCAAGCCTTCAAGGAATATCTTCTGGAAGGATCAATGAATCGAACTTTGATTCGATGACATCAAAATTTAAAATTCAATGACATCGAAGAAAGCCTTAAAAGTGTCCAGTAAACTCTTGTGAAATGTCACGTAGAATATTGAGGAATCGAACTGTAATTCGATGACATCAGAGTTCAAATCTCGATGCCATTGAATCAATTTCGATGTCATCGATCTCCTGTCAAAAAGTTCCAGCAATGTTTATCAGTTGAGTTCATATCATTGAACTAATATTCGCTATCATCGAAAGTATACGTTTAATGACATCGAATCAGGTTCGATGACATCGAACTCAATCAGACACTGACTATTTTATTACTGTTGGAGCTTTTTGCCTTTATAAGGAGAGCTTGCTCTTAGTTGCTGTATTGAGAAAAAGAGAGAGCTTTGAGAGAGTAATTGCATATCATCATCCCTAAGCCCTATTACTCATAAGAGTTCATCCTTCAATCCACCCTCATTATTGATATTCAATAGAGTGGATTGGTGAATGAACTTCCTCATTCAAGAATCATCCAACTACCATCTTAATGAAAAATCATTGAGCTGGGATCCCTTGAATGGTTATAGAGCTTGGAATCTCTCCGTCTCTAAAAAGTGTAACATTCATTAGAGTAGATTCTAACATAACATTGACCCAACCCGTCGCCTTACGTTGAAGCATCATCAGTGTTGTGGATTAAGGGAACTAAAGAATCTCCATCATCAAGGGAGTATATTTTCATCAACATGCAGAACGAGGCTCATTTACTTATCTGTAAGTTATTAGAGTCCAGAGACCCTGTTGATCATTCCTTGTGTAGGATTGGGTCATAGGTGTATCTCAAACCTTTCAAGCCCTCATAGAAGGCCTCCGACGGGAGAGCACGTTTAGGTGCTTAGTGTAGGACATTTGCTCTTGTGTAGGGCATAAACTCAGGTCCTTTGTATAGGCCCTTGGCTTATGTGGCCTAAACCAGGTTCCTTGTGTGGATCCTTGACCTGTGTGGTCTAAACTAGGGTCCTTCTGAGGATCCTTGACCTGTGTGGTCTAAACTAGGGTCCTTGTGTGGATCCTTGACCTGTGTGGTCTAAACTAAGGTCCTTATGTAGATCCTTAACCTGTGTGGTCTAAACTATGTTCCTTGTGTGGATCCTTGGCCTATGTGGCCTAAAACATAGGTTCCTTGTGTGGATCTTCTGCTCTTGTATAGGGCATAAAACCTAGGTTCCTTTCGTGGATCGTCTGCTGTGTAGGGCATAAAATCTAGGTTCCTTATATGGATCATTTGCTCTTGTAAAGGGCATAAAACCTAGGTGCTTTGTGTAGGACCTTTGCTCTTGTGTAGGGCATAAACTTTTGCCTTGTGTAGGCATTGAAATAGCGGTGAAGACTACTTGAGTTGAAGAAGGGATATGCCAATATGTCCTAGAAGGGGGTGAATAGGACTTTTAAAAGTTTTTTCTGATTTATTTAAAATCCTGTCACACTAATCCTAACAACAGAAATATATTAGGATTACTCAAAAATGACTCTACTGGCTTCCAAGCCCGGTAGAGGATCCAATCACAAACTATGAAAGAAGTAAACAGTATACAAACTAGTTTATGATGGATATGACTATGTTAGTGTGAGAGGTGTGATCTCAGATATATGGATATGAAAGCATTGACATAGAACACACACATAGAAGAATAATAATCATAAACACAATCATTTTTATAGTGGTTCCACTACTTATCTACTCCACTCCCGGCTGCCACACTCAACCCTTGAATGTACCGGATTTCACTGAGTTTCCCAGGGTTCACCTCAAACCTAAGGTTTTAAATCAGGTTCACCTTCAACCTTTACACATAGGTTTCTACTCGGTTCACCTCTAACCCTAGAGTTTTACTGGTTAACTCCTAACCAGATGTTTATGCTTTCCATAGAGCAAGGGTCCACACTACACACCCAGATGTTTATGCTCTCCACAGCAAGGGTCCACATAACGCACCTACTACGTACACTCCCGCCGGAGGCCACCTTGAGGACTTTAAAGGGTGAGAACCACTTAAGACCCAATCCTAGAAAGGAATGATCACAAGTGTCCTCTGGACTCTAGATACTTACAGATAAGTTGATGAGTCTCATTCAGCATAATGCCGAAGATCTCCTCCTCCTTGTTGACGAAGAGTCTTCTGCTCCCTTGATCTGCAACACAAGATAATATACCTATACTAGGCTTCGGGTTGGGTCAAGGTGAAGATCGAATCCTACTCTTAAAATATTTTCCTATCAGGAATGTAGAGCGATTCCAACCTTATGCATTCAAGGCATCCTAGCTTAATGATTTGCTATTAAGGTAGTAGTTGGAGGATCCTTGAATGTGAAAGTTCATTCCCCAATCCACTCTATTAAATGTCAATGGTGAGGGTGGATTGGAGGATGAACTCCCTTGAGAGAAAGGGCTTTAGATATAGGATATAAGTTGAAACACTCAAAAGCTCTCTCTTCTTTCTCTCACAGCAACAAAAGACAAGTCCTCTATATATAGGAAAAAAGTTCTAACGGATATAAAATGATCACATTTATGACAAAGTTCGATATCATCGAGTGTATACTCTCAACAGCATCGATGGTCTGCTCAATGACTCAGACTTAATGTCATACGCTTTTGAAACTCTTTGCCAATTGGTCGATGAATCGAGACTATTGTTGATGTCATCGGATTTTAAACTCCGATCCCATCGATGACAGGTTCTATCCATCGACACTTTGAAAAATGAGAGAGACTTGGCTTTGAAATATTCAGGTTTTTATGAATGATCGAGGGAACCGTCGAGATCATCGAAATTTGAATGTCGATGATATCGAGATCAGAGTCGATGCATCGATAAATCCAGTGAATTTGTCTTTAAGCTTGCTAGACGATTTGTGTCCTTATTCGATGCAATCGACCTGGTGCTGATATCATCGATATTTGAATATCAATTCTATCAAAGGGCCCCCGATCATAGTTAAAAACAACCTGAAATATCTGCTGTAAGAAATGCACGCCCACTATCGATATCATCGATGGACATCCGATCTTATCGATATTTGAATTCAGATCATATCGGACGGTCATCGATATATCGAAGAAATTTAAGATTTTCAGTAAAAAATAGGGGCGCCGGAAATCTACCTGTCTATCTTATTGAGCCACTCTCAATGGACTAGAGATTTGAATATCGATGATATCGATATGTGTATCAATACATCGATAATTCATCCAGTTATGTTATGAAGTTGCTAGACATATTTAGTGCTTTTATTGATGATATCGATAGGTGTATCGATACATCGATAAATCTGTCCAGATGAATATTTAGTTGCTAGACACTTTTGGTCCTCTTATCAATAATATTGTTAAGGTATCGTAGGTCGATCATATCGAGGGTGCATCGATAAAATCGACAAGGTGAGAAAAACTTACAGATTTTCCTATTTGCAAAAAAGTTTTCTCACCCTAAAAATCTTAAGAAGTCTATCTTGTTTTAAGGGTTTTTAATTACCTGGCATTTTGGGACATGGGATGTGAGGCTTTAGTTTTACCTGTGGCGAGCTTCCACACATCCGGTTGAGACAGACGCTTGATTTGATTTTCCTATCAGGCTTTGTAGTCACTCTGACTCAACACACACGTAACTTGACAAACCAGGGCACTTTCAATCTCTCTCCCTTTGTCAATTATGTAACAAAATCCCCAAAACACCCTAGAATTGTGTGTACATGTTTTTACACAATTTTACAACTTCTAATGAACCATGTACATAACATATTATCTGCTCCCCCTTACTTCAAAAACTCCCCCTTTCTTAGTGCAGCTGCTCCCCTTAACACCTGTAACACATTAGATATACATTTTTTCGCTCGGGGTGTTTGTAACTTTTCTCCCCCTTTTTTTCAGTCATTAGCAAAGGTATAGTAAGTGATATTGACTGAAGAGTGAATCACATGGGAGAAACAATCGGGTAGAAGCAGAATATTGATGTATAAAAGTTAGTTCAATTCAATCAAACACCAATTTTAGAATTCATGAATGCATATTAGATAAGATAGAGCAGTTGTATAGCAGTGAAAAATATTCATTAAGGACATCACATGCATTCCAGAACTTGATAAACCAAGGGAACATAACACAAATATGGCAGGACAAATCTGAATTATACTAAACCATATACCAAGACATATACTACCACAGACAGCAGTAGATCAACAGTTCACAAAAAAAATAAAATCAGTAGACTGTATCTTCTTTATTCAAGATATTTTACACCAAAAAGAAACTTTAGAAATGCATCACACCCATGCATGAGCCAAAAGCATCCATAAAGGTATTAATGCCTTTGGCATTTCAGTGAGAAACCATCCTGGTGATGCATTGGATATTTTATCAACAACTGCTACAGTGCTGGCGGATCATTCAGAAGATGTTGTGTATCATTTTCCAAGGTTGCCAGCATGGTTTTGATTTTCAGAAGACAGACTTCACACTTCTCCAACTGTTTCATCATGTGGGATTGTTTATCAAATAGATCTTGTATAGCACTTCGATTGACAACAGCCTGAATATTTTCGCAAGAGACAGGGCTGCATATAGAGTATTCTTTGTCTGAGCTTGAATTTGTTTCACCACTTGGCGTATTAGCAACTATATTGTAGATGTCTTCTTGATTAAACCAAATGCGCGGGTGTGGGAGATCATTAGTAGAAGGCAACTCAAATAGTCGTGATAGCTTGGTTACAAGAAACGGGAATGGAAGTATGGTGATGGATTCATCTGAGGATACCTAAATCAATTGATGTAGAATAAGAGTGGGCAGACAGATGTGAATACCGAGATGAACGTCATACAAGGCATTTAGTATGTATGAAGAAAGCATGTTGCCTTCACAGGGATAGACATTTGTGCTGAAAATGCTATGAAGAATTTTGTATGCAAGATTGAGATATTTAACATGAAGGACATTCTGTGCATTTCTCAGTATGGTAGCACCATTACATAGTGCCCTAGTAACTTCACCCCATACACCAAGACCATTCATATTTCATTCTGATACAGGTATTTGAGTGACCTCTACTCTAATCAATCGGCTTATCAAACTGGGAGTGATGTGCTCAGTTCAATTTTTGACAGCAATAGAAACAATTGGAGGATTAGTTTCAACATTGTAGATTAGACTCAAGAACTGATGTACAAGATTATTTTGAAATCCTCCACCAAGATTCATGATATTCCCCCATCCAATTAGTTCTAAGAGATTGTCGTTCCCAAAAGATGTAACGCTCTTCCTCTGAACTGTTCGTTCTGCCACAAGGTTTAAGTTGATCAAGGAAGAAGAGGCGGTTGCATACTGCTTACCTTTCTTCTTTTCAGTTGATGCATGGTTTGAACGGAACAATCCTTTGTCATTTCCCATCTTGGAAAGATGAAATATCCTAGTCTAAGACCGCCTGATGAGGCTCTTCTTCTTGATCTACTGATTCTTACCAAGCAGCGACTACCTACCCCTTTGATCATGTTCTCAGTTTCTGAATTTTGAATTTTTAATTTCAAGTTCTAGGGAAGAACAACCTTCCCGATGTTTCAGCTACCCGAAGAGTCGTTAATGATATCGATTCTCAGTCAATGTGATCGACATTCACAAGTGACCAATCGATGCTCATACCAAAGGTGGATCTTTTCAAAATTTTCTACTGTCTGACGATCGTTCATGTACAGAAAAATATATCTATTAAGGTTTTTACAAAGATTATTAGCAAGATTATGTATAACCCGTATACACCAAAAGTATAAACATTTGAATGTTTATGTGCAAAAGAGGAGGTGAGAGACCTCAGATTGTTTCTTTGAACGCTTAGCAAAAATGCGTCATTTTAGCAGGTATCCAGAATTTGATGCATGATCTGGACTAGTTTCTTCATTCTCAGTGTTCCTCAATATCGCTCCGTTCTTTTCCTATAATAATGTAGCAGTGGTTGTTTGTGCGATGACCCTTAATTACTGATTTTTCTGAATGATCTAAGATATCGCATTCTTCTTTGTTGAATTTGACCACATGCCCATTATCATAGATTTGAGAGATGCTTAACAGATTATGTGCTAGTCCTTTTATGCAAAAAGCATTCTCAATTTTGAGCAAATCAATCCCTCTTATCATTCCTTGTCCAATTACATTGCCAGTGGCTCCATCTCCGTAGATGACTATCCCTTTATGAAGATTTTTATAGTTGGAGAGAAGGAATTTGTCACCTGTGACATGTCTTGAGCAACCACTGTCAAGGTACCATTTGGCCTCATTTCTTGGTAGACGATTTGAATGTGTAACAAGGCAATTTGTCTTTTCCTTAATCACCCACTTCATGATAGGAGTTTTACTCGTGGTGGATTTGTTCATCTTATCCGATTTGTCCACATGACTTAATGACTCCTTCATCTTGTTGACTAGCTCGAGTGGTGATGATTGCATATTTCTTTTGTTAACCTCATAAACTGATTCACCATTTTTGTGACAAGCTAGGATATGTCTGATGTTACTACTGGAGGCAATAGATTTTCTAAAAGGTTGTGCATCATATTCAGTTCTTGTTCTAGCTTTTCCATAACCTAATCCCTTTTTGTCCTCTCCACATTTTCCCATGCCTAACATTTTTCTAATTTCATACCACTTTGGGAAAATTTGCAGTTTAGCTTGGCCATTTTTCTGGATTCCTCTAATTTAACTTGAAGTGTATGATTTTCATTTTGAAGAATCATGTTTTTCTCATTTAATGTCTTAATTTGTTTATTTAATCTTTCAGACTCAGATTTAAGAGAAATGTTGATTCTTTCAAGTTTATCATTATCTGAATGATATTGTTGCAAATCGTTAATTAGATGAATATCGATATCTAAAGTTTTGTCTAGATCTAGTTGCAAAAATTCCTTTTTGTTCTCAACTATTCCAAGTCTTTTGACAGTATTGACGCTATGAATGTGAAGTTGATTGTAGGTGTCTTGTAATTCATCTTGTTCTCTTTCTTCCTCTTCTTCAATTTCCTTAATGTCAGATAGAAATGATTCAATAGCTTGTTGTTCGTCCTCAGATTTAGTTGGAATGATCGAAGCAGTGGAGACCATGAGTATTTTCAATGATTTCTGATCTCCATCGCTGCTTGAGTCGCTTGATTCTGAATTTGATTCCTCCGTATCATTCCACGTGGTGGCCATAGCCTTGCCCTTAGTTTTTCTATTTGGGCATTCAGTAGACAGGTGTCCATACTCATGACAGGCGTAGCATTGTGGTTCTTTTGTTCTTTTACCAAATTTGCCTACAAGAGGTTTATAGTTCACCTTTCTTCCTTTGGAAGGACGATCATGATTCTTTTGAAAGAATCTTCTGAATTTTTGTGCCAGCAAGGCCACTTCTTCATCTTCATCTTCCTTTTCACTTTCGCTGTTCTCCTGAATTATTTTCTTTAAGGTTTTTAGGAAAGTGTTTTTGGATTTTTGGAATTATGTGAAGTGTAGTTCAAAAGTTTGTAGGGAACCTACCAGTTCTTCTACTTTCATTTCATCTATGTTTCTACACTCCTCTATTGTTGTAACCTTAGGATTAAAACACTTTGGTAGGGATCTTAGAATTTTCCTACAAATTTTTGGTACCAGAACTTTCTCACCCAATCCACCCATGGAGTTGCATATGATATTTAACTTTGTGAAAAACTCCATAAAGGTCTTATACTCTTCCATTCTAAGACTTTCAAACTGTGAAGTCAGGAGTTGAAGTTTGGATCGCTTCACGGTGCTTGTACCTTCATGGGTTGTTTCTAATAAATCCCATGCTTCCTTGGATGTCCCACACATACTTATCTGATTAAAAATATCCTGGGGCAAGGCACAGTAGATAGCATTCATAGCCTTGGCTTCAGGTGTTTGCCTTTCTTTACCGAATGATGTCCATTTTTCTTTGGATTTGGGCTTTGTGATTGTTGTGCCACTGTCAAGTACAATTTGTTCAGTTGGTGGCACATATCCTCTTTCAACTATATCCCAAACGTCATGATCCAAAGATCTCAAAAAGTAGTGCATCATAGCCTTCCAATATCCATAGTTTGAGCCGTCAAATACTTGAGGTCTAGTGACTGATGAGCCCTCTCCTTTGGCCATATCCCAACTTTAGTCAAGATAACTCTCTAGGCGGTGAAGCCCTTAAATAGAGACCCGCTCTGATACCAATTGAAATAGCGGTGAAGACCGCTTGAGTTGAAGAAGGGATATGCCAATATGTCCTAGAGGGGGGTGAATAGGACTTCTAAAAGTTTTTTATGATTTATTTAAAATCCTATCACACTAATGCTAACAACAGACATATATTAGGATTACTCAAAAATGACTCTACTGGCTTCCAAGCCCGGTAGAGGATCCAATCACAAACTATGAAAGAAGTAAATAGTATACAAACTAGTTTATGATGGATATGACTGTGTAAGTGTGTGAGGTGTGATCTCAAATATATGGATATGAAAGCATTGACATAAAACACACACATAGAAGAATAACAATCGCAAACACAGTCATTTTTATAGTGGTTCCACTACTTATCTACTCCACTCCCGGCTGCCACACTCAACCCTTGACTGTATCAGATTTCACTAAGGAAGTTTTCCAGGGTTCACCTCAAACCTAAGGTTTTAAATTAGGTTCACCTTCAACCTTTACATAGAGGTTTCTACTCAGTTCACCTCTAACCCTAGAGTTTTACTGGTTCACTTCTAACCAGATGTTTATACTCTCCACTGAGCAAGGGTCCACTCAACGCACCCAGATGTTTATGCTCTCCATAGAGCAAGGGTCCACACAATGCACCCATCACGTACACTCCCGCCGGAGGCCTCCTTGAGGACTTCAAAGGGTGAGAACCACTTAAGACCCAATCCTAGAAAGGAATGATCACAAGTGTCCTCTGGACTCTAGATACTTACAGATAAGTTGATGAGTCTCATTCAGCATAATGCCGAAGATCTCCTCCTCCTTGTTGACGAAGAGTCTTCTGCTCCCTTGATCCGCAACACAAGATAATATACCTATACTAGGCTTCAGGTTAGGTCAAGGTGAAGATCGAATCCTACTCTCAAAATATTTTCCTATCAGGAATGTAGAGCGATTCCAATCTTATGCATTTAAGGCATCCTAGCTTAATGATTTGCCATTAAGGTAGTAACTAGAGGATCCTTGAATGCGGAAGTTTATTCCCCAATCCACTTTATTGAATGTCAATGGTGAGGGTGGATTGGAGGATGAACTCCCTTGAGAGAAAGGGCTTTAGATATAGGATATAAGTTGAAACACTCAAAAGCTCTCTCTTCTTTCTCTCACAGTAACAAAAGACAAGTCCTCTATATATAGGCAAAAAGTTCCAACGGATATAAAACAATCACATTTATGACAAAGTTCGATATCATCGAGTGTATACTCTCGATAGCATCGATGGTCTGCTCGATGACTTAGACTCAATGTCATACGCTTTTAAAACTCTTTGCCAATTGGTCAATGAATCAAGACTATTGTCGATGTCATCGGATTTCCAACTCCGATCCCATCGATGACAGGTTCGATCCATCGACACTTTAAAAAATTTTTGAGACTTGACTTTGAAATATTTCAGGTTTTTATGAATGATCGGGGGAACCGTCGAGATAATTGGAATTTGAATGTCGATGATATCGAGATCATAGTCGATGCGTCGATAAATCTAGCGGATTTGTCTTTAAGCTCGCTAGACGATTTGTGTCCTTGTTCGATGCAATCGACCTGGTGCCGATATCATCGATATTTGAATATCGATTCTATCGAAGGGCACCCGATCATAGTTAAAAACAACCTGAAATATCTACTGTAAGAAATGCGCGCCCATTATCGATATCATCGATGGACATCTGATCTTATCGATATTTGAATTCAGATCATATCGGACGGTCATCGATATATCGAAGAAATTTAAGATTTTCAGTAAAAAGTAGGGGCGTCAAAAATTTGCCTGTCGATCTTATCGAGCCACTCTTGATGGAGATTTGAATATCGATGATATTGATATGTATATCGATACATCGATAATTCATCCAGTTATGTTGTGAAGTTGCTGGACATATTTAGTGCTTTTATCGATGATATTGATAGGTGTATCGATACATCGATAAATCCGTCCAGATGAATATTTAGTTGTTGGACACTTTTGGTCCTCTTATCGATAACATCGTTAAGGTATCAAGGACCTCGACAGTGCAGGTCGATCATATTAAGGGTGCATCGATAAAATCGACAAGGTGAGAAAAACTTACAGATTTTTATATTTGCAAAAAGTTTTCTCACCCTAAAAACCCTAAGATGTGTATCTTGTTTTAAGGATTTTTCATTACCTGGTGTTTTGGGACATGGGATGTGAGGCTTTAGTTTTACCTATGGCAAGTTTCCACATATCCGGTTGAGGCAAACGCTTGAATTGATCTTCCTATTCGGCTTTGTAGTCACTCTGACTCAACACACACGTAACTTGACAAACTATGACACTTTCGGCGTGTTTAGGTACCTTGTGTAGGTCATAGAGTCATCCTTATGTAGGTTGTATAGGTTTGAGGTGAACCTGATTTGAAACCTCCGTTAGTGAAATTCGGTACACTTAAGGGTTGAGTGCATCCACCGGGAGTGGAGTATGCACATAGCCAAACCAGTATAAATGACTGTGTTTGGCATTGATATTTGCAATTCTTTTATTATGTTTACTTTGGATGATCACATGAAGTATGATAACATGAATATCTAGAACTGATAAGAATCACATCCCACACACTTTCACATAGTTCATCTATCATAGACTAATTGTTGTATCTTGTTTAATATTGAGTAGTCTTGTGATTAGATCCTCTACTTAGCTTGGATGCCATTAGAGTTGAAATGAATATATCTTGATAATTGCACATTAGATTAAGATTAGGTTAATAGGATTTTAAATTGCCACCCCCCCCCCCAGGACACTTTGACCTATTTCAACTTGTACTATAACGGTCAATACCGCAATTTCAATTGGTATTACAACGAGTCTCTCTTAAGGGTTTAACTGCTTAGAAAGTGATCTTGAATAAAGTTAGGAATCATGTTCAAAGGGGAGGGCTCATCTGTGTCCAGACCTCCTATATTTGATGGTTCAAATTATGCATACTAGAAGGCAATGATACACTACTTTCTGAAATCTTTGGATCATGATGTTTGGGACATGGTTGAAATTGGATATGTGTCACCAACTAATCAAATAGTACTTGAAAATGGCATAACTATCTTGAAACCTAAATCCAAAGAAATGTGGATGCATACAATAAAGAAAAACAAACATCTGAAGTAAAAGTAATGAATACTATTTACTATGCTGTGTCCCAAGAAGTCTTCAATCAAATCAGTATGTGCAGCACATCAAAAGAAGCATGGGATTTGTTGGAAACAACCCATGAGGGAACCAACATAGTGAAAAGATCTAAGTTGCAACTTCTAACATCACAATTTGAATATCTCAGAACGATGGAACTTGAGACATTCATGGCATTCTTTACAAAACTGAACATCATCTGTAATTTCATGGGTGGATTGGGAGAGAAAGTTCTGGTCTCAAAATTTTCTAGGAAAATTCTAAGATCCCAATCGGAACGTTTCAACTCCAAAGTAACAACTATCGAAGAGTGTAGAAACATGGACGAAATGGAAGTAGAAGAACTAGTAGGTTTCTTACATACATTTGAACTACACTTCAAACCAACCCTCAAATCCAAAAGTGATGCTCTTAAAGCTACAAAACACACCACCATTAATGAGGAGGAGGAGAGTGAAAGAGAAAATGAGGATGAGGAAGTGGTTTTCTTAGCTCAACGGTTCAAGAATTTTTTTAACAAAAACCGTGGCCAACCATTCAACTACAAAGGCAAACAATTGTACAACAAGCGCCATATAGGCAAACCTCTTAAAAGGTCCAAAGAGCCACCGAGTTATAATTGCTGAAAATTTGGACACTTGTCCATTGAATGTCCCACCAAAAAGACTAAGGGAAAGGCCATAGTAGCTACATGAGATGACATTGAAGAATCAAACTCAAAATTTAGTGATTCAGAGAGTGATGGAAACCAGAAATCTTTGAAAATACTCATGGCCTCCACATCTACCAACATTCCCTTGGAAACTGAGCAAATTGATGAACCACGAACCAAAGGGACATTTCCATCAGATGATGAGAAAGAAGAAGAAGAGGAAGAAAAGGATAATATATATGCACTACAAGAAATCCCACCTTTAGCGACGAAAATTTTCGTCGCTAAAAGTGAAATTTTTGTAGCTAAAAAGTTTTAGCGACGAAAATTTTCGTCGCTACATTCATCACCAAAAGACCGACGTAACAGGTTTTTATCAACAAAAAATTTGAATCGTCGGTAAAGGCAAGATTTTTAGCGACAAATTTTTTTATCGATAAAAAAACTTTTACCAACGAATTGTTTTGTCGTTAAAAGACTGTTACAAACTTTCAACGACGAATATTTTCGTTCCTAAAAAATAAATGTTAAACTTTTAGCGACAATAGTTTTCGTCGCTAAAAATAATTACAAAACTTTTAGCAACGAATATTTTCGTCACTAAAAAATAAATGTTAAACTTTTAGCGATGATAGTTTTCGTCGCTTAAAATAATTACAAAACTTTTAGCGATGAACATTTTCGTCGCCAAAAATAAATGTTAAAGTTTTAGCGACGATAGTTTTCGTCGCTAAAAATAATTATAAAACTTTTAGCGAAGAACATTTTCATCGCTAAAAATAAATGTTAAACTTTTAGTGACGATAGTTTTCGTCGCTAAAAATAATTACAAAACTTTTTGCGACGAACATTTTCTTCGCTAAAAAATAAGTGTTAAACTTTTAGCAATGATAATATTCATCGCTAAAAATAATTACAAAACTTTTAGCGACGAATATTTTTGTCGCTAAAAAATAAATGTTAAACTTTTACCGACAAAAATTTTCGTAGGTAAAAGTCTCTTTAAAAAATATATATATATATATTCCAGCATAAAATTCCTAATATACACCTGTTACAATATATATTTCATCATATTCATATTGATATACACCTATTATATAATATATTTCATTATATTCACATTCACATTCACATCCATCTAAACCCAAACTAGTAAATCCATCCAAACATAAACTACATTCATCCAAACATAAACAATCTTATCCACATCATATTCATTCACACATAAATACATATAAGTTTAAACATCATAAATAACATACAAAAATTCACAAAGATGAAGGTAGAGGTGGTGGGGCATCGATGGGTAAGCGTGCAGCGAGAGCCTAAAACATCTCTGTCATCTGTCGCTCATCCACCACCCGCATCTCCTCCATCCTCCTCTCCCGCTCCTCCCTCTGCCTCACCTACTTCTCCATCCTCATCCTCTATTGCTCCTCTCTCTCCCTTGTCAGCTCCTCCATCCTCCTCTCTTACTCCTCCCTCTGCCTCTCTAGCTCCTCCATCCTCCTCTCCTGCTCCTCCCTCTACCTCTCCAACTGCTCTCTAATGTCATGGACGACGACCCGTAGCTGCTGAACCTCTCTCTCTGCGATATTAGCTCAGCGTACGGTGTTATCACGAACGACTATAGATTGGGTGGAGGCAGCTCTAGCGGGTGTCATGAGCTTGGCACCATAGCCAAGCCCACGCACATATTCAGAACGGATGCCAAGCACCTAACTCAAGATCTCTAACTCACTCTGCTAAGTACCATCGAGAGCGGGCTGACTGCATAAGGTGTCCATCTCCTCTTGTAATGAAAACATATGAATTTTCATAATAAATGACATTATTATAATTTAATGCAATTAAATTTTACAATATAAGGATTTTTACCCAAATCTCATTGGCTCCAGGATGTACCTAAGATCCCATTTTCTATCGATAGTGAGTCCCTCTGTAGAAGTCCACTGGTCCGGGCTCTTGACCAGTGACAAAATCTCGCTGCGTAATCGAAATGATAATAGAATTAATATAAATGCATGGAAAGAATATATAAACCTAATAATTAGCAATAATTTCTTACCATGTCGTGACAAAGTCATACAAATGACTTTGAACCAGCCACGCGGTTCACTTCTAACTTTTCCCTGTTGTCAGAATTTATTTTACTTCTCTTCTGAACACATTATTCATAATACATTGTTATTAATTGTGAATTTAATTATTACGTTGAGATATCGTAAATATGTAAATATTACCTGAAAAGAATCAGACGAAAATCTATCGCAGAGTATCCGCCAGTCCTCATCGGTTACATGCGGCGGTGCGGACAGTGCGGCCTCCTCGTGGCTCACTCACCGCTTGTACCGCTGGTGTAACTTACCAAGGTAATCCTTGAACCCCTCCTTGATCATGCCGTCAACGGCATGGAAGATGCGTGGAACACTTAAATCGAAGTCAAATTTATCCTGCAATTTCATAAATAATAGATTAAGGCAATAAACTTATTAAGAAAATAACTTAACCGTAAATGAACTTTTATAAAATAAAGTTTAATTTACTAAAATTTACGTGAAGGAGCTGACAGATGAGCTACCGCACATCATCTATCACGTCTGCCCAACGGGGGGTGGTAGGGGGGATCAGAGATTGGTATAAGACACCGACCTCCGATGTAAATAACCTGACATTGTTCCCAATAAGTCTAATGCAGTCCTGTGGAAACTCTACTGTCATCCTACCCTCACGCGTAAGTCGCACTAAAAGTAACCCACGTGTGGGTCCATGTCCTCATCGGGTAGTCAACGACGCTGTTGCAAAAAAAATATATAAGTCTAAACATAAAAAAACATCATTAAAAGAAATATGTCTAGACTCACATGCAGTGCCCATTGTATGCACGACTGAGGGATCAGACACCTGCGATGCAACATGTGAGGGTGATGCTGTCTCCGTCGCATCACGGGTAGAATGAGTAGATCCAGTACACAAATGACGTGCTCTCCCACTTGGTGCCATCACTGAATATGTGCGAGCTACGAACTTATAAATTTAAACAATGTTAATACAAGTAGAATATACTAAAACATTGTATAAGTAGTGTTAACGGTATAATGCATTTATGCTTATGCTTAGAGTGATGATTAAAATATGATTAGACCGTTACACTATAATGTAAGAAGAATATAATAAAACTGTAAACTTTAATCTATAATCCTTGAAAATTCCATTACACGTTGTCATTCTATATTAAATACACATATTTCGTTGTAATATGAAACAACTTTGAGATAAACTATCCGAAGTACTCCCTGCGTAAGTTATCGTATGCTTCAGAAGCATATGTCATGTTGTGTGAAGCATTTGACATTTTTACAGCCAACATGTCAGTCACAATAGGAAAAATCTGGTCTCTCGGGACTCCATTCAGTTGTGCAAGTGACAGAGTCACATCTTCCATATCTTGTTTCCCGTGGTTATATATCTCCATCAACCCTGGAATTTCTTTAAGATAGTATAATCTTTCATCTGAGTCGTCGTCGATATATTTCGCTCTACACTCATCGACCAGACCGGGTATCTCTATGGCCCTACTAGAAGAAGATAAGATCGAAATGTCCATCTGCAACAACTGATGAAGTATGTTGCATGCTTCTGCTACGCTCCGGTTTGAGGAGGACATGATCAGAAAATGACTCAACTGCAAATGTGGATGATAAACAAGTCAATAAAAGAAATTAATCATGACTTGTAATTTTCACGTATACATGGAATACATAAATTATTCGAATTGAAAAATGACATGTAAATCATATATACATTTAATAATCATTGTCTGTATCACTATCGCTTAGGGCTATTTCTTCTTCACCATCACTATCGCTGATCAGTATTTCCTCCTCATCGTCTACAATGTCGTCATCAATGAAACCGCTATCATCTCTAACAATGTCAGGTATTATTGAGGCATCAACATGATCAGGTGGCACATTATCTCTGTCTAATTGCACCACATCAATATCAACACTTGAATCAGTCCCTGTATCTCTAGATGGCATGTCGTTTTGATATGCTTGTTCAACCTTAGAGGTGTCATTTCCCCCATCCTCGCTATCCTCAACTTCTGGTACGGGAATGTCAAATAAGTTCCTTGGCTTTATTTTCTGCACCACGTGCTAAGAGCCACCTAACTTGGTGTCGGTGAGGTAAAATACTTGTTCGGCTTGGCTGGCGTGGACAAATGGGTCATTCTTAAACCACTTCTGAGATAAATTTATGCTCGTAAAGTAGTTGTTAGTCTGTATTCCCAACTTCTTATTTTCAATGTCTCACCAATCACATCTAAATAAGTACACCTGCTTTCTCATACAATAACTCAGCTCAATAATATCCGTCAAAATGCCATAAAAGTCAATTTCATCCTCATTTGTTCCATTCACAGCTACCCCACTATTTTGGGTGGTCTTGTACTTCTCACGTTCTTTAGTGTGGAACCGAATCTCGTTTACAATACAACCTGTATATCTAGATACACATCTATCAAGGCTACACACCAGTGAGTATAGTACATCAGACAAAACCGCAGAGCTGCTCGTGCGTAACGTCTTCATCTATTATCATGTACATAATGTAATTGTTTAGGGATTTTCTTAGGTTGAAATAATGTGTAATACAATGAAAATTCTAAGTATGTTGAGATACAATGTGATATCTTACATGTTTTGCGAAACATTCTGGAAACTGATCCTGATGCATTCGTTCATAATTTGTGGGGAATTTGGACTTCATCTTGTCTATGTATTTGCTACACATAAATGACACATCATCAGCAAGAAACATTAAGATCATCGTATGTAGAGAAAACAATAACGAGGGAAGACTTACTCCAAGTACAACTCTATTTCTTCACAATTATGCAACACATACCACCGCGCCTTTGCTAGATCCCCAAGGTCCATATCCTGAAACGTCAGGGATCTTAAAGGACGAACGTTATATGCAAATACAGATATGAGTCCTTGTTCATGCTCATGCCTTTCATCATCATTTCGATCTTCTCTATTGAATCTAGTCTCTATACCATGAAGATACGTGGAGCAAAATGTAAAACACTCATTATCAATGTACACTTCAGCTATCTACTCCTCCAGTCGTGCCTTATTCCTCACAAATCGTTTGAGGGTCTGAAGGTATCTATACACAAAACCACTATGTTATACGTATGAAAATATGGATATATGTAGTTTATGGAATGAATAAAAATTTTAATAGGTTCTAGCACCTTTCGATTGGATACATTCAACGATATTGTACTGGGCCTGTAAGCTTCGCCTCGTGCGGTAAGTGAATCGATAGGTGTACCATGACATCAAAAAATGCAGGTGAAAATATTCTTTTAAGTTTACAAAGGATTATGGCAATGTCCCTCTCCAGTCGTTTAATAACATCTACATTCAACGATTTCAAACACAAATCCTTAAAGAATATCTCCAACTCAATCAGTGCCACACTGATATCCTTGCTCAGAAATCCATGAATCACAACCAGTAGTATGTGTTGCAGAAGGACGTGACAATCATGACTTTTCATTCCTGTTACCTTACAGTCCGTAATGTTTACGTGCTGAGATATGTTTGATGCTTACCCAGTGAGAAACTTCACCGATCCCAACGTATAGCAGGATGCTAGTATAGTATACAAATTTTCATTTGGTTACAAGTGCAACTCTTTCCTTAAACTCATTTCTTGTAGATCCAATCGAGCCTTGAAACTGTCTTTTATTTTCTTCTCTATGTTCATCAATGTTCCAAAGACATTGTCACATATATTTTCCTCAATATGCATGACATCCAAGTTGTGTCGCAATTTCAGATCACTCTAATAAGGCAACTAAAAAATGTTCTTCTTCCTCCTGTTATAGTCCAATACTGTACGTTTCCTCTTCTTCAATTGCGATGCCTTACCAAATCTAACTTCTCTAATGCTACTCAGTTGTTGTATCACATCTTCTCCAGATAGCTCTTTCGGGGGTGGCCTATGATCTTGTTTGGCATCAAAGCTCATCATCTTCCTCGCCAACTATCACTACCAAAAAATCGGGCAAAGGATACAGCCCATGGCGGATTTTAGCTACGGTTTAAAGCTGTAGCTATATAGCTACGGGTTTAATCCGTAGCTAAATTCCATTTAACCGTAGCTAAATCCACAAAAAAAAAGCCGTGCGAGTGCTTTCTATTTCATTAACGCGGGTCTTTTTTTTTTCTTTCATTCCCTCTCAAACATCCCTCTCACGCCTCCACCTCACCCCCATGCCCTAGCCGCACCTCCACTCTCTCTCTCTCTCTCTCTCTCTCTCTCTCTCGATCCAATCACTAAACCCCACCATTCAATTTCACAAGCTACATGTCGCCCGTACAATCCCCGTCCCTAGAAAGAAATGGCACAAACCCTCCATTTTCGAATTCCTCTCTCCTCTCCAAACCGATCTGTCTCCAAGCTCTCCAATTTCCCCCTCTCCCAAATCTATCTCAATCGCAAACACATCTCCCTCCCCCGCCTTTCGATCTTAGCCGTTGATTCCTCATCCTCCATCCTATCCATTTACAATGGAAAAGGCAGCACCGCCGCCTTCCCTTCGCCTCCTTCTGACGCTGGCGCGATCGAGGTTAACTCGGTGACAAAGACAGAGCTGAAGGAGAACGGCTTCCGTAGCACGCGGCAGACCAAGCTAGTGTGCACGATCGGGCTCGCCACATGCGGGTTCGATTAGCTAGAGGAGCTGGCCATTGGCAGGATGAACGTCGTACGGATCAACATGTGTCACGGCACGAGTGAGTGGCACCGCCACATAATCGATAATGTCTGCAGGCTGAATGGCGAGAAGGGGTATGCGGTCGCGATTATGATGGACACTAAGGGGAGTGAGATCCACATAATCGCGACCGCATAGAGGACATCAGATTTGGCCTCACAGATTTTGCTTCTTTTTCTCTAAATCAGATTGCACATGTCCTTTGCTAGGTAGAACCATAACATAAGCTCCCTGTCCATTTTGGGGATTAGGAGCTGTTGTTATCCTTTGCTAGGTAGAACCATAACATTAGGCAGATTTAGTTTGAACTTAATGAATAACGATGAGAACAAATAATTTTCATTAATCATACCTCTATAATGTAAAGTCTATCAGACCCATATGTGACCACTCTAAATGCAGGATTGCCTTTTCAGTTAATGAGTTTCTTGAGACAAGTAGACAACAGGTGATTATCGTTGCATGTTCTTTGAGGAACGAAAATCTGACATTGGATTTTGCATATAGGATGACATGCTCGTTGAGATTGTAATAACTATCAGCACGCTTTTTCTTCTTCTTTTTTGCAGGGAATGGCAGTGGTTGCTCTTTTAAGGCATTTTGGATGCCCTTGCTGGTAAGGTTGGAGGCTTACATTGATTAAATGCTTATTTTTCATGAGGATTCGCTATTCATTTTGAAAAGCAGGATATATTTCTGACATGTCTTCCTTCAACCATTTTATTTTATTTTATTATTTTTTTTTTGAAGCTGGGAACTTGCTTCAACACTGAATACACGTAAATCTCTCACGCATTTGATTTTCATTGGATTTTGGTACATGACAGGCAATTCAAATAAGTTGAACTTGATCCATGGTGCAGGGATCTTAATGGAAACTCTCTACCTGGAAGAGCCCTTGCGAAACTCAAGAGGACGGCCTCTCCGTAGAGCTAGCTTCAAGCAAGTTGTCATTTATAAGAATGATTACTAACTTATGAGGCCATATTTATGTTTCCTTTCAATTAGTGAAAATATAATGCCTGAGGTAGTCCATGACAATTGACAACTACTATTTAAGAGTCAGACTATTGTTATTAGTTTGGCATCACTTTCAAAATGGTGGTGACTCATCCATTGGGCATGTGGCATCCATGTAAGTCCATAATGACTAAGTCATGATGCCATTGTGGACAGAGCATAGAGGCCGAAAGTCACACTGATCAGAAGATCATAACCATCCAATGATCAATGGCTCAAGTGAGTTGTTCAAACAATGATGGTTAAGATTGTCAAATACGCTTATTCTCAGCCTTATACTCCATCCATGATCATGGTGAGTTGTAATAGTTTGACGATTGGGTTTTAGTAGCATATTTTTTGTGTGTACACTGGATGTGAGTCAGCATCATTTTGATAATGATGAACTATTGATGTAGTGTAGCCTAATTTTTAATAGGTTATGTTATGTATTATTAAAATCACTGTTTGACATGTATAGTTTTACCAGCAATGCAGGCCTTTGTGGTATACGGGGGCTACTTACATGTGGGCCTCACCTCTCCACTAGCTCTAAGGTTGGCATTGCGTTGGGGGCATTTATAGCACTTGCACTTATTTTCATCTGTTCCATATGCTGGTGGAAAAGACGACAGAATATTCTTCGAGCTCAGAAGCTTGCTGGTATGTCATGCATGTGCATATGGATGTGTCCATGAATGAAGTTTGTTTTCTTTCTTTTAAAATCTTTATATGTAAATTTGTGCCCATATGTATTGTCGAAGAAACTAAAAAACTTGCTCATTCTCAGATTGCATTGTGGACTATGCAGACTATATGATTGGTGAGTCTTCTTTCCTTCATACTATATGATTCATTGATGATGTGGCTTGGCCATTTGGACAGGCCCATGTTTATATTGTCCGTCGGAGCTATCTGGATGTTGAGCAGGGGTCCCTGGAAGGTGGAAACCGCTGTTATGACCATGGTGAAGCTGTCAATTTCCTATGGACAGCAATATGGGTGGCCTGGCCATTTGAACAGTCCCATGTTTATATATTATCTCGAAGTTGATGAAGTAGATCCGGATGTGCGTCGGATGTTTATGCCATGTTGATGATACAAAAATTTGATCAGCTATAATCCATCCAGACCAATATATGTTTTATTTCCCTGCTTCAAAGTTGGAAATTGAAAAAAAAAATAGATGAAACACTGTTAAACTGCAATTGATATTTGAGTTTCATAGAATTCGAATAGACAACTATGATTTAAAATTTAAAATGCTTTACCATATTATTTAGTTCCATCTGTCAGGATTAACTTTCTTGCAAGTTAATCCCTTATAGCAGGTGTCGCTTTTGTATTAGTATTAACCTTCAATGTTGGCTTTTTCTTTTTTCTTTATCTTTTCTAGCTTACTGTGTCTTGAAGAGAGTCTTCAGTTTCACTACCAGCTTCCACTCTTCAATAGACAAGTCGTCCCGATAATTTGATTTAAGTGTGTCGATAAATTTCCTCGAGATGTGGCTATTAATAATAATAATTTGTTCATTATAGTGCATTCACAATAGTTATCATTGTGGTTACAGTTATTAATTATGTGACAGGTTTTCAGGTGAGATGAACGAGTTTCAAAACAAAACAGTCTGCAGTTTTGAGAAACGATTCCCAATGCCATTTTATGTGTAAATGCATATTTCAGATTCAAGCATCTGGTACGTCTCTTGTCAAGAATGCACATGATTGGAGTGGCCTGGCCATTTGGACAGACCGTATTTATGAACCACTGCTCGAAATTGATGGAGCAGACCCGGATGTGCGTCGGAGCTATCCGGAAGAGTGGGGGTCCCTGGAAGGTGGGAACCGCTGTTATGACCATGATGAAGCTGTCCATTTCCTATGGACGACATTGGAGGGTGAAAAGGCCAAGCTATAAGTCCTAGAGGGGGGGGTTGAATAGGACTATGCCAAATTTAAAATAAAATCAGCGGAAATAAAGTAAACCAATATCCTTACAATTATGAATCAATTCACAATGCTAAATTTAAATCACCTTGATAAATAAGTATTGAGAGATTGATACAAATTCAGTTCTAAGGACAACCTTACACCATAATAAATAAGGGCTTATGGTAGGACAACCTTATTTCTAGAACCTCTTTTGGATCAAGGACTCAATTTTAATATAATTAAAAGAAATAACAAGGAATTGAAATTAAATGCAGAAGTATAGATCTAAATTATTACAACAATCCCCAAACTTGCTTGAAATGTAAATAGTTACAACATTCACATCCACTTGTACATTCCACACAATCGAATGATAAAAGATATGAAAATTAAGCAAGCATTCAATCCACAAGACAAAGAGTTATAGTGGTTCGCGCTTCGTGTGTACACCAACTGCTTGTTTTCCAACACCACACGTAGTTACTCCACTCTAATATCCTCACACATGGGGATATTAGCGTTTACTATGAAATAGGTTTTCTCGAGTTCACCAAAAACCTTTACAATTGTGTCTTTTTCACTTGGGCTTACACAATTCAAAAACCCCTCTTTTCGAAGTTTTTGGTTTTCCTCGGACAACCAATACAATGAGATTTTTCTCGCTCAACCTCAAACAAAACCAAGACAATGAGATTTTTCCGCTTAACCTCAAACAAAACCAAAACTAAATAAATTTTACTAATTGTAAAATACCGGATTTCTCCTTTTCTTAGCAGCCCAGTAGAACCAATCGGAGTAGATGATTGAATGTCAAAGTTCAATTTCCAATACTCACATTCATAAGGTTCTAAATTCTAATAGATTTTAGATTTAACTTGTTGGGCGTAGCTATATTTGATTTTGATTCCAAGAAGAAGGAATAAGATAATTCCTCTTTTCAAATAAGATTGGAATATAGAAACAAAATCAAATTAAATAAGCTAGCAAAAGGAATATTAAATAAGCACAATGTAGCTTAAAATAAACACAGACTTATCTCAGAGTGATCACTTGAAAATTCTTGAATAGAATAGAGTTGAAGTGTGAAAACTCTGAATTTCGTGTTCAATTTATAGAAGCAAAAATCGTTCCTACGACTGGTCTTAGAAACCTTCGACTGGTCGTAGCTCTAACAGATTTTTGAAATATTGAGCGCAATCTTTGAAAGTCGTTCCACGACTGGTCGTGAGTAGCCTACGACTGGTCGTGGGTCACCTACGACTGGTCGCAGATCCTTTCGACTGGTCGTAGTGCCATAGATTACGTTGCTGGACTTTGAGTCGTAGATCCACGACTGGTCGTGGACGAGTCGAAGCCACACCTACGACCGGTCGAAGGACCTCTAGGACTGGTCGTGGGCGTACCAAAAATTCTGAAAAATCTTCAACTACTTAGGACTGGTTGTGGAATTTCTTGGACTAGTCGAACCAATGCCAGGACTGGTCGAACAAGAGCTAGAACTGGTCGGAGAATAGACCAAACTTATGTAAAATAAATATTTGATTTATGTATCCAAAGTGACCTACTTAAAGGGTCAACCTAAGGTCATTCAAACCTGAATCATGTCGTATGGACATTGAACTTCAACCATTCAACGAATGTAGATTGTTTGAACCATATCAGGCTTGAGATCTTGAACTTGTTATAGCTTCAAACTTGAGATCTTCATCAGCATAACAACTACTTCATGCATTGCTTATTAGTCTTGAAGTCATGAGTTGTTTTCTTAAGACTTGAACATCAACATTGTAGCTTCTTGAGACTTCAACATGTAGCTTCTTGAAAAGTTCAACTTGTAGCTTCTTGAAGTATTTATGCAGTGTCTTGAATTCATATAAATCATCATACAAGCACAGGACACAGATAGATGTTTTGACACATCAAAATTTGACAACCAAAGGAGTATGAGACCATAACACTTATAATCTCCCCCTTTGTCAAATTTGTGACAAAACACCCAAGTAATAATACTTCCAATAGACATAAGAGAAGTACAAACACAACAGGTTCACAATAGAGAAGCATGCACAGTTATATAGATATGGTAAGTAATAACTAGCAACAACATCATTCTCCCATAACTACCCCTGAGAAGCTTAACTCCCCCTGAGTAATAGCCTGAGTAATAGGAGCACATCATAAAGATTAATTCAAATAGATCAAAAGCCTCTAAAACTTCTCCCCCTTTTTGACACAAAATGACAAAGGAAGAAGAGCATCAATAATAATGAAAATAGGAGTTGATTCAAGAGAGCATAGTGCATAATCCAAAAAGTCAGTAAGCACGAAAAGTTCAATAAAAAAAAATATTACAGACACATCAAATATTTAGTCAGAACCAGAAGAGGGAGCAGGATTAGATGGATCAATTTTATGCAAACCCTTAGCAACCCGCCTCATATATTTGTGTAAATATGAAAATTGCGTGTCTTGGGTAACACGAATTTGAGCCACCTGCTCTTGAAGGGAATTCAATCTCTCATCAAAATCAGAAGGCTGAAAATCAGGATCATCAGCCGAGTCTGATTCAAGTTCTTCAAATAAATCATCCATATTCACGTCTTCAGAAGATCACTAGCTTGAGCATTTCTCGCTTCAAAGACCATCAAGCTACCAAGATCCACTTGGCCATCACCAATTCTAAATTCATCTTGTTAAGATTGGAATTATTAAAAGGGAGATTATGGATGGGTTTTTCTCTAGTAGGCATAGCTACGAGCATATGATTTGCCAGCATAGTCAATAAATAACCAAAGGGTATATCACTATGTCCAGGATGGTAATGAGACAAAATAATGGAATGACAAATTAAAGAAGGTAGACATATTTTTGCACAAGAGACTACATAATGCAAAACACGAACCATGAAAGCAGTGAGTTCGGTTTTATTACCAGAACGTGGATAAAGATTTGAGATGAATATCTTATGAAGTACTCTGTGTCTGAGTAACAAATACCTTGAGGGAAGTACATGACCTTTATGAGTCCAATGAACATCCAAATTACATAAATCTCTAGTAAGCATTTTTCGTTCAGATTCTGAGAGACTGTCATGTAAAATATGAATTGGAATGCTCTCATCATTGACAGGTATTTCCATAATGTCAGCAATCAAATGTCGATCCACTAAAAATAATCCTTCTTGAGCATCAACTTTAAAAGTTAAATCCTCAAAAGAAAAATCACAGATACATGCAAACATGGATTGGGCAATGGACTGGTATGCAGCTCCACCCCAATGTAAGATGTTATCCCATCCCACAGATTCCAACAAAGGAGGGATACCAAATGAAGCAATGTGATAATATTAACATGACGCTCAACAATAACATTGCGCATACGCAAATCCCGAGCATTAGAAGGATCATTTTCAGGAGAGCGAAGATGACGTTGTACAATAGAAGCTGATCTAGAAGAAGACGGACCTCGAGTAGTTTTCTTTTTACCTCTAGCATCCATTTTCATAGAAGGATTTCAAGAAAACAACAAGTTGGAAGAAATGAGGTTTAGATAGAACAGATTTTTCAAGATAAAACCCCAAACTTGCAATGAACGACCAAATAAATTCCACAAGAATGAGATTTGAAACACTAATAGCAAGAATCTACAAAAGAAAATGCAAAAGAACCACTAACCTTGAAGTACTATGAAGGTGGGTTTGACCGGTCGTAGCTAGAACCGTTGGAGAGTAAAAAGAAATGAAGAAGAAGAGTCAAAATCCCCAAATTAAAGTGAAATCCTGAGTTTCACGACCGGTCGTGTAGCCTAAATTAAATCGTCAGAGCACGACCTGGTCGTGTATACTCACGACTGGTCGAGTACGACACAAAATTTGTAAAATTTTTAAATAATTTTCAAATTCAAGCAAATAAAATATCATAGTTATGTACATTATGATACACCAAATCATGTAAATTCAATTTAAATTGCACATACCGAGATCAAATTTTAATTTTTTAAACCTGCTTTTGTCGAGCGGTTTAGTGAAAATGTCCGCAAGTTGAGTCTCGGTTGGAATGTAATCCAAATATATTAATTTTTCTTCCACTAATTCACGAATGTAATGGAATCTAATGTCAATATGCTTAATACGTGAATGCTGAACTGGATTTTTAGAGATATTTATTGCACTGGAATTATCACAAAATAAAATCATAGAATCCTGAGTGATTCCATAATCGCTTAACATTCGTTTCATCCAAACAAGTTGAGTACATGCATTTCCAGCAGCAATGTATTCAGCCTCAGCTGTTGATAGCGATATAGAACTTTGCTTCTTGCTAAACCAAGAAACAAGACAATTTCCAATGTAGAAACAGCCACCACTGGTTGATTTCCTATCATCAATGTTTTTTTACCAAGATCAAGGCATCTGCGTGCAGGCTAATTGAACATTAGTCTCATGTGGATACCAGAGACCCAGTTTAGTAGAACTTGCGACATATCGCATAATCCGTTTAACAGCAGTTAAGTGAGATTCTTTAGGATTTGATTGATAACGAGCACAAATACCAACACTCAAAGCAATATCTGGTCTACTAGCAGTCAGATAAAGCAAACTACCAATCAAACTACGATACAATTTAGGATCCACATCATTACCTGTAGAGTCTTTTGAAAGTCTCAAAGTTGTACTCATAGGAGTATCAAAATTTTTACCTTTCTCAAATCGAAATTTCTTAATTAAACTCTGAGCATATTTGGTTTGAGAGATAAAAATTCCATCAGGTTGTTGTTTTACTTGCAACCCTAGAAAATAGTTTAATTCTCCAACCATGCTCATTTCGAATTTAGACTTCATCAAATCTGCAAACTCAACAGTCATGTTAGTACAAGTTGATCCATAAATAATATCGTCAACATATATTTGAACCATTAGAATATCATCGTTATGTTTCTTAACAAAGAACATCTTATCAACACACCCCATCTGAAAATTATGACTCAGTAAAAACTTAGTCAGTTTTTCGTACCATGCTCTGGGAGCTTGTTTTAGACCATAGAGAGCCTTCTTAAGATGATACACATGATCAGTAAATTTAGGATCTTCAAACCCTGTAGGTTGTTCAACATATACCTCTTCATGTAAATCACCATTCAGAAAGGCACTCTTTACATCCATTTGGTAAATTTTAATCTTCCTAAAACATGCAATGGAGATAAAAAGTCTGATTGATTCAAGACGAGCTACAGGAGCAAATGTTTCATTATAGTCAATACCTTCAATTTGTGTATACCCCTGTACAACTAGTCTTGCTTTATTTCGAATAATATTTTCAAGTTCATCAGATTTGTTTTTGAAAATCCATTTTGTTCCAATAATATGTTTATCTTTAGGTCTAGGAACAAGGTGCCAGACATCATTTCTGACAAACTGATTAAGTTCTTCTTGCATCGCAAGAATCCAGTTTTCATCCGAAAGTGCTTCTTTTACGTTAACCGGTTCAATCTGGGATGTAAAGCATACGTAGTTACATATGTCCTCTAATTGTCTACGAGTGCGCACACCAGTGAGAGGGTTTCCAAGTATTTGAGAAGTTGGATGATCTTTAACAGTCCTTAATTCTGGATTAGTTTCACTTGATGAAATTTCTTGTTTTTCAAGTATAAGAACTTCATCATTATCTGAACTAGGGACAGGTGTATTCAAAAGATCGTCAATCACAACATTTATTGACTCTTGAATCACACCGGTCCTGTTGTTCAGAACACGATATGCACGACTGTTTAAAGAATATCCTAAAAAGATCCCTTCATCACTTTTAGTGTCGAACTTTCCCAAATTTTCATGGTCATGCAAAATATAGCACTTGCTGCCAAAAACTCGAAAGTATTTGACAGAAGGCTTTTTCTCAAACCACATTTCATAAGCCGTTTTATTATTAGATTTACAAATATAAACACGGTTAATAATGTAGAGCTATATTCATCGCTTCAAAATTTTGCAGATTCCTAGGGAGCTTCATGTTATTTAACATAACATTTCCCATTTCTTGAAGCACTCTATTCTTCCTCTCGACAATTCCATTTTGTTGAGGAGTTTTAGGTGCAGAGAATTCATGCGATATTCCCTGATCGCTACAAAATTTCTCAAAACCGCTGTTTTCGAATTCGGATCCATGATCACTACGAATCTTGCTTACTTGAGAACTTTTTTCAGTTTGAATCCATTTTATAATCTTTTTCACTTCATCAAGGATTTTTTATTTATCTCTCAAGAATGAAACCCAAGTGTATCTTGTGTAATCATCTACAATAACTAAGATGTAATTTTTGCCACCTCGACTTTCCGTTCTTGTTGGTCCTATAAGATCCATGTGGAGCAGCTCGAGTGGTCTTGTGGTGATATTGGAGTTCACCTTTTTGTGAGAGCTCCTAGTTTGTTTACCATACTGGCATTCACCACAAATCTTGTCTATTTTTTACATCTTAGGTAGTACTCTAATTAGTTCACTTTTGCTCAATCTGTATAAATTTCGGTAGTGAACATGTCCAAGGCATTTATGCCATAATTCTGTCTCATCGGTATGGACCATGTAGCATGATTGTTTAGATGAGCTACCATTGCTTACAATATAGTAGTTTTCAGAAGTTCTGCGACCAGTTAATATTATAGAACCCTTTTCGTTTATAATTTCACAACCTTGATTAGAAAATTTAACATTATGTTTGTTATCACATATTTGAGATATGCTCAACAGGTTGTGTTTTAAACCCTCAACATATAAGACATTTTTAAATAAGGGAAGGTTATAGAGTTGGACCGTACCTTTGCCAATTATCTTGCAGTTGCTACCATCACCAAATGTGACTGACCCATCAGTCATATCTTTAAGATCGGTGAATAGAGCTTTGTCGCCTGTCATATGTCTGGAGCATCCACTGTCTAGGTACCATTTCGAATGGCTTGTAGCTTTGAAAGCAGTGTGAGCAACCAAACAAGTAACCTTAGGAACCCATTTCAGTACTGTTTTGGGTTTAAGAGAATAATTGGTCTTCTTTTGTTTATAGTTGTAAGAGTGACCTACTGAGTTAGATTTTAATAGCTCCTTAAGTAAATCAACAATTTTTTCAGCTAGTGGGTTTCGAATCTAATTTATATAGCTACTTTTGGGTTTTTGAAAAGTTTTTGTATTTTTAGAAAAAACTGGACTAGTACCTTTTCCTTTTGAGTCAGAAGTCTCTCCTTTCACAAAATTGGAACGAGTATTCTTCTGTTTAGGAGATGTGTTTTTATCATAGCCCAACCCGGATCGATCGCCACATTTTCTTGATCCGGATAATAATTTTTCTAATTTTGGATCACCTTGGGCATATCTCCATGTGTCCTTCAAACTCAGAAGAGAAGATACTTCATTTTTAAGTTTCTCATTTTCAGATTTCAAATTTTCAATTAGGGAGGTTTTGAATTCTAGATCACACTTTGATTTTTCAAAACAATCTGAAATTTGAGATTTTTCTAAAACAAGGGTTTCAAAACATTCTTTAAGTTTAAAAACTTTTCTTTTGAAGTTTAAGTTTAACACAATTTTACAACTTTCCTTATATAAGGCATTGTAAGCATCTTGAAGATCTTCATCATTTTCATGATCACTATCCAAATTTTCTTCACTTGTTGAATCATCGTGATCGGAAAAGGTAAACTTGGCTAGAGTCATAAGGGCCTTAAGTTCACTTTGCTGGACTCGGTTTTGAATTTTCGATTTAGAAGAGGCTTCAGAATCGACGATTCATCCCAAGTAGCTAACATACCCTTCCTTTTGGATCTGTCCTTTTAGGACATTTGTTTGCTAAATGCCCATATTCTTGACTTGTAACATTGACTATCTTTCAATGACTTCCAAGTTTTAGACTTAGGTTTAGAACGTTTCTTTTCATTTGCCTTTTGAAAGTCGACTCTTTTCTTACTTTTGAAAATCTTATAAAACTTTTTCGCCAAAGGGCCATATCATCTTCGGACTTTTCTGAATCAATTTTCTTGAGTAATACTTTTAGATGACTTCAAAGCAATAGATTTACCTTTAGGAGCTTTAAAACTTAATTCATAGGTTTGTAAAGAACCAACTAATTCTTCTACCTTCATATTATCCGTATCACGAAGTTCTGGATTGCGGTTACCTTAGAATTGAACCGTTCAGAAGAGAGCGTAGTATTTTTGCACACACTTTACTTTACGGAATCTTATCGCCAAGACCCCACATTGAGTTTACAATGTCATTCAATCTAGTATAAAAGTCCATAAACATTTCATTTTCCTCCATATGAATTTCTTCAAATTTAGTTGTGAGGAGTTGGACTTTAGATTTCTTGACAATTGATGTACCTTCGTGTGTCATTTCTAAAATATCTCAAAGCTTGCTTTTTAAAGTATCACAGGATATGATTCTTTTGAACTCATCCGGTGATAGTGCACAAGTGATTGCATTTAGTGCTTTAGCATTAGCACTACTCTCATTTTTCTGAAGTGTGGTCCATTGGTAATACGGTGTAATTTTCATAGATTTTGAACCATACCAGTTACTTCCATGATAGGAGGATTCCATTCAGTCACTGTGGCTTGCCACACACTTTCATCCATTGATTTGAGGAAGATCCTCATTCTGGCTTTCCAATAGGCATAGTTGGAACCATCAAAGGGTGGAAGCCTAGTAACTGAAAGGCTATCAAAATTTGACATCTTTTTATATAGCTTAGATCGTTAGCTCAGGAAATAAATCCAAATAAAAAGCAACAAAAATGAGCTATTAGGCTCTGATACCACTTGAAAAGTCCAAGCTATAAGTCCTAGAGGGGGGGGGGTGAATAGGAATATGTCAAATTTAAAATAAAATCAGCAGAAATAAAGTAAACCAATATCCTTACAATTATGAATCAATTCACAATGCTAAATTTAAATCACCTTGATAAATAAGTATTGAGAGATTGATACAAATTCAGTTCTAAGGACAACCTTACACCATAATAAACAAGGGCTTATGGTAGGACAACCTTATTTCTAGAACCTCTTTTGGATCAAGGACTCAATTTTAATATAAGTAAATGAAATAGCAAGGAATTGAAATTAAATGCAGAAGTATAGATCTAAATTATTACAACAATCCCCAAACTTGCTTGAAATGTAAATAGTTACAACATTCACATCCACTTGTACATTCCACACAATCGAATGATAAAAGATATGAAAATTAAGCAAGCATTCAATCCACAAGACAAAGAGTTATAGTGGTTCGCCTGTGTGTACACCAACTATTTTCCAATAACCACACGTAAAGTTACTCCACTCCTAATATCCTCACACAGGGGATATTAGCGTTTACTATGAAATAGGTTTTCTCGAGTTCATCAAAACCTTTACAATTGTGTCTTTTTCACTTGGGCTTACACAATTCAAAAACCCTCTTTTCGAAGTTTTTTGGTTTTCCTCGACAACCAATACAATGAGATTTTTCTGCTCAACCTCAAACAAAACCAAGACAATGAGATTTTTTCTCGCTTAACCTCAAACAAAACCAAAACTAAATAAATTTTACATAATTGTAAAATACTGGATTTCTCCTTTTCTTAGCAAGCCCAGGTAGAACCAATCGGAGTAGATGATTGAATGTCAAAGTTCAATTTCCAATACTCACATTCATAAGGTTCTAAATTCTAATAGATTTTAGATTTAACTTGTTGGGCGTAGCTATATTTGATTTTGATTCCAAGAAGAAGGAATAAGATAATTCCTCTTTTCAAATAAGATTGGAATATAGAAACAAAATCAAATTAAATAAGCTAGCAAAAAGGAATATTAAATAAGCACAATGTAGCTTAAAATAAACACAGACTTATCTCAGAGTGATCACTTGAAAATTCTTGAATAGAATAGAGTTGAAGTGTGAAAACTCTGAATTTTGTGTTCAATTTATAGAAGCAAAAATCGTTCCTACGACTGGTCTTAGAAACCTTCGACTGGTCGTAGCTCTAACAGATTTTTGAAATATTGAGCGCAATCTTTGAAAGTCGTTCCATGACTGGTCGTGAGTAGCCTACGACTGGTCGTGGGTCACCTACGACTGGTCGTAGATCCTTACGACTGGTCGTAGGACCATAGATTATGTTGCTGGACTTTGAGTCGTAGATCCACGACTGGTTGTGGACGAGTCGAATCCACACCTACGACCGGTCGAAGGACCTCCAGGACTGGTCGTGGGCGTACCAAAAATTCTGAAAAATCTTCAACTACTTAGGACTGGTCATGGACGAGTCGAACCCATATGTGACCACTCTAAATGCAGGATTGCCTTTTCAGTTAATGAGTTTCTTGAGACAAGTAGACAATAGGTGATTATCATTGCATGTTCTTTGAGGAACGAAAATCTGACATTGGATTTTGCATATAGGATGACATGCTCGTTGAGATTGTAATAACTATCAGCACGCTTTTTCTTCTTCTTTTTTGCAGGGAATGGCAGTGGTTGCTCTTTTAAGGCATTTTGGATGCCCTTGCTGGTAAGGTTGGAGGCTTACATTGATTAAATGCTTATTTTTCATGAGGATTCGCTATTCATTTTGAAAAGCAGGATATATTTCTGACATGTCTTCCTTCAACCATTTTATTTTTATTTTATTATTATTTTTTTGAAGCTGGGAACTTGCTTCAACACTGAATACACGTAAATCTCTCACGCATTTGATTTTCATTGGATTTTGGTACATGACAGGCAATTCAAATAAGTTGAACTTGATCCATGGTGCAGGGATCTTAATGGAAACTCTCTACCTGGAAGAGCCCTTGCGAAACTCAAGAGGACGGCCTCTCCGTAGAGCTAGCTTCAAGCAAGTTGGCATTTATAAGAATGATTACTAACTTCTGAGGCCATATTTATGTTTCCTTTCAATTAGTGAAAATATAATGCCTGAGGTAGTCCATGACAATTGACAACTACTATTTAAGAGTCAGACTATTGTTATTAGTTTGGCATCACTTTCAAAATGGTGGTGACTCATCCATTGGGCATGTGGCATCCATGTAAGTCCATAATGACTAAGTCATGATGCCATTGTGGACAGAGCATAGAGGCCGAAAGTCACACTGATCAGAAGATCATAACCATCCAATGATCAATGGCTCAAGTGAGTTGTTCAAACAATGATGGTTAAGATTGTCAAATACGCTTATTCTCAGCCTTATACTCCATCCATGATCATGGTGAGTTGTAATAGTTTGACGATTGGGTTTTAGTAGCATATTTTTGTGTGTACACTGGATGTGAGTCAGCATCATTTTGATAATGATGAACTATTGATGTAGTGTAGCCTAATTTTTAATAGGTTATGTTATGTATTATTAAAATCACTGTTTGACATGTATAGTTTTACCAGCAATGCAGGCCTTTGTGGTATACGGGGGCTACTTACATGTGGGCCTCACCTCTCCACTAGCTCTAAGGTTGGCATTGCGTTGGGGGCATTTATAGCACTTGCACTTATTTTCATCTGTTCCATATGCTGGTGGAAAAGACGACAGAATATTCTTCGAGCTCAGAAGCTTGCTGGTATGTCATGCATGTGCAGATGGATGTGTCCATGAATGAAGTTTGTTTTCTTTCTTTTAAAATCTTTATATGTAAATTTGTGCCCATATGTATTGTCGAAGAAACTAAAAAACTTGCTCATTCTCAGATTGCATTGTGGAATATGCAGACTATATGATTGGTGAGTCTTTTTTCCTTCATACTATATGATTCATTGATGATGTGGCTTGGCCATTTGGACAGGCCCATGTTTATATTGTCCGTCGGAGCTATCTGGATGTTGAGCAGGGGTCCCTGGAAGGTGGAAACCACTGTTATGACCATGGTGAAGCTGTCAATTTCCTATGGACAGCAATATGGGTGGCCTGGCCATTTGAACAGTCCCATGTTTATATATTATCTCGAAATTGATGAAGTAGATCCGGATGTGCGTCGGATGTTTATGCCATGTTGATGATACAAAAATTTGATCAGCTATAATCCATCCAGACCAATATATGTTTTATTTCCCTGCTCCAAAGTTAGAAATTGAAAAAAAAAATAGATGAAACACTGTTAAACTGCAATTGATATTTGAGTTTCATAGAATTCGAATAGACAACTATGATTTAAAATTTAAAATGCTTTACCATATTATTTAGTTCCATCTGTCAGGATTAACTTTCTTGCAAGTTAATCCCTTATAGCAGGTGTCGCTTTTGTATTAGTATTAACCTTCAATGTTGGCTTTTTCTTTTTTCTTTATCTTTTCTTTTCTAGCTTACTGTGTCTTGAAGAGAGTCTTCAGTTTCATTACCAGCTTCCACTCTTCAATAGACAAGTCGTCCCGATAATTTGATTTAAGTGTGTCGATAAATTTCCTCGAGATGTGGCTATTAATAATAATAATAATTTGTTCATTATAGTGCATTCACAATAGTTATCATTGTGGTTACAGTTATTAATTATGTGACAGGTTTTCAGGTGAGATGAACGAGTTTCAAAACAAAACAGTCTGCAGTTTTGAGAAACGATTCCCAATGCCATTTTATGTGTAAATGCATATTTCAGATTCAAGCATCTGGTACGTCTCTTGTCAAGAATGCACATGATTGGAGTGGCCTGGCCATTTGGACAGGCCGTATTTATGAACCACTGCTCGAAATTGATGGAGCAGACCCGGATGTGCGTCGGAGCTATCCGGAAGAGCGGGGGTCCCTGGAAGGTGGGAACCGCTGTTATGACCATGATGAAGCTGTCCATTTCCTATGGACGGCATTGGAGGGTGAAAAGGCCAAGCTATAAGTCCTAGAGGGGGGGGGTGAATAGGACTATGCCAAATTTAAAATAAAATCAGCGGAAATTAAGTAAACCAATATCCTTACAATTATGAATCAATTCACAATGCTAAATTTAAATCACCTTGATAAATAAGTATTGAGAGATTGATACAAATTCAGTTCTAAGGACAACCTTACACCATAATAAACAAGGGCTTATGGTAGGACAACCTTATTTCTAGAACCTCTTTTGGATCAAGGACTCAATTTTAATATAAGTAAATGAAATAGCAAGGAATTGAAATTAAATGCAGAAGTATAGATCTAAATTATTACAACAATCCCCACACTTGCTTGAAATGTAAATAGTTACAACATTCACATCCACTTGTACATTCCACACAATCGAATGATAAAAGATATGAAAATTAAGCAAGCATTCAATCCACAAGACAAAGAGTTATAGTGGTTACTTTGTGTGTACACCAACCTTGTTTTCCAATAACACACAGTAGTTGCTACTCCACTCCTAATATCCTCACACAGGGGATATTAGCGTTCACTATGAAATAGGTTTTCTCAGGTTCACCAAAAACCTTTACAATTGTGTCTTTTTCACTTGGGCTTACACAATTCAAAAACCCCTCTTTTCTGAGTTTTCTGGTTTTCCTCAGACAACCAATACAATGAGATTTTTCTGGCTCAACCTCAAACAAAACCAGTACAATGAGATTTTTCTGGCTTAACCTCAAACAAAACCAAAACTAAATAAATTTTACAGAATTGTAAAATACCTGGATTTCTCCTTTTCTTAGCAAAGCCAATAGGTAGAACCAATCGGAGTAGATGATTGAATGTCAAAGTTCAATTTCCAATACTCACATTCATAAGGTTCTAAATTCTAATAGATTTTAGATTTAACTTGTTGGGCGTAGCTATATTTGATTTTGATTCCAAGAAGAAGGAATAAGATAATTCCTCTTTTCAAATAAGATTGGAATATAGAAACAAAATCAAATTAAATAAGCTAGCAAAAAGAAATATTAAATAAGCACAATGTAGCTTAAAATAAACACAGACTTATCTCAGAGTGATCACTTGAAAATTCTTGAATAGAATAGAGTTGAAGTGTGAAAACTCTGAATTTCGTGTTCAATTTATAGAAGCAAAAATCGTTCCTACGACTGGTCTTAGAAACCTTCGACTGGTCGTAGCTCTAACAGATTTTTGAAATATTGAGCGCAATCTTTGAAAGTCGTTCCACGACTGGTCGTGAGTAGCCTACGACTGGTCGTGGGTCACCTACGACTGGTCGTAGATCCTTACGACTGGTCGTAGGACCATAGATTACGTTGCTGGACTTTGAGTCATAGATCCACGACTGGTCGTGGACGAGTCAGCCACACCTACGACCGGTCGAAGGACCTCCAGGACTGGTCGTGGGCGTACCAAAAATTCTAAAAATCTTCAACTACTTAGACTGGTCGTGGAATTTCTTGGACTAGTCAAACCAATGCCAGGACTGGTCAAACAAGAGCTAGGACTGGTCATAGAATAGACCAAACTTATGTAAAATAAATATTTGATTTATGTATCCAAAGTGACCTACTTAAAGGGTCAACCTAAGGTCATTCAAACCTGAATCATGTCGTATGGACATTGAACTTCAACCATTCAACGAATGTAGATTGTTTGAACCATATCAGGCTTGAGATCTTGAACTTGTTATAGCTTCAAACTTGAGATCTTCATCAGCATAACAACTACTTCATGCATTGCTTATTAGTCTTGAAGTCATGAGTTGTTTTCTTAAGACTTGAACATCAACATTGTAGCTTCTTGAGACTTCAACATGTAGCTTCTTGAAAAGTTCAACTTGTAGCTTCTTGAAGTATTTATGCAGTGTCTTGAATTCATATAAATCATCATACAAGCACAGGACACAGATAAATGTTTTGACACATCAAAATTTGACAACCAAAGGAGTATGAGACCATAACACTTACAGAGGGGCCTGGCCATTTGGACAGGCCGTGTTTATGTATTTGCTCGAAATTAATGGAGCAGACCCGGATGTGCGTCGGAGCTATCCGGAAGAGCGGGGGTCCTTGGAAGGTGGGAACCACTATTATGACTATGATGAAGCTGTCCATTTCCTATGGATGGCATTGGAAGGGCTTAGCCATTTGGACAGGCCATGTTTATATTTGTATTTGCAGGGACCACACCCTTAACCTAAACCTGAGCCCATTCTCAAATCGAAAAACCAATAACATAAACCTAAACCTTAACCTAAACCTATAACCTATAACCTATAGCCAAAACCAAAACTAAAACCAAAACCAAAACCTAAACCTATAACCTAAAACCTAAATTAAAACCTATAACCTAAACCTAAACCTTAACCTAAACCTATAACCTATAACCTAAATCAAAACCTAAACCTAAACCTAAACCTAGAACCTATAACCTAAACCAAAACCTATAACCTAAACCAAAACCAAAACCTATAGCCTAAACCCGAACCCATTCTCAAATCGAAAAACCTATAACCTTAACCTAAACTTGAAAATCCAAACTTAAACCTAAACTTGAAAACCCAACCTAATCTCAACTCCCAAACCTAAACCTAAACTTAAACTTGAAAACCCAAACTTAAACCCAATCCAGAAACGAACTCGATTTCCTTGACCTAAACCAAAACCCATTCTCAAATCAAAAAACCTATAACCTAAACCTAAACCAAAACCAAAACTTATAACCTAAACCCGAACCCATTCTCAAATCCCAAAACCTATAACCTAAACTAACACCAAAACCTATAACCTAAACTCGAACCCATTCTCAAATCCCAACCTAAACCTAAACCTTAACCTAAACATATAACCTATAACCTAAACTAAAACCTATAACCTAAACCAAAACCAAAACCTATAACCTAAACCCGAACCCATTCTCAAATCCCAAAACCAATAACTTAAACCAAAACCAAAAACTATAACCTAAACCCGAACTCATTCTCAAATCCCAAAACCTATAACCTAAACTTAAACCTTAACATAAACCTATAACCTATAACCTAAATCAAAACCCATAACCTAAACCAAAACCAAAACCTATAACCTAAACCGGAACCCATTCTCAAATCCCAAAACCTATAACCAAAACCAAAACTTATAACCTATAACCTAAACCAAAACTAAAACCTATAACCTAAACCTAAACTCATTCTCAAATCCCAAAACCTATAACCTAAACCAAAACCAAAACCTATAGCCTAAACTCGAACCTATTCTCAAATCCAAAACCTATAACCTAAACCCGAACCCATTATCAAATCCCAAAACTTATAACCTAAACCGAAACTAAAACCTATAACCTAAACCAGGAACCTATTCTCAAATCGCATGAAACCCAAACCCAAACCTAAGCCTAAACCTATAACCTAAACTTAAACCTATAACCTAAACTCAAATCTCTAAACCTAAACCTAGACCTAAACCTAAACCTATAACCTAAACTCAAATCTCTAAACCTAAACCTAGACCTAAACCTAAACCTATAACCTAAACTCAAATCCTAAACCTTAACCTATAACCTAACCTAAACCTATACTTATAACCTAAAACTATTCCCAAATCCCAAAGCCTATAACCTAAACCTAACCTTTTCCCTAAACCTATAACCTAAACTCATTTCTAAAGCTAAACCTACACCTAATCCTAATCTCAACTCCCTAACCTAAACCTAAACCTAAACTTGAAAACCCAAACTTAAACCCAATCCAGAACACGAAACCGATTTCTTAAACTAAACCATAACCCATTCTCAAATCCAAAACCTATAACCTAAACCAAAACCAAAACCAAAACCTATAACCTAAACCCGAACCCATTCTCAAATCCCGGAACCTATAACCTAAACCAACACCAAAACCTATAACCTAAACCCGAACCCATTCTCAAATCCCAAAACCTATAACCAAAACCTATAACCTAAACCCGAACTCATTCTCAAATCCCAAAACCTATAACCTAAACTTAAACCTTAACATAAACCTATAACCTATAACCTAAATCAAAACCTATAACCTAAACCCGAACCCATTCTCAAATCCCAAAACCTATAACCAAAACCAAAACCTATAACCTATAACCAAAACCAAAACCAAAACTAAAACCTATGAGCTAAACCCGAACTCATTCTCAAATCCCAAAACCTATAGCCTAAACCAAAACCAAAACCTATAGCCTAAACCCGAACCCATTCTCAAATCCAAAACCTATAACCTAAACCAAAACCTATAACCTAAACTAAAACCTATAACCTAAACCCAAACCCATTATCAAATCCCAAAACTTATAACCTAAACCGAAACCAAAACCTATAACCTAAACCCGAACCCATTCTCAAATCCCAAAACCCAAACCCAAACCTAAACCTAAACCTAAAATCTAAACCTAAATCTATAACTTAAACTCAAATCTCTAAACTTAAACCTAGACCTAAACCTAAACCTATAACCTAAACTCAAATCCTAAACCTTAACCTATAACCTAACCTAAACCTATACTTATAACCTAAAACTATTCCCAAATCCCAAAACCTATAACCTAAACCTAGCCTTTCCCTAAACGTATAACCTAAACTCAATTTCCTAAAGCTAAACCTACACCTAATCCTAATCTCAACTCCCTAACCTAAACCTAAACCTAAACTTGAAAACCCAAACTTAAACCCAATCCCAGAACCTTAAACCGATTTCCTTAACCTAAACCTAAACCTAAAACCTAAACCTAAACCTATAACCTAAACTCAAATCTCTAAACCTAAACCTAGACCTAAACCTAAACCTAAACCTATAACCTAAACTCAAATCCCTAAACCTTAACCTATAACCTAACCTAAACCTATACTTATAACCTAAAATTATTCCCAAATCCCAAAACCTATATCCTAAACCTAACCTTTCCCTAAACCTATAACCTAAACTCAATTCCCTAAAGCTAAACCTACACCTAATCCGAATCTCAACTCCCTAACCTAAACCTAAACCTAAACTTGAAAACCCAAACTTAAACCCAATCCCGAACTTGAAACCGATTTCCTTAACCTAAACCATAACCCATTCTCAAATCCAAAACCTATAACCTAAACCAAAACCAAAACCAAAACCTATAACCTAAACCCGAACCCATTCTCAAATCCTAAAACCTATAATCTAAACTAAAACCAAAACCTATAACCCAAACCCGAACTCATTCTCAAATCCCAAAACCTATGACCTAAACTTAAACCTTAACATAAACTTATAACCTATAACCTAAATCTAAACCTATAACGTAAACCAAAACCAAAACCTATAACCTAAACTCGAACCCATTCTCAAATCCCAAAACCTATAACCTAAACCAAAACCAAAACCTATAACCTAAACCCGAACCCATTTTCAAATCCCAAAACCTATAACCTAAACTAAACCTTAACCTAAACCTATAACTTATAACCTAAACCAAAACCTATAACCTAAACCATAACCAAAACCTATAACCTAAACTCGAACCCATTCTCAAATCCCAAAACCTATAACCTATAGCCTAAACTAAAACCTATAACCTATAACCTAAACCAAAACCTATAACCTAAATCAAAACCAAAACCTATAACCTAAACCCGAACTCATTCTCAAATCCCAAAACCTATAACCTAAACCCGAACTCATTCTCAAATCCCAAAACCTATAACCTAAACGTAAATCTTAACATAAACCTATAACCTATAACCTAAATCAAAACCTATAACTTAAACCAAAACTAAAACCTATAACCTAAACCCGAACCCATTCTCAAATCCAAAACCTATAACCTAAACCTATAACCTATAACCTAAACTAAAACATATAACCAAAACCAAAACCAAAATCTATAACCTAAACCGGAACCCATTCTCAAATCCCAAAACCTATAACCTAAACCTAAACCTTAACCTAAACTCAAATCCTAACCCTTAACTTATAACCTAACCTAAACCTATACTTATAACCTAAAACTATTTCCCAAATTCCAAAACCTATAACCTAAACCTAACCTTTCCCTAAACCTATAACCTAAACTCAATTCCCTAAACCTAAACCTACACCTAATCCTAATCTCAACTCCTAACCTAAACCTAAACCTACACCTAATCTTAATCTCAACTCCCTAACCTAAACCTAAACCTAAACTTGAAAACCCAAAACTAAACCCGATCCTGAACCCGAACCCGATTTCCTAAACTTAAACCTTAACCTATTCTTAATTCCCTAAAGCTATAGCTTATAACCTAAACCTAACCTAAACCTATAACCTTAACCTAAACCTAAACCTTAAACCTAAAACCTAAACCTAAACGTAAACCTATAACCTTAACCTAAACCTAGGTTTTGAGTTTAAAAGTCCATCCTAGGTTTGAACACATTACTCGTGTTGGATTTTGCCATAGTTAGGAGATTTGTAAGTACATTTTTTATTTCTTCATGTATAAGTAATTTTTTTTTTTTGTCTTTCTTCCTTTTGAGATGTGTATAAAGGCATGCTTGTTTGATTGTGTCTACAAATGCTGTTTTATACAGGCTGACACGCTAAAGAAGCTAGTGGAGGATTAAATTCATTTTTTCAAGGGAAGGGCTTCAGAACTTGAAAGTGATCTTGTGTCGAAGTCCATAGAAATTAAATCTGCAGTTTCAAGGAAAGAAGAAGCTCTATCTTCTGCATTTGCTGAAATTGACCGTCTGAAGGAAGAAAATGAAATAGCAAGGAATTGAAATTAAATGCAGAAATATAGATCTAAATTATTACAACAATCCCCACACTTGCTTGAAATGTAAATAGTTACAACATTCACATCCACTTGTACATTCCACACAATCGAATGATAAAAGATATGAAAATTAAGCAAGCATTCAATCCACAAGACAAAGAGTTATAGTGGTTCGCCTGTGTGTACACCAATGTTTTCAACAATGACCACACAGAAAGTTACTCCACTCCTAATATCCTCACACATGGGATATTAGCGTTCACTATCAAATAGGTTTTCACGGGTTCACCAAAACCTTTACAATTGTGTCTTTTTCACTTGGGCTTACACAATTCAAAAAAACCCTCTTTTCGAAGTTTTCTCGGTTTTCCTCGGACAACCAATACAATGAGATTTTTTCGGCTCAACCTCAAACAAAACCAAGACAATGAGATTTTTTCGCTTAACCTCAAACAAAACCAAAACTAAATAAATTTCTGAATTGTAAAATACCTAGATTTCTCCTTTTCTTAGCAACTAGGTAGAGAACCAATCAGAGTAGATGATTGAATGTCAAAGTTCAATATCCAATACTCACATTCATAAGGTTCTAAATTCTAATAGATTTTAGATTTAACTTGTCAAGCGTAGCAATATTTGATTTTGATTCCAAGAAGAAGGAATAAGATAATTCCTCTTTTCAAATAAGATTGGAATATAGAAACAAAATCAAATTAAATAAGCTAGCAAAAAGGAATATTAAATAAGCACAATGTAGCTTAAAATAAACACAGACTTATCTCAGAGTGATCACTTGAAAATCCTTGAATAGAATAGAGTTGAAGTGTGAAAACTCTGAATTTCGTGTTCAATTTATAGAAGCAAAAATCGTTCCTACGACTGGTCTTAGAAACCTTCGACCGTCGTAGCTCAATGATTTTTGAAATATTGAGCGCGATCTTTGAAAGTCGTTCCACGACTGGTCGTGAGTACCCTACGACTGGTCATGGGTCACCTACGACTGGTCGTAGATCCCTACGACTGGTCATAGGACCATAAATAAAGTTGCTGGACTTTGAGTCGTAGATCCACGACTGGTCGTGGACGAGTCGAAGCCACACCTACGACCGGTCGAAGGACCTCCAGGACTGGTCGTGGGCATACCAAAAATTTCGAAAAATCTTCAACAACTTAGGACTGGTCATGGAATTTCTTGGACTAGTCGAACCAATGTCAGGACTGGTTGAACAAGAGCTAGGACTAGTCGTAGAATAGACCAAACTTATGTAAAATAAATATTTGATTTATGTATCCAAAGTGACCTACTTAAAGGGTCAACCTAAGGTCATTCAAACCTGAATCAGGTCGTATGAACATTGAACTTCAACCATTCAAACGAATGTAAATGTTTGAACCATATCAGGTCTTGAGATCTTGAACTTGTTATAGCTTCAAACTTGAGATCTTCATCAGCATAACAACTACTTCATGCATTGCTTATTAGTCTTGAAGTCATGAGTTGTTTCTTAAGACTTGAACATCAACATTATAGCTTCTTGAGACTTCAACATGTAGCTTCTTGAACTTCAATATGTAGCTTCTTGAAAAGTTCAACTTGTAGCTTCTTGAAGTATTTATGCAGTGTCTTGAATTCATATAAATCATCATACAAGCACAGGACACAGATAGATGTTTTGACACATCACAAATTTGACAACTAAAAAAGCATGAGACCATAACACTTACAATCTCCCCCTTTGTCAAATTTGTGACAAAACACCCAAGTAATAATACTTCCAATAGACATAAGAGAAGTACTAACAAAACAGGTTCACAATAGAGAAGCATGCATAAATATATAGATATGATAAGTAATAACAAGCATCATTCTCCCATAACTACCCCTGAGAAGCTTAACTCCCCCTGAGTAATAGCCTGAGTAATAGGAGCACATCATAAAGATTAAATTTAAAGAAATCAAAAACCTCCAAAACCAAAACTTCTCCTCCTTTTTGACACAAAATGACAAAGGAAGAAGAGCATCAATAATAATGAAAATAGGAGTTGATTCAAGAGAACATAGTGCATAATTAAAAAAAAGTCAGTAAGCATGTAAAGTTCAGTAAAAAAAAATATTACAGACCCATTAAAAATTCAAATGAACGGAAGAGGGTGCAGGATTAGATGGATCAATTTTATGTAAACCCTTAGCAATCTGCCTCATATATTTGCGTAAATATGAAAATTGTGTCTTGGGTAACACGAATTTGAGCCACCTGCTCTTGAAGGGAATTCAATCTTTCATCAAAATCAAGGTGAAAATCAGGATCATCGGTGAGTCGATTCAAGTTCTTCAAATAAATCATCCATATTTACGTCTTCGGAAGATCACTAGCTTGAGCATTTCTCGCTTCAAAGACCTGCTGCTAGCAAAGATCCACTTGGCCATCAGCCAATTCTAAATTCATCTTGTTAAGATTGAAATTATTAAAAGGGAGATGATGGATGGGTTTTTCTCTAGTAGGCAAAGCCACAAGCATATGATTTGCCAGCATAGTCAATAAATAACCAAAGGGTATATCACTGTGTCCAGGATAGTGACGAGACAAAATAATGGAATGACAAATTAAAGACGGTAGACATATTTTTGCACCAGAGACTACAGAATGCAAAACACGAACCATGAAAGCAATGAGTTTGGTTTTATTGCCAGAACGTGGATAAAGATTTGAGATGAATATCTTATGAAGTACTCTGTGTCTGGGTAACAAATACCTTGAGAGAAGTACATGACCTTTATGAGTCCAATGAACATCCAAATTATATAAATCTCTAGTAAGCATTTTTCGTTCAGATTCTGAGAGACTGTCATGTAAAATATTAATTGGAATGCTCTCATCATTGACAGGTATTTCCATAATGTCAGCAATCAAATGTTGATCCACTAAAAACAATCCTTCTTGAGTATCAACTTTAAAAGTTAAATCCTTAAGAGAAAAATCACAGATACATGCAAGCATGGATTGGGCAATGGACTGGTATGCAGCTCCACCCCAATGTAAGATGTTATCCCATCCCACAGATTCCAACAGAGGAAGGATACCAAATGAAGCAATGTGATTAATATTAACATGACGCTCAACAATAACATTGCGCATACGCAAATCCCGAGCATCAGAAGGATCATTTTCGGGAGAGCGAAGATGACGTTGTACAATAGAAGCTGATCTAGATGAAGAGGGACCTCGAGTAGTTTTCTTTTTACCTCTAGCATCCATTTTCTAAGTTTAGGTTTGGGTTTGGGTTTTCAAGTTTAGGTTTAGGTTTAGGTTAGGGAGTTGAGATTAGGATTAGGTGTATGTTTCACTACGCCAAAACAGTGAAAAAAGGACGGTCCAAAACCGTCTCAAATGACCAAAAAGGACGGTCATGGACCGTCACATAGGCAGTCAAATTTTGACATGTCCTATTACTTAAATGATGGTTGAAAACTGTCATTCTTATTGACAAAAAAAAAAGACGGTCATGGACCGTCCTTAAAATGGACTGTCATGGACCGTCTCTTATGAGCTCAAAAAGGACGGCCATGGACCGTCCTTTAAAAGGACTATCATGGACCGTCTCTTATGAGCCTTCAAAGGATGGCCATAGTCCGTCCTTTAAACGGACGGTCATGGATTGTCCTTAAAAAGGACTGTGATGGACCGTCTCGTATGAGCCTTCAAAGGATGACCATAGACCGTCCTTTAAATGGACGGTCATGGACTGTCCTTAAAAAGGACTGTCATGGACCGTCACGTATGAGCCTTCAAGGACGGTTATAGATCGTCCTTTAAAAGGACGGTCATGGACCGTCCTTTCAAAGGACTGCTATAGGCCGTCTCTTATGACCCTTGAAGAACATTTTCAAATTTGACCTGTTATAGTATTCTTCCTGATATACACCTGTTATACAATATATTTCATCACATTTACATTCACATTCACATCCATCTAAACCCAAACTACGTAAATCCATCCAAACATAAACTACATTCATCCAAACACAAACAATCTTATCCACATTACATTCATCCACGCATAATACATATAAGTTTAACTTCATAAGTAAAAAAACAATCTTATCCACATTTTATCACATTCACATCTATTTAAACCCAAACTACGTAAATCCATCCAAACATAAACTACATCCATCCAAACACAAACAATCTTATCCACATTACATTCATCCACGCATAATAAATAAGTTTAGGTTTAGGTTAGGTTATAAGCTATAGGTTTAGAGAATTGAGAATAGGTTAAGGTTTAGGTTTAGGAAATCGGGTTCGGGTTAGGGATCGGGTTTACGTTTGGGTTTTCAAATTTAGGTTTAGGTTTAGGTTAGGGAGTGAAGATTAGGATTAAGTGTAGGTGTAGGTTTAGGGATTTGAGAATAGGTTAAGGTTTAGGTTTAAGAATTCGGGTTCGAGTTCGGGATAGGTTTTAGGTTTGGGTTTTCAAGTTCAGGTTTAGGTTTAGGTTAGGGAGTTTAGATTAGGATTTGGTGTAGGTTTAGGTTTAGGGATTTTAATAGGTTTAGGTTTAGGGATTTGAGAATACGTTAATGTTTAGGTTAAGGAAATTGGGTTCCGGTTCGGGATTGGGTTTAGGTTTGGGTTTTCAAGTTTAGGTTTAGGTTAGGGAGTTTAGATTAGGATTAGGTGTAGGTGTAGGTTTAGGAATTTGAGAATAGGTTAAGGTTTAGGTTAAGGTTAAGGTTTAGGTTATAGGTTATAAGCTATAGGTTTAGGGAATTGAGAATAGGTTAAGGTTTAGGTTTAGAAATCGGGTTCGGGTTCGGGATCGGGTTTAGGTTTTTTTCAAGTTTAGGTTTAGGTTTAGGTAAGGAGTTGAGATTAGGATTAGGTGTAGGTGTAGGTTTAGGGATTTGAGAATATATTTAGGTTATAGGTTATAGGTTCAAGTTTAGGTTTAGGTTAAGGTTAAGGTTTAGGTTTAGGTTATAAGCTATAGGTTTAGGGAATTGAGAATAGGTTAAGGTTTAGGTATAGGAAATCGGGTTCGGGTTCGAGATCGGGTTTAGGTTTGGGGTTTCAAGTTTAGGTTCAGTTTAGGTTAGGGAGTTGAGATTAGGATTAGGTGTAGGTTTAGGTTTAGGATTTGAAAATAAGTTAAGGTTTAGATTTAAGAACTCTGTTCGGGTTCGGGATTGCGTTTAGGTTTGGGTTTTCAAGTTTAGGTTTAGGTTTAGGTTAGGGAGTTTAGATTACGATTAGGTGTTGGTTTAGGTTTAGGGATTTGAGAATAGGTTAAGGTTTAGGTTTAGGAAATCGGGTTCGAGTTCGGATCGGGTTTAGGTTTGGGTTTACAGGTTTAGGTTTAGGTTTAGGTTAGGGAGTTTAGATTAGATTAGGTGTAGGTATAGGTTTAGGAATTTGAGATTAGGTTAAGGTTTAGGTTTAGAAATCGTGTTCGGGTTCGGGATCGAGTTTAGGTTTGGGTTTTCAAGTTTAGGTTTAGGTTTAGGTTTGGGAGTTGAGATTAGGATTAATGTAGGTTTAGGTTTAGTGATTTGAGAATATATTTAGGTTATAAGTTATAGGTTCGAGTTTAGGTTTAGGTTAAGGTTAAGGTTTAGGTTTAGGTTATAAGCTATAGGTTTAGGGAATTGAGAATAGGTTAAGGTTTAGGTTTAGAAATCGGGTTCGGGTTCGGGATCGGGTTTAGGTTTGGGTTTTCAAGTTTAGGTTTAGGTTTAAGTTTGGGAGTTGAGATTAGGATTAGGTGTAGGTTTAGGTTTTGGGATTTGAAAATAGGTTAAGGTTTAGGTTTAAGAAATTGGTTTTTGTGTTTGGGACTGGTTTAGGTTTGGGTTTTCAAGTTTAGGTTTAGGTTTAGGTTAAAGAGTTTAGATTAGGATTAGGTGTAGGTTTAGGTTTAGGGATTTGAGAATATGTTAAGGTTTAGGTTTAAGAAATCGGATTCGGGTTCGGGATTGGGTTTAGGTTTGGGTTTTCAAGTTTAGGTTTAGGTTCAAGTTGGGAGCCGAGATTAGGATTAGTTGTACGTGTAGGTTTAGGGATTTGAGAATAGGTTAAAGTTTAGGTTTAGAAATCGGGTTCAATTCGGGATTGGGTTTAGGTTTGGGTTTTCAAGTTTAGGTTTAGGTTTAGGTTAGGGAGTTTAGATTAGGATTAGGTGTAGATGTAGGTTTAGGAATTTGAGAATAGGTTAAGGTTTTGGTTTAGGTTATAAGCTATAGGTTTAGGGAATTGAGAATAGGTTAAGGTTTAGCTTTAGGAAATCGGGTTCGGGTTTGGGATCGGGTTTAGGCTTGGGTTTTCAAGTTAGACATATGTTTAGGTTAGGGTGTTTAGATTAGGATTAGGTGTAGGTTTAGGTTTAGGGATTTGAGAATATATTTAGGTTTTAGGTTTAGGTTAGAGGTTATAGGTTCAGGTTTAAGTTTAGGTTAAGGTTAAGGTTTAGGTTTAGGTCATAAGCTATAGGTTTAGGGAATTGAGAATAGGTTAAGGTTTAGGTTTAGGAAATCGGGTTCAAAGTTCTGGATCGGGTTTAGGTTTGGGTTTTCAAGTTTAGGTTTAGGTTAGGGAGTTGAGATTAGGATTAGATGTAGGTTTAGGTTTAGGTATTCGAAAATAGTTTAAGGTTTAGGTTTAGAATTCGGGTTCTGTGTTCTGGATTGGGTTTTGGTTTGGGTTTTCAAGTTTAGGTTTAGGTTTAGGTTAGGGAGATTAGATTAGGATTAGGTGTAGGTTTAGGTTTAGGGATTTGAGAATAGGTTAAGGTTTAGGTTTAGGTAATCGGATTCGGGTTCGGGATCGGGTTTTACGTTTGGGTTTTCAAGTTTAGGTTTAGGTTTAGGTTAGGGAGTTTAGACTAGGATATGGTGTAGTATTAGGTTTAAGCATTTGAGAATATGTTAAGGTTTAGGTTTAGGTTATAAGCTGTAGGTTTAGGGAATTGAGAATAGGTTAAGGTTTAGGTTTAGGAAATCGGGTTCGGGTTCGAGATTGGGCTTAGGTTTGGGTTTTCAAGTTTAGGTTTAGGTTTAGGCATTTGAGAATATATTTAAGTTTTAGGTTTAGGTTATAGGTTATAGGTTCAGGTTTAGGTTAAGGTTAAGGTTAAGGTTAAGGTTTAGGTTTTGGTTATAAGCTATAGGTTTAGGGAATTGAGAATAGGTTAAGGTTTAGGTTTAGGAAATCGGGTTCGGGTTCGGGATCGGGTTTAGGTTTGGGTTTTCAAGTTTAGGTTTAGGTTTAGGTTAGGGAGTTAAGATTAGGATTAGGTGTAGGTTAAGGTTTAGGGATTTGAAAATAGGTTAAGGTTTAGGTTTAATAATTCAGGTTCGGGTTCAGGATTGGGTTTAGGTATGGGTTTTCAAGTTTAGGTTTAGGTTTAAGTTAGGGAGTTTAGATTAGGATTAGGTGTAGGTTTAGGTTTAGAGATTTGAGAATAGGTTAAGGTTTAGGTTTAGGAAATCGGATTCAGGTTCGGGATCAAGTTTTTGGTTTGGGTTTTCAAGTTTAGGTTTAGGTTAGGGAGTTTAGATTAGGATTAGGTGTAGATTTAGGTTTAGGGATTTGAGAATAGGTTAATGTTTAGGTTTAAGAAATCGGATTCGGGTTCGGGATTGGGTTTAGGTTTGGGTTTTCAAGTTTAGGTTTAGGTTCAAGTGGGGTTAGGGGGAGTTGAGATTAGGATTAGTTGTACGTGTAGGTTTAGTGGATTTGAGAATAGGTTAAAGTTTAGGTTTAGGAAATCGGGTTCGAATTCGTGGAGTGGGTTTAGGTTTGGGTTTTCAAGTTTAGGTTTAGGTTTAGGTTAGGGAGTTTAGATTAGGATTAGGTGTAGATGTAGGTTTAGGAATTTGAGAATAGGTTAAGGTTTTGGTTTAGGTTATAAGCTATAGGTTTAGGGAATTGAGAATAGGTTAGGTTTAGCTTTAGGAAATCGGGTTCGGGTTTGGGATCGGGTTTGGGCTTGGGTTTTCAAGTTAGGCTTAGGTTTAGGTTAGGGTGTTTAGATTAGGATTAGGTGTGGGTTTAGGTTTAGGGATTTGAGAATATATTTAGGTTTTAGGTTTAGGTTAGAGGTTATAGGTTCAGGTTTAAGTTTAGGTTAAGGTTAAGGTTTAGGTTTAGGTTATAAGCTATAGGTTTAGGGAATTGAGAATAGGTTGAGGTTTAGGTTTAGGAAATCGGGTTCGGGTTCGGGATCGGGTTCAGGTTTGGGTTTTCAAGTTTAGGTTTAGGTTTAGGTTTAGGTTAGGGAGTTGAGATTAGGATTAGATGTAGGTTTAGGTTTAGGTATTCGAAATAGGTTAAGGTTTAGGTTTAGGAATTCGGGTTCGTGTTCGGGATTGGGTTTCGGTTTGGGTTTTCAAGTTTAGGTTTAGGTTTAGGTTAGGGAGTTTAGATTAGGATTAGGTGTAGGTTTAGGTTTAGGGATTTGAGAATAGGTTAAGGTTTAGGTTTAGGTAATCGGATTCGGGTTCGGGATCGGGTTTTAGGTTTGGGTTTTCAAGTTTAGGTTTAGGTTTAGGTTAGGGAGTTTAGACTAGGATATGGTGTAGTATTAGGTTTAGGCATTTGAGAATAGGTTAAGGTTTAGGTTTAGGTTATAAGCTATAGGTTTGGGGAATTGAGAATAGGTTAAGGTTTAGGTTTAGGAAATCGGGTTCGGGTTCGGGATTGGGTTTACGTTTGGTTTTCAAGTTTAGGTTTAGGTTAGGGAGTTTAGATTAGGATTAGGTGTAGATTTAGGTTTAGGGATTTGAGAATAAGTTAATGTTTAGGTTTAAGAAAACGGATTCGGGTTCGGGATTGGGTTTAGGTTTGGGTTTTCAAGTTTAGGTTTAGGTTTAAGTTAGGTAGTTGAGATTAGGATTAGTTGTACGTGTAGGTTCAGGGATTTGAGAATAGGTTAAAGTTTAGGTTTAGGAAATCGGGTTCGAATTCGGGATTGGGTTTAGGTTTGGGTTTTCAAGTTTAGGTTTAGGTTTAGGTTAGGGAGTTTAGATTAGGATTAGGTGTAGATGTAGGTTTAGGAATTTGAGAATAGGTTAAGGTTTTGGTTTAGGTTATAAGCTATAGGTTTAGGGAATTGAGAATAGGTTAAGGTTTAGCTTTAGGAAATCGGGTTCGGGTTTGGGATCGGGTTTAGGCTTGGCTTTTCAAGTTAGTCGTAGGTTTAGGTTAGGGTGTTTAGATTAGGATTAGGTGTAGGTTTAGGTTTAGGGATTTGAGAATATATTTGGGTTTTAGGTTTTGGTTAGAGGTTATAGGTTCAGGTTTAAGTTTAGGTTAAGGTTAAGGTTTAGGTTTAGGTTATAAGCTATAGGTTTAGGGAATTGAGAATAGGTTAAGTTTAGGTTTAGGAAATCGGGTTCGGTTCTGGATCGGGTTTAGGTTTGGGTTTTCAAGTTTAGGTTTAGGTTTAGGTTTAGGTTAGGGAGTTGAGATTAGGATTAGATGTAGGTTTAGGTTTAGGTATTCAAAAATAGGTTAAGGTTTAGGTTTAGGAATTCGGGTTCAGGTTCGGGATTGGGTTTCAGTTTGGGTTTTCAAGTTTAGGTTTAGGTTTAGGTTAGGGAGTTTAGATTAGGATTGGGTGTAGGTTTAGGTTTAGGGATTTGAGAATAGGTTAAGGTTTAGGTTTAGGTAATCGGATTCGGGTTCGGGATCGGGTTTTAGGTTTGGGTTTTCAAGTTTAGGTTTAGGTTTAGGTTAGGGAGTTTAGACTAGGATATGGTGTAGTATTAGGTTTAGGCATTTGAGAATAGGTTAAGGTTTAGGTTTAGGTTATAAGCTATAGGTTTGGGGAATTGAGAATAGGTTAAGGTTTAGGTTTAGGAAATCGGGTTCGGGTTCGGGATTGGGTTTAGGTTTGGGTTTTCAAGTTTAGGTTTAGGTTAGGGAGTTTAGATTAGGATTAGGTGTAGATTTAGGTTTAGGGATTTGAGAATAAGTTAATGTTTAGGTTTAAGAAATCGGATTCGGGTTCGGGATTGGGTTTAGGTTTGGGTTTTCAAGTTTAGGTTTAGGTTCAAGTTAGGTAGTTGAGATTAGGATTAGTTGTACGTGTAGGTTCAGGGATTTGAGAATAGGTTAAAGTTTAGGTTTAGGAAATCGGGTTCGAATTCGGGATTGGGTTTAGGTTTGGGTTTTCAAGTTTAGGTTTAGGTTTAGGTTAGGGAGTTTAGATTAGGATTAGGTGTAGATGTAGGTTTAGGAATTTGAGAATAGGTTAAGGTTTTGGTTTAGGTTATAAGCTATAGGTTTAGGGAATTGAGAATAGGTTAAGGTTTAGCTTTAGGAAATCGGGTTCGGGTTTGGGATCGGGTTTAGGCTTGGCTTTTCAAGTTAGTCGTAGGTTTAGGTTAGGGTGTTTAGATTAGGATTAGGTGTAGGTTTAGGTTTAGGGATTTGAGAATATATTTGGGTTTTAGGTTTTGGTTAGAGGTTATAGGTTCAAAGTTTAAGTTTAGGTTAAGGTTAAGGTTTAGGTTCAAAGTTATAAGATATAGGTTTAGGGAATTGAGAATAGGTTAAGTTTAGGTTTAGGAAATCGGGTTCTGATTCTGGATCGGGTTTAGGTTTGGGTTTTCAAGTTTAGGTTTAGGTTTAGGTTTAGGTTAGGGAGTTGAGATTAGGATTAGATGTAGGTTTAGGTTTAGTATTCAAAAATAGGTTAAGGTTTAGGTTTAGGAATTCGGGTTCTGTGTCTGGGATTGGGTTCCAGATTTGGGTTTTCAAGTTTAGGTTTAGGTTTAGGTTAGGGAGTTTAGATTAGGATTGGGTGTAGGTTTAGGTTTAGGATTTGAGAATAGGTTAAGGTTTAGGTTTAGGTAATCGGATTCGGGTTCGGGATCGGGTTTTAGGTTTGGGTTTTCAAGTTTAGGTTTAGGTATAGGTTAGGGAGTTTAGACTAGGATATGGTGTAGTATTAGGTTTAGGCATTTGAGAATAGGTTAAGGTTTAGGTTTAGGTTATAAGCTATAGGTTTGGGGAATTGAGAATAGGTTAAGGTTTAGGTTTAGGAAATCGGGTTCGGGTGTTGGGATTGGGTTTAGGTTTGGGTTTTCAAGTTTAGGTTTAGGTTAGGGAGTTTAGATTAGGATTAGGTGTAGATCTAGGTTTAGTGGATTTGAGAATAAGTTAATGTTTAGGTTTAAGAAATCGGATTCGGGTTCTGGGATTGGGTTTAGGTTTGGGTTTTCAAGTTTAGGTTTAGGTTCAAGTTAGGGAGTCGAGATTAGGATTAGTTGTACGTGTAGGTTCGTGGATTTGAGAATAGGTTAAAGTTTAGGTTTAGGAAATCGGGTTCGAATTCGGGATTGGGTTTAGGTTTGGGTTTTCAAGTTTAGGTTTAGGTTTAGGTTAGGGAGTTTAGATTAGGATTAGGTGTAGATGTAGGTTTAGGAATTTGAGAATCGGTTAAGGTTTTGGTTTAGGTTATAAGCTATAGGTTTAGGGAATTGAGAATAGGTTAAGGTTTAGCTTTAGAAATCGGGTTCGGGTTTGGGATCGGGTTTAGCTTGGCTTTTCAAGTTAGTCGTAGGTTTAGGTTAGGGTGTTTAGATTAGGATTAGGTGTAGGTTTAGGTTTAGGATTTGAGAATATATTTGGGTTTTAGGTTTTGGTTAGAGGTTATAGGTTCAAAGTTTAAGTTTAGGTTAAGGTTAAGGTTTAGGTTTAGGTTATAAGCTATAGGTTTAGGGAATTGAGAATAGGTTAAGGTTTAGGTTTAGGAAATCGGGTTCGGGTTCGGGATCGGGTTTAGGTTTGGGTTTTCAAGTTTAGGTTTAGGTTTAGGTTTAGGTTAGGGAGTTGAGATTAGGATTAGATGTAGGTTTAGGTTTAGGTATTCAAAAATAGGTTAAGGTTTAGGTTTGGGAATCTCGGTTCTGTGTTTCGGGATTGGGTTTCGGTTTGGGTTTTCAAGTTTAGGTTTAGGTTTAGGTTAGGGAGTTTAGATTAGGATTAGGTGTAGGTTTAGGTTTAGGGATTTGAGAATAGGTTAAGGTTTAGGTTTAGGTAATCGGATTCGGGTTCGGGATCGGGTTTTAGGTTTGGGTTTTTTCGCAGTTTATGTTTAGGTTTAGGTTAGGAGTTTAGACTAGATATGGTGTAGTATTAGGTTTAGGCATTTGAGAATAGGTTAAGGTTTAGGTTTAGGTTATAAGCTATAGGTTTAGGGAATTGAGAATAGGTTAAGGTTTAGGTTTAGAAATCGGGTTCGGGTTCGGGATTGGGTTTAGGTTTGGGTTTTCAAGTTTAGGTTTAGGTTTCAAGTTAGGGAGTTGAGATTAGGATTAGGTGTAGGTGTAGGTTAAGGTTTAGGTTATAGGTTATAAGTTCAGTTTAGGTTTAGGTTAAGGTTAAGGTTTATGTTTAGGTTATAAGCTATATGTTTAGGGAATTGAGAATAGGTTAAGGTTTAGGTTTAGGAAATCGGGTTCGGGTTTGGGATCGGGTTTAGGTTTGGGTTTTCAAGTTTAGGTTTAGGTTTAGGTTAGGGAGTTTAGATTAGATTAGGTGTAGGTTTAGATTTAGGGATTTGAGAATAGGTTAAGGTTTAGGTTTAGAAAATCGGGTTCTGGATCGGGTTTTAGGTTTGGGTTTTCAAGTTTAGGTTTAGGTTTAGGTTAGGGAGTCGAGATTAGGATTAGGTGTAGGTTTAAGTTTAGGATTTGAAAATAGGTTAAGGTTTAGGTTTAGGAATTCGGGTTCGGGTTCGGGATTGGGTTTAGGTTTAGGTTTTCAAGCTTAGGTTTAGGTTTAGGTTAGGGAGTTTAGATTAGGATTAGTTATTGGTTTAGGTTTAGGATTTGAGAATAGGTTAAAGTTTAGGTTTAGTATATCGAGTTCTGGATCGGGTTTTAGGTTTGGGTTTTCAAGTTTAGGTTTAGGTTTAGGTTAGGAGTTGAGATTAGGATTAGGTGTAGGTTTAAGTTTAGGATTTGAAAATAGGTTAAGGTTTAGGTTTAAGAATTCGGGTTCGGGTTCGGGATTGGGTTTAGGTTTGGGTTTTCAAGCTTAGGTTTAGGTTTAGGTTAGGGAGTTTAGATTAGGATTAGCTATTGGTTTAGGTTTAGGGATTTGAGAATAGGTTAAAGTTTAGTTTTAGTATATCGAGTTCGGGATCGGGTTTTAGGTTTGAGTTTTCAAGTTTAGGTTTAGGTTTAGGTTAGGGAGTTGAGATTAGGATTAGGTGTAGGTTTAAGTTTAGGGATTTGAAAATAGGTTAAGGTTTAGGTTTAAGAATTCGGGTTCGGGTTCGGGATTGGGTTTAGGTTTGGGTTTTCAAGCTTATGTTTAGGTTTAGGTTAGGGAGTTTAGATTAGGATTAGCTGTTGGTTTAGGTTTAGGATTTGAGAATAGGTTAAAGTTTAGGTTTAGGAAATCGGGTTCGGGTTCGGATCGGGTTTAGGTTTGGGTTTTCGTGTTTAGGTTTAGGTTTAGGTTAGGAGTTTAGATTAGGATTAGGTGTAGGTGTAAGTTTAGGAATTTGAGAATAGGTTAAGGTTTAGTTTAGGTTAAGGTTTAGGTTATAAGCTATAGGTTTAGGGAATTGATAATAGGTTAAGGTTTAGGTTTAGGAAATCGTGTTCTGTTCTGGGATCGGAGTGTTTAGGTTTGGGTTTTCAAGTTTAGGTTTAGGTTTAGGTTTGGGAGTTGAGATAAGGATTAGCTGTAGGTTTAGGTTTAGTGATTTAAGAATATATTTAGGTTATAAGTTATAGGTTCAGGTTTAGGTTTAGGTTAAGGTTAAGGTTTAGGTTTAGGTTATAAGCTATAGGTTTAGGGAATTGAGAATAGGTTAAGGTTTAGGTTTAGGAAATCGGGTTCGGGTTCGGGATCGGGTTTAGGTTTGGGTTTTCAAGTTTAGGTTTAGGTTTAAGTTTGGGAGTTGAGATTAGGATTAGGTGTAGGTTTAGGTTTTGGGATTTGAAAATAGGTTAAGGTTTAGGTTTAAGAAATTGGTTTCAGGTTCGGGATTGGTTTAGGTTTGGGTTTTCAAGTTTAGGTTTAGGTTTAGGTTAAAGAGTTTAGATTAGGATTAGGTGTAGGTTTAGGTTTAGGGATTTGAGAATAGGTTAAGGTTTAGGTTTAGGAAATCGGGTTCGGGTTTGGGATCGGGTTTTAGGTTTGGGTTTTCAAGTTTTGGTTTAGGTTTAGGTTAGGGATTTGAGATGAGGATTAGGTGTAGGTGTAGGTTTAGGGATTCGAGAATATATTTAGGTTTTAGGTTTACTTTATAGGTTATAGGTTCAAGTTTAGGTTAAGGTTAAGGTTAAGGTTTAGGTTTATGTTATAAGCTATAGGTTTAAGAAATTGAGAATAGGTTAAGGTTTAGGTTTAGGAAATCCGGTTGTCTGTTCAGATCGTTTAGGTTTGGGTTTTCAAGTTTAGGTTTGGGAGTAAAGATTAAGATTAGGTGTTGGTTTAGGTTTAGGGATTTGAAAATAGGTTAAGGTTTAGGTTTAAGAATTGCCGTGTTCGGGATTAGGTTTAGGTTTGGGTTTTCAAGCTTAGGTTTAGCTTTAGGTTAGGGAGTTTAGATTAGGATTGGATGTAGGTTTAGGTTTAGGATATGAGAATAGGTTTAGGTTTAGGTTTAAGAAATCGGGCACGGGTTCGGGATCGTTTTAAGTTTGGGTTTTCAAGTTTAGGTTTAGGTTTAGGTTAGGGAGTTTAGCTTAGGATTAGGTGTAGGTTTAGGTTTTAGGATTTGAGAATAGGTTAAGGTTTAGGCTTAGAAATCGGGCCTGGTTCTGGGATTGGGTTTAGGTTTAGGTTAGGGAGTTTAGAATAGGATTAGGTGTAGGTGTAGGTTTAAGAATTTGAGAATAGGTTAAGATTTAGGTTTAGGTTATAAGCTATAGGTTTAGGGAATTGAGAATAGGTTAAGATTTAGGTTTAGAAATCGGGTTCAGTTCGAAATCGGGTTTAGGTTTGGGTTTTCAAGTTTAGGTTTAGGTTTATGTTAGGGAGTTGAGATTAGGATTAGGTGTAGGTTTAGGTTTAGGTATTTGAGGATATATTTAAGTTTTAGGTTTAGGTTATAGGTTATAGGTTCAGGTTTATGTTAAGGTTAAGGTTAAGGTTTAGGTTTTGGTTATAAGCTATAGGTTTAGGGAATTGAGAATAGGTTAAGGTTTAGGTTTAGAAATCGGGTTCGGGTTCTGCTCTGGGTTTAGGTCTGGGTTTTCAAGTTTAGGTTAGGGAGTCGAGATTAGGATTAGGTGTAGGTTTAGGTTTAGGGATTTGAAAAAATAGGTTAAGGTTTAGGTTTAATAATTGTGTTCGGGTTCGGGATTGGGTTTAGGTATGGGTTTTCAAGTTTAGGTTTAGGTTTAAGTTAGGGAGTTTAGATTAGGATTAGGTGTAGGATTAGGTTTAGAGATTTGAGAATAGGTTAAGGTTTAGGTTTAGGAAATCGGATTCGGGTTCTGGATCAAGTTTTAGGTTTGGGTTTTCAAGTTTAGGTTTAGGTTAGGGAGTTTAGATTAGGATTAGGTGTAGATTTAGGTTTAGGGATTGAGAATAGGTTAATGTTTAGGTTTAAGAAATCGGATTCGGGTTCGGGATTGGGTTTAGGTTTGGGTTTTCAAGTTTAGGTTTAGGTTCAAGTTAGGGAGTTGAGATTAAGATTACTTGGACGTGTAGGTTTAGGGATTTGAGAATAGGTTAAAGTTTAGGTTTAGGAAATCGGGTTCGAATTCGGGATTGGGTTTAGGTTTGGGTTTTCATGTTTAGGTTTAGGTTTAGGTTAGGGAGTTTAGATTAGATTAGGTGTAGATGTAGGTTTAGGAATTTGAGAATAGGTTAAGGTTTTGGTTTAGGTTATAAGCTATAGGTTTAGGGAATTGAGAATAGGTTAAGGTTTAGCTTTTTAGGAAATCGGGTTCTGGGTTTGGGATCTGGGGTTTAGGCTTGGGTTTTCAAGTTAGACATATGTTTAGGTTAGGTGTTTAGATTAGATTAGGTGTAGGTTTAGGTTTTAGGATTTGAGAATATATTTAGGTTTTAGGTTTAGGTTAGAGGTTATAGGTTCTGAGTTTAAGTTTAGGTTAAGGTTAAGGTTTAGGTTTAGGTTATAAGCTATAGGTTTAGTGGAATTGAGAATAGGTTAAGGTTTAGGTTTAGGAAATCGGGTTCGGGTTTGGGATCGGGTTTAGGTTTGGGTTTTCAAGTTTAGGTTTAGGTTTAGGTTTAGGTTAGGGAGTTGAGATTAGGATTAGATGTAGGTTTAGGTTTAAGTATTCGAAAAATAGGTTAAGGTTTAGGTTTAGGAATTCGGGTTCTGTGTTCTGGATTGGGTTTGTTTGGGTTTTCAAGTTTAGGTTTAGGTTTAGGTTAGGAGAGTTTAGATTAGGATTAGGTGTAGGTTTAGGTTTAGGATTTGAGAATAGGTTAAGGTTTAGGTTTAGGTAATCGGATTCGAGTTCCTGGATCGGGTTTTAGGTTTGGGTTTTCAAGTTTAGGTTTAGGTTTAGTTAGGGAGTTTAGACTAGGATATGGTGTAGTATTAGGTTTAGGCATTTGAGAATAGGTTAAGGTTTAGGTTTAGGTTATAAGCTATAAGGTTTAGGGAATTGAGGATAGGTTAAGGTTTAGGTTTAGAAATCGGGTTCGGGTTCGGTAGATCGGGGTTTAGGTTTGGGTTTTCAAGTTTAGGTTTAGGTTTCGGTTAGGGAGTTTAGATTAGGATTAGGTGTTGGTGTAGGTTTAGGTTTAGGTTGTAGGTTATAAGTTCAAAGTTTAGGTTTAGGTTAAGGTTAAGGTTTATGTTTAGGTTATAGCTATAGGTTTAGGGAATTGAGAATAGGTTAAGGTTTAGGTTTAGAAATAGGTTCGGGTTTGGGATCGGGTTTAGGTTTGGGTTTTCAAGTTTAGGTTTAGGTTTAGGTTAGGAGTTTAGATTAGATTAGGTGTAGGTTTAGGTTTAGGGATTTGAGAATAGGTTAAGGTTTAGGTTTAGAAAATCGGGTTCTGGATTGGGTTTTAGGTTTGGGTTTTCAAGTTTAGGTTTAGGTTTAGGTTAGGGAGTTAAGATTAGGATAAGGTGTAGGTTTAAGTTTAGGATTTGAAAGTAGGTTAAGGTTTAGGTTTAGGAATTCGGGTTTGGGTTCTGGGATTAGGTTTAGGTTTAGGTTTTCAAGCTTAGGTTTAGGTTTAGGTTAAGCGATTTAGATTAGGATTAGCTATTGGTTTAGGTTTAGGATTTGAGAATAGGTTAAAGTTTAGGTTTAGAATATCGAGTTCGGGATCAAGTTTTAGGTTTGGGTTTTCAAGTTTATGTTTAGGTTTAGGTTAGGGAGTCGAGATTAGGATTAGTGTAGGTTTAAGTTTAGGATTTGAAAATAGGTTAAGGTTTAGGTTTAAGAATTCGGGTTCTGGTTCTGGATCGGGTTTAGGTTTGGGTTTTCAAGCTTATGTTTAGGTTTAGGTTGGGGAGTTTAGATTAGGATTACCGTTGGTTTAGGTTTAGTGATTTGAGAATAGGTTAAAGTTTAGGTTTAGAAATCGGGTTGTTTGGATCGGGTTTAGGTTTGGGTTTTCGTGTTTAGGTTTAGGTTTAGGTTTGGGAGTTTAGATTAAGATTAGGTGTAGGTGTAGGTTTAGGAATTTGAGAATAGGTTAAGGTTTAGGTTTAGGTTAAGGTTTAGGTTATAAGCTATAGGTTTAGGGAATTGATAATAGGTTAAGGTTTAGGTTTAGAAATCGTGTTTGTTCGAGATCGATTTTTAGGTTTGGGTTTTCAAGTTTAGGTTTAGGTTTAGGTTTGGGAGTCGAGATTAGGATTAGTGTAGGTTTAGGTTTAGTGATTTGAGAATATATTTAGGTTATAAGTTATAGGTTCAAAGTTTAGGTTTAGGTTTAGTTAAGGTTAAGGTTTAGGTTTAGGTTATAAGCTATAGGTTTAGGGAATTGAGAATAGGTTAAGGTTTAGATTTAGGAAATCCAAGTTCGGGTCTGGGATTGGTTTAGGTTTGGGTTTTCAAGTTTAGGTTTAGGTTAAAGAGTTTAGATTAGGATTAGGTGTAGGTTTAGGTTTAGGGATTTGAGAATGGGTTAAGGTTTAGGTTTAGGAAATCGGGTTCGGGTTTGGGATCGGGTTTTAGGTTTGGGTTTTCAAGTTTTGGTTTAGGTTTAGGTTAGGGATTTGAGATGAGGATTAGGTGTAGGTGTAGTTTAGGGATTTGAGAATATATTTAGGTTTTAGGTTTACTTTATAGGTTATAGGTTCAAGTTTAGGTTCAGGTTAAGATTAAGGTTTAGGTTTATGTTATAAGCTATAGGTTTAAGAAATTGAGAATAGGTTAAGGTTTAGGTTTAGAAATCCGGTTCTGTTCCCAGATCGGGTTTAGGTTTGGGTTTTCAAGTTTAGGTTTAGGTTTAGGTTTAGGTTTGGGAGTTAAGATTAAGATTAGGTGTTGGTTTAGGTTTAGGATTTGAAAATAGGTTAAGGTTTAGGTTTAAGAATCGGTCTGTGTTCTGGGATTAGGTTTAGGTTGGGTTTTCAAGTTTAGGTTTAGCTTTAGGTTAGGGAGTTTAGATTAGGATTGGGTGTAGGTTTAGGTTTAGGTTTAGGTTTAAGAAATCGGGCACGGGTTCTGGATCGGGTTTTAAGTTTGGGTTTTCAAGTTTAGGTTTAGGTTTAGGTTAGGGAGTTTAGCTTAGATTAGGTGTAGGTTTAGGTTTAGGGATTTGAGAATAGGTTAAGGTTTAGGCTTATGAAATCAGGCCTCGTGTTCGGGATTAGGATTAGATTTAGGTTAGGGAGTTTAGAATAGGATTAGTGTGTAGGTGTAGGTTTAAGAATTTGAGAATAGGTTAAGATTTAGGTTTAGGTTATAAGCTATAGGTTTAGGAATTGAGAATAGGTTAAGATTTAGGTTTAGGAAATCGTGTTTGAGTTCGAGATCGGGTTTAGGTTTGGGTTTTCAAGTTTAGGTTTAGGTTTAGGTTAGGAGCCGAGATTAGGATTAGGTGTAGGTTTAGGTTTAGGCATTTGAGAATATATTTAAGTTTTAGGTTTAGGTTATAAAGTTATAGGTTTAGGTTTAGGTTAAGGTTAAGGTTAAGGTTTAGGTTTTGGTTATAAGCTATAGGTTTAGGGAATTGAGAATAGGTTAAGGTTTAGGTTTAGAAATCGGGTTCGGGTTCTGGATCGGGTTTAGGTTTGGGTTTTCATGTTTAGGTTTAGGTTTAGGTTAGTTTGGGAGTTGAGATTAGTGTAGGTTTAGGTTTAGGATTTGAAAATAGGTTAAGGTTTAGGTTTAATAATTTAGGTTCGGGTTTGGGATTGGGTTTAGGTTTGGGTTTTCAAGTTTAGGTTTAGGTTTAACTTAGTGGAGTTTAGATTAGATTAGGTGTAGGTTTAGGTTTAGAGATTTGAGAATAGATTAAGGTTTAGGTTTAGAAATCGGATTCGGGTTCGAGATCAAGTTTTAGGTTTGGGTTTTCAAGTTTAGGTTTAGGTTAGGGAGTTTAGATTAGGATTAGGTGTAGATTTAGGTTTAGTGGATTTGAGAATAGGTTAATGTTTAAAGTTTAAGAAATCGGATTCTGCCCGGGATCGGGTTTAGGTTTGGGTTTTCAAGTTTAGGTTTAGGTTCAAGTTAGGAGTCGAGATTAGGATTAGTTGTGCACGTGTAGGTTTAGTGGATTTGAGAATAGGTTAAAGTTTAGGTTTAGGAAATCGAGTTCGACTGGGGAGTGGGTTTAGGTTTGGGTTTTCAAGTTTAGGTTTAGGTTTAGGTTAGGAGTTTAGATTAGGATTAGGTGTAGATGTAGGTTTAGAATTTGAGAATAGGTTAAGGTTTTGGTGTAGGTTATAAGCTATAGGTTTAGGGAATTGAGAATAGGTTAAGGTTTAGCTTTAGGAAATCGGGTTCGGGTTTGGGATCGGGTTTAGGCTTGGGTTTTCAAGTTAGGCGTAGGTTTTGGTTAGGGTGTTTAGATTAGGATTAGGTGTAGGTTTAGGTTTAGGGATTTGAGAATATATTTAGGTTTTAGGTTTAGGTTAGAGGTTATAGGTTGAGTTTAAGTTTAGGTTAAGGTTAAGGTTTAGGTTTAGGTTATAAGCTATAGGTTTAGGAAATTGAGAATAGGTTAAGGTTTAGGTTTAGAAATCGTGTTCGGGTTCTGGATCGTTTAGGTTTGGGTTTTCAAGTTTAGGTTTAGGTTTAGGTTTAGGTTAGGGAGTTGAGATTAGGATTAGATGTAGGTTTAGGTTTAGGTATTCGAAAAATAGGTTAAGGTTTAGGTTTAGGAATCGGGTTCGTGTTCTGGATGGGTTTTTCAGGGTTTTCAAGTTTAGGTTTAGGTTTAGGTTGGGGAGTTTAGATTAGATTAGGTGTAGGTTTAGGTTTAGGATTTGAGAATAGGTTAAGGTTTAGGTTTAGGTAATCGGATTCGGGTTCGGGATCGGGTTTTAGGTTTCGGTTTTCAAGTTTAGGTTTAGGTTTAGGTTTAGGAGTTTAGACTAGGATATGGTGTAGTATTAGGTTTAGGCAATTGAGAATAGGTTAAGGTTTAGGTTTAGGTTATAAGCTATAGGTTTAGGGAATTGAGAATAGGTTAAGGTTTAGGTTTAGGAAATCGGGTTCGGGTTCTGGGATTGGGTTTAGGTTTGGGTTTTCACGTTTAGGTTTAGGTTTCGGTTAGGGAGTTGAGATTAGGATTAGGTGTAGGTGTAGGTTTAGGTTTAGTTTATAGGTTATAAGTTCAGGCTTAAGTTTAGGTTAAGGTTAAGGTTTATGTTTAGGTTATAAGCTATAGGTTTAATGAATTGAGAATAGGTTAAGGTTTAGGTTTAGGAAATGCCCGGGTTCGGGTTTGGGATCTAAGTTTAGGTTTGGGTTTTCAAGTTTAGGTTTAGGTTTAGGTTAGGAGTTTAGATTAGGATTAGGTGTAGGTTTAGGTTTAGGATTTGAGAATAGGTTAAGGTTTAAGCTTATGAAATCGCTCGGGTTGGGATTGGGATTAGATTTAGGTTAGGGAGTTTAGAATAGATTAGGTGTAGGTGTAGGTTTAAGAATTTGAGAATAGGTTAAGATTTAGGTTTAGGTTATAAGCTATAGGTTTAGGGAATTGAGAATAGGTTAAGATTTAGGTTTAGAAATCGGGGTTCGTGTTCGAGATCGGGTTTAGGTTTGGGTTTTCAAGTTTAGGTTTAGGTTTACGTTAAGGAGCCGAGATTAGGATTAGGTGTAGGTTTAGGTTTAGGCATTTGAGAATATATTTAAGTTTTAGGTTTAGGTTATAGGTTATAGGTTCAAAGTTTAGGTTAAGGTTAAGGTTAAGGTTTAGGTTTTGGTTATAAGCTATAGGTTTAGGGAATTGGGAATAGGTTAAGGTTTAGGTTTAGGAAATCGGGTTCGGGTTTGGGATCGGGTTTAGGTTTGGGTTTTCATGTTTAGGTTTAGGTTTAGGTTAGGGAGTTGAGATTAGTGTAGGTTTAGGTTTAGGGATTTGAAAATAGGTTAAGGTTTAGGTTTAATAATTCGTGTCTGGTTCTGGATTGGGTTTAGGTATGGGTTTTCAAGTTTAGGTTTAGGTTTAAGTTAGGGAGTTTAGATTAGGATTAGGTGTAGGTTTAGGTTTAGAGATTTGAGAATAGATTAAGGTTTAGGTTTAGAAATCGGATTCGGGTTCGAGATCAAGTTTTAGGTTTGGGTTTTCAAGTTTAGGTTTAGGTTAGGGAGTTTAGATTAGATTAGGTGTAGATTTAGGTTTAGGGATTTGAGAATAGGTTAATGTTTAGGTTTAAGAAATCGGATTCGGGTTCGGGTTTAGGTTTAGGTTTGGGTTTTCAAGTTTAGGTTTAGGTTCAAGTTAGTGGAGTTGAGATTAGGATTAGTTGTACGTGTAGGTTTAGTGGATTTGAGAATAGGTTAAAGTTTAGGTTTAGAAATCGGGTTCGATTCGGGAGTGGGTTTAGGTTTGGGTTTTCAAGTTTAGGTTTAGGTTTAGGTTAGGGAGTTTAGATTAGATTAGGTGTAGATGTAGGTTTAGGAATTTTAATAGGTTAAGGTTTTGGTTTAGGTTATAAGCTATTGGTTTAGGGAATAGAGAATAGGTTAAGGTTTAGGTTTAGAAAGTCGGGTTCTGGATCGGGGTTTTAGGTTTAGGTTTTCATGTTTAGGTTTAGGTTTAGGTTAGGAGTCGAGATTAGGATTAGGTGTAGGTTTAAGTTTAGGATTTGAAAATAGGTTAAGGTTTAGGTTTAGGAATTCGGGTTCGGGTTTGGGATTGAGTTTAGGTTTAGGTTTTCAAGCTTAGGTTTAGGTTTAGGTTAGGAGTTTAGATTAGGATTAGCTATTGGTTTAGGTTTAGGGATTTGAGAATAGGTTAAAGTTTAGGTTTAGTATATCGAGTTCAGATCGGGTTTTAGGTTTGGGTTTTCAAGTTTTGGTTTAGGTTTAGGTTGGGAGTCGAGATTAGATTAGGTGTAGGTTTAAGTTTAGGATTTGAAAATAGGTTAAGGTTTAGTTTGAGAATTGGTCCGGGTTCTGGATTGGGTTTAGGTTTGGGTTTTCAAGCTTAGGTTTAGGTTTAGGTTAGGGAGTTTAGATTAGGATTATGTGTTGGTTTAGGTTTAGGGATTTGAGAATAGGTTAAAGTTTAGGTTTAGAAATCGGGTTCGGGTTCTGGATCGGGTTTAGGTTTGGGTTCTCGAGTCTAGGTTTAGGTTTAGGTTAGGGAGTTTAGGTTAGGATTAGTCAGTAGGTGTAGGTTTAGGAATTTGAGAATAGGTTAAGGTTTAGGTTTAAGTTAAGGTTTAGGTTATAAGCTATAGGTTTAGGGAATTGATAATAGGTTAAGGTTTAGGTTTAGAAATCAAAGTTCGTGTTCTGGATCAAAGTTTAGGTTTGGGTTTTCAAGTTTAGGTTTAGGTTTAGGTTTGGGAGTTGAGATTAGGATTAGTGTAGGTTTAGGTTTAGTGATTTGAGAATATATTTAGGTTATAAGTTATAGGTTCAGGTTTAGGTTTAGGTTAAGGTTAAGGTTTAGGTTTAGATTATAAGCTATATGTTTAGGGAATTGAGAATAGGTTAAGGTTTAGGTTTTGGAAATCGGGTTCGGGTTCTGGATCGGGTTTAGGTTTGGGTTTTCAAGTTTAGGTTTAGGTTTAAGTTTGGGAGTTGAGATTAGGATTAGGTGTAGGTTTAGGTTTTGGGATTTGAAAATAGGTTAAGGTTTAGGTTTAAGAAATTGGTTTCGTGTGTTGTGGATTGGTTTAGGTTTGGGTTTTCAAGTTTAGGTTTAGGTTTAGGTTAAAGAGTTTAGATTAGGATTAGGGTAGGTTTAGGTTTAGGGATTTGAGAATAGGTTAAGGTTTAGGTTTAGAAATCGGGTTCGTGTTTGGGATCGGGTTTTAGGTTTGGGTTTTCTAGTTTAGGTTTAAGTTTAGGTTAGGATTTGAGATGAGGATTAGGTGTAGATGTAGGTTTAGGGATTTGAGAATATATTTAGGTTTTAGGTTTACTTTATAGGTTATAGGTTCAAGTTTAGGTTTAGGTTAAGATTAAGGTTTAGGTTTATGTTATAGGCTATAGGTTTAAGAAATTGAGAATAGGTTAAGGTTTAGGTTTAGGAAATCGGGTTCGGGTTCGAGATCGGGTTTAGGTTTGGGTTTTCAAGTTTAGGTTTAGGTTTAGGTTTAGGTTTGGGAGTTAAGATTAAGATTAGGTGTTGGTTTAGGTTTAGGGATTTGAAAATAGGTTAAGGTTTAGGTTTAAGAATCTGGTTTTGGTTTGGATTAGGTTTAGGTTTGGGTTTTCTAGTTTAGGTTTAGCTTTAGGTTGGGAGTTTAGATTAGGATTGGGTGTAGGTTTAGGTTTTAGGATTTGAGAATAGGTTTAGGTTTAGGTTTAAGAAATCGGGCACGGGTTCTGGATCGGGTTTTAAGTTTGGGTTTTCAAGTTTAGGTTTAGGTTTAGGTTACTGAGTTTAGCTTGGGATTAGGTGTAGGTTTAGTTTTAGGGATTTGAGAATAGGTTAAGGTTTAGGCTTAGGAAATCGGGCTCTGTTCTGGGATTGGGTTTAGGTTTAGGTTAGGGAGTTTAGAATAGGATTAGGTGTAGGTGTAGGTTTAAGAATTTGAGAATAGGTTAAGATTTAGGTTTAGGTTATAAGCTATAGGTTTAGGGAATTGAGAATAGGTTAAGATTTAGGTTTAGAAATCGGGTTCTGTTCGAGATCGGGTTTAGTTTGGGTTTTCAAGTTTAGGTTTAGGTTTAGGTTAGGGAGTTGAGATTAGGATTAGGTATCGGTTTAGGTTTAGGCATTTGAGAATATATTTAAGTTTTAGGTTTAGGTTATAGGTTATAGGTTCAGGTTTAGGTTAAGGTTAAGGTTAATGTTTAGGTTTTGGTTATAAGCTATATGTTTAGGGAATTGAGAATAGGTTAAGGTTTAGGTTTAGGAAATCGGGTTCGGGTTCTGGATCGGGTTTAGGTTTGGGTTTTCATGTTTAGGTTTAGGTTTAGGTTAGGGAGTTGAGATTTGGATTAGGTGTCGGTTTAGGTTTAGGGATTTGAAAATAGGTTAAGGTTTAGGTTTAATAATTCAGGTTCGGGTTCGGGATTGAGTTTAGGTATGGGTTTTCAAGTTTAGGTTTAGGTTTAAGTTAGGGAGTTTAGATTAGGATTAGGTGTAGGTTTAGGTTTAGAGATTTGAGAATAGGTTAAGGTTTAGGTTTAGAAATCGGATTCGGGTTCTGGATCAAGTTTTAGGTTTGGGTTTTCAAGTTTAGGTTTAGGTTAGGGAGTTTAGATTAGGATTAGGTGTAGATTTAGGTTTAGGGATTTGAGAATAGGTTAATGTTTAGGTTTAAGAAATCGGATTCGGGTTCGGGATTGGGTTTAGGTTTGGGTTTTCAAGTTTAGGTTTAGGTTCAAGTTAGGGAGTTGAGATTAGGATTAGTTGTACGTGTAGGTTTATGGATTTGAGAATAGGTTAAAGTTTAGGTTTAGGAAATCGGGTTCGAATTCGGGAGTGGGTTTAGGTTTGGGTTTTCAAGTTTAGGTTTAGGTTTAGATTAGGGAGTTTAGATTAGGATTAGGTGTAGATGTAGGTTTAGGAATTTGAGAATAGGTTAAGGTTTTGGTGTAGGTTTTAAGCTATAGGTTTAGGGAATTGAGAATAGGTTAAGGTTTAGCTTTAGGAAATCGGGTTCGGGTTTGGGATCGGAGTTTAGGCTTGGGTTTTCAAGTTAGGCCTAGGTTTAGGTTAGGGTGTTTAGATTAGATTAGGTGTAGGTTTAGGTTTAGGGATTTGAGAATATATTTAGGTTTTAGGTTTAGGTTAGAGGTTATAGGTTCAAAGTTTAAGTTTAGGTTAAGGTTAAGGTTTAGGTTTAGGTTATAAGCAATAGGTTTAGGGAATTGAGAATAGGTTAAGGTTTAGGTTTAGAAATCGGGTCTGGTTCTGGGATCGGGTTTAGGTTTGGGTTTTGAAGTTTAGGTTTAGGTTTAGGTTTAGGTTAGGGAGTTGCGATTAGGATTAGATGTAGGTTTAGGTTTAGGTATTCGAAAATAGGTTAAGGTTTAGGTTTAGAATTCGGTCTGTTCTGGATTGGGTTTCGGTTTGGGTTTTCAAGTTTAGGTTTAGGTTTAGGTTAGGAGTTTAGATTAGGATTAGGTGTAGGTTTAGGTTTAGGATTTGAGAATAAGTTAAGGTTTAGGTTTAGGTAATCGAATTCGGGTTCGGGATCGGGTTTTAGGTTTGGGTTTTCAGGTTTAGGTTTAGGTTTAGGTTACGGAGTTTAGACTAGGATATGGTGTAGTATTAGGTTTAGTCATTTGAGAATAGGTTAAGGTTTAGGTTTAGGTTATAAGCTATAGGTTTAGGGAATTGAGAATAGGTTAAGGTTTAGGTTTAGGAAATCGGGTTCGGGTTCGGGATTGGGTTTAGGTTTGGGTTTTCAAGTTTAGGTTTAGGTTTCGGTTAGGGAGTTGAGATTAGGATTAGGTGTAGGTGTAGGTTTAGGTTTAGTTTATAGGTTATAAGTTCAGGTTTAAGTTTAGGTTAAGGTTAAGGTTTATGTTTAGGTTATAAGCTATAGGTTTAGGGAATTGAGAATAGGTTAATGTTTAGGTTTAAGAAATCGGGTTCGGGTTTGGGATCGGGTTTAGGTTTGGGTTTTCAAGTTTAGGTTTAGGTTTAGGTTAGGGAGTTTAGATTAGGATTAGGTGTAGGTTTAGGTTTAGGGATTTGAGAATAGGTTAAGGTTTAGGTTTAGAAAATCGGGTTCTGGATCGGGTTTTAGGTTTGGGTTTTCAAGTTTAGGTTTAGGTTTAGGTTAGGGAGTTGAGATTAGTATTAGGTGTAGGTTTAAGTTTAGGGATTTGAAAATAGGTTAAGGTTTAGGTTTAGGAATCTGGTTCGGGATTGGGATTGGGTTTAGTTTAGGTTTTCAAGCTTATGTTTAGGTTAAGGTTAGGGAGTTTAGATTAGGATTAGCTATTTGTTTAGGTTTAGAGATTTGAGAATAGGTTAAAGTTTAGGTTTAGTATATCGAGTTCGGGATCGGGTTTTAGGTTTGGGTTTTCAAGTTTAGGTTTAGGTTTAGGTTAGGGAGTTGAGATTAGGATTAGGTGTAGGTTTAAGTTTAGGGATTTGAAAATAGGTTAAGATTTTGGTTTAAGAATTCGGGTTCGGGTACGGGATTGGGTTTAGGTTTGGGTTTTCAAGCTTAGGTTTAGGTTTAGGTTAGGGAGTTTAGATTAGGATTAGCTGTTGGTTTAGGTTTAGGGATTTGAGAATAGGTTAAAGTTTAGGTTTAGGAAATCGGGTTCGGGTTCGGATCGGGTTTAGGTTTGGGTTTTCGTGTTTAGGTTTAGGTTTAGGTTAGGGAGTTTAGATTAGGATTAGGTGTAGGTGTAGGTTTAGGAATTTGAGAATAGGTTAAGGTTTAGGTTATAAGCTATAGGTTTAGGGAATTGATAACAGGTTAAGGTTTAGGTTTGGGTTTTCAAGTTTAGGTTTAGGTTTAGGTTTGGGAGTTGAGATTAAGATTAGCTGTAGGTTTAGGTTTAGTGATTTGAGAATATATTTAGGTTATAAGTTATAGGTTCAAAGTTTAGGTTTAGGTTAAGGTTAAGGTTTAGGTTTAGGTTATAAGCTATAGGTTTAGGGAATTGAGAATAGGTTAAGGTTTAGGTTTAGGAAAATCGGGTTGGGTTCGGGATCGAGTTTAGGTTTGGGTTTAAGTTTAGGTTTAGGTTTAAGTTTGGGAGTTGAGATTAGGATTAGGTGTAGGTTTAGGTTTTGGGATTTAAAAATAGGTTAAGGTTTAGGTTTAAGAAATTGGTTTTAAGGTGTTCGTGATTGGTTTAGGTTTGGGTTTTCAAGTTTAGGTTTAGGTTTAGGTTAAAGAGTTTAGATTAGGATTAGGTGTAGGTTTAGGTTTAGGGATTTGAGAATAGGTTAAGGTTTAGGTTTAGGAAATCGGGTTCGGGTTTGGGATCGGGTTTTAGGTTTGGGTTTTCAAGTTTAGGTTTAGGTTTAGGTTAGGGATTTGAGATGAGGATTAGGTGTAGGTGTAGGTTTAGGGATTTGAGAATATATTTAGGGTTTAGGTTTACTTTATAGGTTATAGGTTCAAGTTTAGGTTAAGGTTAAGGTTAAGGTTCGAGTTTATGTTATAAGCTATAGGTTTAAGAAATTGAGAATAGGTTAAGGTTTAGGTTTAGAAATCGGGTCGGGTTCTTTAGATCGGGTTTAGGTTTGGGTTTTCAAGTTTAGGTTTAGGTTTAGGTTTAGGTTTGGGAGTTAAGATTAAGATTAGGTGTTGGTTTAGGTTTAGGATTTGAAAATAGGTTAAGGTTTAGGTTTAAGAATCTCGGTTTGTGTTCGGGATTAGGTTTAGGTTTGGGTTTTCAAGTTTAGGTTTAGGTTAGGTTAGGGAGTTTAGATTAGGATGGGGTGTAGGTTTAGGTTTAGGATTTGAGAATAGGTTTAGGTTTAGGTTTAAGAAATCGGGCACGGGTTCGGGATCGGGTTTTAAGTTTGGGTTTTCAAGTTTAGGTTTAGGTTTAGGTTAGGGAGTTTAGCTTAGAATAGGTGTAGGTTTAGGTTTACTGATTTGAGAATAGGTTAAGGTTTAGGCTTATGAAAAACTCGGCCTGTTCCTGGATTGGGTTTAGGTTTAGGTTAGGGAGTTTAGAATAGGATTAGGTGTAGGTGTAGGTTTAAGAATTTGAGAATAGGTTAAGATTTAGGTTTAGGTTATAAGCTATAGGTTTAGGGAATTGAGAATAGGTTAAGATTTAGGTTTAGAAATCGGGTTCAGTTCGAGATCGGGTTTAGGTTTGGGTTTTCAAGTTTAGGTTTAGGTTTAGGTTAGGAGTTGAGATTAGGATTAGGTGTAGGTTTAGGTTTAGGCATTTGAGAATATATTTAAGTTTTAGGTTTAGGTTATAGGTTATTCGTTCTTGTGTTTAGGTTAAGGTTAAGGTTAAGGTTTAGGTTTTGGTTATAAGCTATAGGTTTAGGGAATTGAGAATAGGTTAAGGTTTAGGTTTAGAAAATCGGGTTCTGGTTCTGGATCGGGTTTAGGTTTGGGTTTTCAAGTTTAGGTTTAGGTTTAGGTTAGGAGTTGAGATTAGGATTAGGTGTAGGTTTAGGTTTAGGGATTTGAAAAATAGGTTAAGGTTTAGGTTTAATAATTCGTGAGTTCGGGTTCTGGATTGGGTTTAGGTATGGGTTTTCACGTTTAGGTTTAGGCTTAACTTAGGGAGTTTAGATTAGGATTAGTTGTAGGTTTAGGTTTAGAGATTTGAGAATAGATTAAGGTTTAGGTTTAGGAAATCGGATTCGGGTTCGAGATCAAGTTTTAGGTTTGGGTTTTCAAGTTTAGGTTTAGGTTAGGGAGTTTAGATTAGGATTAGGTGTAGATTTAGGTTTAGGGATTTGAGAATAGGTTAATGTTTAGGTTTAAGAAATCGGATTCGGGTTCGGGATTGGGTTTAGGTTTGGGTTTTCAAGTTTAGGTTTAGGTTCAAGTTAGGGAGTTGAGATTAGGATTAGTTGTACGTGTAGGTTTAGGGATTTGAGAATAGGTTAAAGTTTAGGTTTAGGAAATCGGGTTCGAATTCGGGATTGGGTTTAGGTTTGGGTTTTCAAGTTTAGTTTTAGGTTTAGGTTAGGGAGTTGAGATTAGGATTAGGTGTAGGTTTAAGTTTAGGGATTTGAAAATAGGTTAAGGTTTGGGTTTAGCAATTCGGGTTCGGGTTCGGGAATGGGTTTAGGTTTAGGTTTTCAAGCTTAGGTTTAGGTTAAGGTTAGGGAGTTTAGATTAGGATTAGCTATTGGTTTAGGTTTAGGGATTTGAGAATATGTTAAAGTTTAGGTTTAGTATATCGAGTTCGGGATCGGGTTTTAGGTTTGGGTTTTCAAGTTTAGGTTTAGGTTTAGGTTAGGGAGTTGAGATTAGGATTAGGTGTAGGTTTTAGTTTAGGGATTTGAAAATAGGTTAAGGTTTAGGTTTAAGAATTCGGGTTCGGGTTCGGGATTGGGTTTAGGTTTGGGTTTTCAAGCTTAGGTTTAGGTTTAGGTTAGGGAGTTTAGATTAGGATTAGTCGTTGGTTTAGGTTTAGGGATTTGAGAATAGGTTAAAGTTTCGGTTTAGGAAATCGGGGTTCTGGGTTCGGATCGAAGGTTTAGGTTTGGGTTTTTTGTGTTTAGGTTTAGGTTTAGGTTAGGGAGTTTAGATTAGGATTAGGTGTAGGTGTAGGTTTAGGAATTTGAGAATAGGTTAAGGTTTAGGTTATAAGCTATAGGTTTAGGGAATTGATAACAGGTTAAGGTTTAGGTTTAGGAAATCAGGTTCGGGTTCGGGATCAGGTTTAGGTTTGGGAGTTGAGATTAAGATTAGCTGTAGGTTTAGGTTTAGTGATTTGAGAATATATTTAGGTTATAAGTTATAGGTTCAGGTTTAGTTTTAGGTTAAGGTTAAGGTTTAGGTTTAGGTTATAAGCTATAGGTTTAGGGAATTGAGAATAGGTTAAGGTTTAGGTTTAGGAAATCGGGTTCGGGTTCGGGATCGGGTTTAGGTTTGGGTTTTCAAGTTTATGTTTTGGTTTAAGTTTGGGAGTTGAGATTAGGATTAGGTGTAGGTTTAGGTTTTGGAATTTGAAAATAGGTTAAGGTTTAGGTTTAGAAATCGGATTTGGGTTTGGGATCGGGTTTTAGGTTTGGGTTTTCAAGTTTAGGTTTAGGTTTAGGTTAGGGATTTGATATGAGGATTAGGTGTAGGTGTAGGTTTAGGGATTTGAGAATATATTTAGGGTTTAGGTTTACTTTATAGGTTATAGGTTCAAGTTTAGGTTTAGGTTAAGGTTAAGGTTTAGGTTTATGTTATAAGCTATAGGTTTAAGAAATTGAGAATAGGTTAAGGTTTAGGTTTAGAAATCGGGTTCGGGTTCGGTGATCGGGTTTAGGTTTGGGTTTTCAAGTTTAGGTTTAGGTTTAGGTTTAGGTTTGGGAGTTAAGATTAAGATTAGGTGTTGGTTTAGGTTTAGGGATTTGAAAATAGGTTAAGGTCTAGGTTTAAGAATTCGGTTTCAGCTTCGGGATTAGGTTTAGGTTTGGGTTTTCAAGTTTAGGTTTAGGTTTAGGTTAGGAGTTTAGATTAGATTGGGTGTAGGTTTAGGTTTAGGATTTGAGAATAGGTTTAGGTTTAGGTTTAAGAAATCGGGTACTGGCTCTGGATCGGGTTTTAAGTTGGGTTTTCAAGTTTAGGTTTAGGTTTAGGTTAGGGAGTTTAGCTTAGATTAGGTGTAGGTTTAGGTTTACTGATTTGAGAATAGGTTAAGGTTTAGGCTTAGAAATCGGGCTCGGGTTCTGGATTGGGTTTAGGTTTAGGTTAGGGAGTTTAGAATAGGATTAGGTGTAGGTGTAGGTTTAAGAATTTGAGAATAGGTTAAGATTTAGGTTTAGGTTATAAGCTATAGGTTTAGGGAATTGAGAATAGGTTAAGATTTAGGTTTAGGAAATCGGGTTCAGTTCGAGATCGGGTTTAGGTTTAGGTTTTCAAGTTTAGGTTTAGGTTTAGGTTAGGGAGTTGAGATTAGATTAGGTGTAGGTTTAGGTTTAGGCATTTGAGAATATATTTAAGTTTTAGGTTTAGGTTATAGGTTATAGGTTCAAAGTTTAGGTTAAGGTTAAGGTTAAGGTTTAGGTTTTGGTTATAAGCTATAGGTTTAGGGAATTGAGAATAGGTTAAGGTTTAGGTTTAGAAAATTGGGTTCGGGTTCTGGATCGGGTTTAGGTTTGGGTTTTCAAGTTTAGGTTTAGGTTTAGGTTAGGGAGTTGAGATTAGGATTAGTGTAGGTTTAGGTTTAGGGATTTGAAAATAGGTTAAGGTTTAGGTTTAATAATTCAGGTTCGGGTTCGGGATTGGGTTTAGGTATGGGTTTTCAAGTTTAGGTTTAGGTTCAAGTTAGGGAGTTGAGATTAGGATTAGTTGTACGTGTAGGTTTAGGGATTTGAGAATAGGTTAAAGTTTAGGTTTAGGAAATCGGGTTCAATTTCGGGATTGGGTTTAGGTTTGGGTTTTCAAGTTTAGTTTTAGGTTTAGGTTAGGGAGTTGAGATTAGGATTAGGTGTAGGTTTAAGTTTAGGGATTTAAAAATAGGTTAAGGTTTGGGTTTAGCAATTACCCGGTTCGGGTTCTGGGAATGGGTTTAGGTTTAGGTTTTCAAGCTTAGGTTTAGGTTAAGGTTAGGGAGTTTAGATTAGGATTAGCTATTGGTTTAGGTTTAGGGATTTGAGAATATGTTAAAGTTTAGGTTTAGTATATCGAGTTCTGGATCGGGTTTTAGGTTTGGGTTTTCAAGTTTAGGTTTAGGTTTAGGTTTAGGAGTTGAGATTAGATTAGGTGTAGGTTTAAGTTTAGGATTTGAAAATAGGTTAAGGTTTAGGTTTAAGAATTCGGGTTCGGGTTCGGGATTGGGTTTAGGTTTGGGTTTTCAAGCTTAGGTTTAGGTTTAGGTTAGGAGTTTAGATTAGATTAATGTTGGTTTAGGTTTAGTGGATTTGAGAATAGGTTAAAGTTTAGGTTTAGGAAATCGGGTTCGGGTTGGATCGGTTTAGGTTTGGGTTTTCGTGTTTAGGTTTAGGTTTAGGTTAGGAGTTTAGATTAGGATTAGGTGTAGGTGTAGGTTTAGGAATTTGAGAATAGGTTAAGGTTTAGGTTATAAGCTATAGGTTTAGGGAATTGATAATAGGTTAAGGTTTAGGTTTAGGAAATCAGGTTCGGGTTCGGGATCAGGTTTAGGTTTGGGAGTTGAGATTAAGATTAGCTGTAGGTTTAGGTTTAGTGATTTGAGAATATATTTAGGTTATAAGTTTTAGGTTCAGGTTTAGTTTTTAGGTTAAGGTTAAGGTTTAGGTTTAGGTTATAAGCTATAGGTTTAGGGAATTGAGAATAGGTTAAGGTTTAGGTTTAGTGAAATCGGTTCGGGTTCTGGATCGGGTTTACGTTTGGGTTTTCAAGTTTACGTTTAGGTTTAAGTTTGGGAGTCGAGATTAGGATTAGGTGTAGGTTTAGGTTTTGGGATTTGAAAATAGGTTAAGGTTTAGGTTTAGGAAATCGGGTTCGGGTTTGGGATCGGGTTTTAGGTTTGGGTTTTCAAGTTTAGGTTTAGGTTTAGGTTAGGATTTGATATGAGGATTAGGTGTAGGTGTAGGTTTAGGATTTGAGAATATATTTAGGGTTTAGGTTTACTTTATAGGTTATAGGTTCAAGTTTAGGTTTAGGTTAAGGTTAAGGTTTAGGTTTATGTTATAAGCTATAGGTTTAAGAAATTGAGAATAGGTTAAGGTTTAGGTTTAGAAATCGGGTTCTGGTTCAGATCGGGTTTAGGTTTGGGTTTTCAAGTTTAGGTTTAGGTTTAGGTTTAGGTTTGGGAGTTAAGATTAAGATTAGGTGTTGGTTTAGGTTTAGGATTTGAAAATAGGTTAAGGTTTGGGTTTAAGAATCTTCGGTTTGTGTTCTGGATTAGGTTTAGGTTTGGGTTTTCAAGTTTAGGTTTAGGTTTAGGTTAGGGAGTTTAGATTAGGATTGGGTGTAGGTTTAGGTTTAGGATTTGAGAATAGGTTTAGGTTTAGGTTTAAGAAATCGGGTAAATGGGCTCTGGATCGGGTTTTAAGTTTGGGTTTTCAAGTTTAGGTTTAGGTTTAGGTTAGGGAGTTTAGCTTAGGATTAGGTGTAGGTTTAGGTTACTGATTTGAGAAATAGGTTAAGGTTTAGGCTTAGGAAATCGGACTCGGGTTCGGGATTGGGTTTAGGTTTAGGTTAGGGAGTTTAGAATAGGATTAGGTGTAGGTGTAGGTTTAAGAATTTGAGAATAGGTTAAGATTTAGGTTTAGGTTATAAGCTATAGGTTTAGGGAATTGAGAATAGGTTAAGATTTAGGTTTAGGAAATCGGGTTGTGTTCGAGATCGGGTTTAGGTTTAGGTTTTCAAGTTTAGGTTTAGGTTTAGGTTAGGGAGTTGAGATTAGGATTAGGTGTAGGTTTAGGTTTAGGCATTTGAGAATATATTTAAGTTTTAGGTTTAGGTTATAGGTTATAGGTTCAAGGTTTAGGTTAAGGTTAAGGTTAAGGTTTAGGTTTTGGTTATAAGCTATAGGTTTAGGGAATTGAGAATAGGTTAAGGTTTAGGTTTAGAAAATTGGGTTCTGGTTCTGGATCGGGTTTAGGTTTGGGTTTTCAAGTTTAGGTTTAGGTTTAGGTTAGGGAGTTGAGATTAGGATTAGGTGTAGGTTTAGGTTTAGGATTTGAAAATAGGTTAAGGTTTAGGTTTAATAATTGTGTTCGGGTTCGGGATTGGGTTTAGGTATGGGTTTTCAAGTTTAGGTTTAGGTTCAAGTTAGGGAGTTGAGATTAGGATTAGTTGTACGTGTAGGTTTAGGATTTGAGAATAGGTTAAAGTTTAGGTTTAGGAAATCGGGTTCGAACCGGGATTGGGTTTAGGTTTGGGTTTTCAAGTTTAGTTTTAGGTTTAGGTTAGGAGTTGAGATTAGGATTAGGTGTAGGTTTAAGTTTAGGATTTGAAAATAGGTTAAGGTTTGGGTTTAGCAATTCGGGTTCGGGTTCGGGAATGGGTTTAGGTTTAGGTTTTCAAGCTTAGGTTTAGGTTAAGGTTAGGGAGTTTAGATTAGGATTAGCTATTGGTTTAGGTTTAGGATTTGAGAATATTTTAAAGTTTAGGTTTAGTATATCGAGTTCGGGATCGGGTTTTAGGTTTGGGTTTTCAAGTTTAGGTTTAGGTTTAGGTTAGGGAGTTGAGATTAGGATTAGGTGTAGGTTTAAGTTTAAGGATTTGAAAATAGGTTAAGGTTTAGGTTTAAGAATTCGGGTTCGGGTTCTGGATTGGGTTTAGGTTTGGGTTTTCAAGCTTAGGTTTAGGTTTAGGTTAGGGAGTTTAGATTAGGATTAGTGTTGGTTTAGGTTTAGGATTTGAGAATAGGTTAAAGTTTAGGTTTAGGAAATCGGGTTCTGGGTTCGGATCGGGTTTAGGTTTGGGTTTTCGTGTTTAGGTTTAGGTTTAGGTTAGGAGTTTAGATTAGGATTAGGTGTAGGTGTAGGTTTAGGAATTTGAGAATAGGTTAAGGTTTAGGTTATAAGCTATAGGTTTAGGGAATTGATAAATGTGTTAAGGTTTAGGTTTAGAAATCGAGTTCGGGTTCTGGATCAAAGTTTAGGTTTGGGAGTCGAGATTAAGATTAGTGTAGGTTTAGGTTTAGTGATTTGAGAATATATTTAGGTTATAAGTTATAGGTTCAGTTTAGTTTTAGGTTAAGGTTAAGGTTTAGGTTTAGGTTATAAGCTATAGGTTTAGGGAATTGAGAATAGGTTAAGGTTTAGGTTTAGAAATCGGGTTCGGGTTTGGGATCGGGTTTAGGTTTGGGTTTTCAAGTTTAGGTTTATGTTTAAGTTTGGGAGTGAGATTAGGATTAGGTGTAGGTTTAGGTTTTGGGATTTGAAAATAGGTTAAGGTTTAGGTTTAACAAATTGGTTTCTGTGTTCGTGATTGGTTTAGGTTTAGGTTTTCAAGTTTAGGTTTAGGTTTAGGTTAAAGAGTTTAGATTAGGATTAGGTGTAGGTTTAGGTTTAGAATTTGAGAATAGGTTAAGGTTTAGGTTTAGAAATCGGGTTCGGGTTTGGGATCGGGTTTTAGGTTAGGGTTTTCAAGTTTAAGTTTAGGTTTAGGTTAGGGATTTGAGATGAGGATTAGGTGTAGGTGTAGGTTTAGGGATTTGAGAATATATTTAGGTTTTAGGTTTACTTTATAGGTTATAGGTTCAAGTTTAGGTTCAGGTTAAGATTAAGGTTTAGGTTTATGTTATAAGCTATAGGTTTAAGAAATTGAGAATAGGTTAAGGTTTAGGTTTAGGAAATCGGGTTCGGGTTCGGTATCCGGTTTAGGTTTGGGTTTTCAAGTTTAGGTTTAGGTTTATGTTTAGGTTTGGGAGTTAAGATTAAGATTAGGTGTTGGTTTAGGTTTAGAGATTTGTAAATAGGTTAAGTTTTAGGTTTAAGAATTCGGTTTCGGGTTCGGGATTAGGTTTAGGTTTGGGTTTTCAAGTTTAGGTTAACTTTAGGTTAGGGAGTTTAGATTAGGATTGGGTGTAGGTTTAGGTTTAGGGATTGAGAATAGGTTTAGGTTTAGGTTTAAGAAATCGGGTGCGGGTTCGGAATCGGGTTTTAAGTTTGGGTTTTCAAGTTTAAGTTTAGGTTTAGGTTACTGAGTTTAGCTTAGATTAGGTGTAGGTTTAGGTTTAGGATTTGAGAATAGGTTAAGGTTTAGGCCTAGGAAATGCCTCGAGTTCTGGATTGGGTTTAGGTTTAGGTTAGGAGTTTAGAATAGGATTAGGTGTAGGTGTAGGTTTAAGAATTTGAGAATAGGTTAAGATTTAGGTTTAGGTTATAAGCTATAGGTTTAGGGAATTGAGAATAGGTTAAGATTTAGGTTTAGGAAATCGGGTTCGGTTCGAGATCGGGTTTAGGTTTGGGTTTTCAAGTTTAGGTTTAGGTTTAGGTTAGGGAGTTGAGATTAGGATTAGGTATCGGTTTATGTTTAGGCATTTGAGAATATATTTAAGTTTTAGGTTTAGGTTATAAGTTATAGGTTAGGGAGTTTAGATTAGGATTAGTTGTAGATTTAGGTTTTAGGGATTTGAGAATAGGTTAATGTTTAGGTTTAAGAAATCGGATTCGAGTTCGGGATTGGGTTTAGGTTTGGGTTTTCAAGTTTAGGTTTAGATTTTCAAGTTAGGGAGTTAGAGAGATTAGGATTAGTTCAAGTACGTGTAGGTTTAGGGATTTGAGAATAGGTTAAAGTTTAGGTTTAGAAATCGGGTTGAAGTTCGGGAGTGGGTTTAGGTTTGGGTTTTCAAGTTTAGGTTTAGGTTTAGGTTAGGGAGTTTAGATTAGATTAGGTGTAGATGTAGGTTTAGGAATTTGAGAATAGGTTAAGGTTTTGGTGTAGGTTATAAGCTCTAGGTTTAGGGAATTGAGAATAGGTTAAGGTTTAGCTTTAGGAAATCGGGTTGGTTTGGGATCGGGTTTAGGCTTGGCTTTTCAAGTTCGGCTTAGGTTTAGGTTAGGGTGTTTAGATTAGGATTAGGTGTAGGTTTAGGTTTAGGGATTTGAGAATATATTTAGGTTTTAGGTTTAGGTTAGAGGTTATAGGTTGAGTTTAAGTTTAGGTTAAGGTTAAGGTTTAGGTTTAGGTTATAAGCTATAGGTTTAGGGAATTGAGAATAGGTTAAGTTTTAGGTTTAGGAAATCGGGTTTGGGTTCGGGTTCGTGATCGGGTTTAGGTTTGGGTTTTCAAGTTTAGGTTTAGGTTTAGGTTTAGGTTAGGGAGTTGAGATTAGGATTAGATGTAGGTTTAGTTTTAGGTATTCGAAAATAGGTTAAGGTTTAGGTTTAGGAATTCGGGTTCAGGTTCGGGATTGGGTTTCGGTTTGGGTTTTCAAGTTTAGGTTTAGGTTTAGGTTAGGGAGTTTAGATTAGGATTAGGTGTAGGTTTAGGTTTAGGGATTTGAGAATAGGTTAAGGTTTAGGTTTAGGTAATCGGATTCGGGTTCTGGATCGTGTTTTAGGTTTGGGTTTTCAAGTTTAGGTTTAGGTTTAGGTTAGGGAGTTTAGACTAGGATATGGTGTAGTATTAGGTTTAGGCATTTGAGAATAGGTTAAGGTTTAGGTTTAGGTTATAAACTATAGGTTTAGGGAATTGAGAATAGGTTAAGGTTTAGGTTTAGAAATCGAGTTCGGTTTCGGGATTGGATTTAGGTTTGGGTTTTCAAGTTTAGGTTTAAGTTTAGGTTAGGGCGTTTAGATTAGGATTAGGTGTAGATGTAGGTTTAGGAATTTGAGAATAGGTTAAGGTTTTGGTGTAGGTTATAAGCTATAGGTTTAGGGAATTGAGAATAGGTTAAGGTTTAGCTTTAGGAAATCGGGTTCGGGTTTGGGATCAGGTTTAGGCTTGGGTTTTCAAGTTAGGCTTAGGTTTAGGTTAGTGTGTTTAGATTAGGATTAGGTGTAGGTTTAGGTTTGGGGATTTGAGAATATATTTAGGTTTTAGGTTTAGGTTAGAGGTTATAGGTTCAGGTTTAAGTTTAGGTTAAGGTTAAGGTTTAGGTTTAGGTTATAAGCAATAGGTTTAGGGAATTGAGAATAGGTTAAGGTTTAGGTTTAGGAAATCGGGTTCGGGTTCGGGATCGGGTTTAGGTTTGGGTTTTCAAGTTTAGGTTTAGGTTTAGGTTTAGGTTAGGGAGTTGCGATTAGGATTAGATGTAGGTTAAGGTTTAGGTTTAGGAATTCGGGTTGTTCGGGATTGGGTTTTCAAGTTTAGGTTTAGGTTTAGGTTAGGGAGTTTAGATTAGGATTAGGTGTAGGTTTAGGTTTAGGGATTTGAGAATAGGTTAAGGTTTAGGTTTAGGTAATCGGATTCGGGTTCGGGATCGGGTTTTAGGTTTGGGTTTTCGAGTTTAGGTTTAGGTTTAGGTTACTGAGTTTAGACTAGATATGGTGTAGTATTAGGTTTAGGCATTTGAGAATAGGTTAAGGTTTAGGTTTAGGTTATAAGCTATAGGTTTAGGGAATTGAGAATAGGTTAAGGTTTAGGTTTAGGAAATCGGGTTCTGGGTTCGGGATTGGGTTTAGGTTTGGGTTTTCAAGTTTAGGTTTAGGTTTGTTAGGGAGTTGAGATTAGATTAGGTGTAGGTGTAGGTTTAGGTTTAGTTTATAGGTTATAAGTTCAGGTTTAAGTTTAGGTTAAGGTTAAGGTTTATGTTTAGGTTATAAGCTATAGGTTTAGGGAATTGAGAATAGGTTAAGGTTTAGGTTTAGGAAATCGGGTTCGGGTTTGGGATCGGTTTAGGTTTGGGTTTTCAAGTTTAGGTTTAGGTTTAGGTTAGGTGTTTAGATTAGGATTAGGTGTAGGTTTAGGTTTAGGGATTTGAGAATAGGTTAAGGTTTAGGTTTAGAAAATCGGGTTTGGATCGGGTTTTAGGTTTGGGTTTTCAAGTTTAGGTTTAGGTTTAGGTTAGGAGTCGAGATTAGGATTAGGTGTAGGTTTAAGTTTAGGGATTTGAAAAATAGGTTAAGGTTTAGGTTTAGGAATTCGGGTTCGGGTTCGGGATTGGGTTTAGGTTTAGGTTTTCAAGGTTAGGTTAAGGTTAAGGTTAGGGAATTTAGATTAGGATTAGCTATTGGTTTAGGTTTAGAGATTTGAGAATAGGTTAAAGTTTAGGTTTAGTATATTGAGTTCGGGATCCGGTTTTAGGTTTGGGTTTTCAAGTTTAGGTTTAGGTTTAGGTTAGGGAGTTGAGATTAGGATTAGGTGTAGGTTTAAGTTTAGGGATTTGAAAATAGGTTAAGGTTTTGGTTTAAGAATTCGGGTTCGGGTTCGGGATTGGGTTTAGGTTTGGGTTTTCTAGCTTAGGTTTAGGTTTAGGTTAGGGAGTTTAGATTAGGATTAGCTGTTGGTTTAGGTTTAGGGATTTGAGAATAGGTTAAAGTTTAGGTTTAGGAAATCGGGTTCGGGTTCGGATCGGGTTTAGGTTTGGGTTTTCAGGTTTAGGTTTAGGTTTAGGTTAGGGAGTTTAGATTAAGATTAGGTGTAGGTGTAGGTTTAGGAATTTGAGAATAGGTTAAGGTTTAGGTTATAAGCTATAGGTTTAGGGAATTGATAATGAGTTAAGGTTTAGGTTTAGAAATGCGGTTGGGTTCGAAGGATCGAGTTTAGGTTTGGGTTTTCAAGTTTAGGTTTAGGTTTAGGTTTGGGAGTTGAGATTAAGATTAGCTGTAGGTTTAGGTTTAGTGATTTGAGAATATATTTAGGTTATAAGTTATAGGTTCAGGTTTAGGTTTAGGTTAAGGTTAAGGTTTAGGTTTAGGTTATAAGCTATAGGTTTAGGGAATTGAGAATAGGTTAAGGTTTAGGTTTAGGAAAATCGGGTTCGGGTTCGGGATCGGGTTTAGGTTTGGGTTTTCAAGTTTAGGTTTAGGTTTAAGTTTGGGAGTTGAGATTAGGATTAGGTGTAGGTTTAGGTTTTGGGATTTGAAAATAGGTTAAGGTTTAGGTTTAAGAAATTGGTTTCAGGTTCGTGATTGGTTTAGGTTTGGGTTTTCAAGTTTAGGTTTAGGTTTAGGTTAAAGAGTTTAGATTAGGATTAGGTGTAGGTTTAGGTTTAGGGATTTGAGAATAGGTTAAGGTTTAGGTTTAGGAAATCGGGTTTGGGTTTGGGATCGGGTTTTAGGTTTGGGTTTTCAAGTTTAGGTTTAGGTTTAGGTTAGGGATTTGAGATGAGGATTAGGTGTAGGTGTAGGTTTAGGGATTTGAGAATATATTTAGGGTTTAGGTTTACTTTATAGGTTATAGGTTCAAGTTTAGGTTTAGGTTAAGGTTAAGGTTTAGGTTTATGTTATAAGCTATAGGTTTAAGAAATTGAGAATAGGTTAAGGTTTAGGTTTAGGAAATCGGGTTCGGGTTCGGTATCGGGTTTAGGTTTGGGTTTTCAAGTTTAGGTTTAGGTTTAGGTTTAGGTTTGGGAGTTAAGATTAAGATTAGGTGTTGGTTTAGGTTTAGGGATTTGAAAATAGGTTAAGGTTTGGGTTTAAGAATTCGGTTTCAGGTTCGGGATTAGGTTTAGGTTTGGGTTTTCAAGTTTAGGTTTAGGTTTAGGTTAGGGAGTTTAGATTAGGATTGGGTGTAGGTTTAGGTTTAGGGATTTGAGAATAGGTTTAGGTTTAGGTTTAAGAAATCGGGTACGGGTTCGGGATCGGGTTTTAAGTTTGGGTTTTCAAGTTTAGGTTTAGGTTTAGGTTAGGGAGTTTAGCTTAGGATTAGGTGTAGGTTTAGGTTTACGGATTTGAGAATAGGTTAAGGTTTAGGCTTAGGAAATCGGGCTCGGGTTCGGGATTGGGTTTAGGTTTAGGTTAGGGAGTTTAGAATAGGATTAGGTGTAGGTGTAGGTTTAAGAATTTGAGAATAGGTTAAGATTTAGGTTTAGGTTATAAGCTATAGGTTTAGGGAATTGAGAATAGGTTAAGATTTAGGTTTAGGAAATCGGGTTCAGGTTCGAGATCGGGTTTAGGTTTGGGTTTTCAAGTTTAGGTTTAGGTTTAGGTTAGGGAGTTGAGATTAGGATTAGGTGTAGGTTTAGGTTTAGGCATTTGAGAATATATTTAAGTTTTAGGTTTAGGTTATAGGTTATTGGTTTAGGTTTAGGTTAAGGTTAAGGTTAAGGTTTAGGTTTTGGTTATAAGCTATAGGTTTAGGGAATTGAGAATAGGTTAAGGTTTAGGTTTAGAAAATCGGGTTCGGGTTGGGATCGGGTTTAGGTTTGGGTTTTCAAGTTTAGGTTTAGGTTTAGGTTAGGGAGTTGAGATTAGGATTAGGTGTAGGTTTAGGTTTAGGGATTTGAAAATAGGTTAAGGTTTAGGTTTAATAATTGTTCGGGTTCGGGATTGGGTTTAGGTATGGGTTTTCAAGTTTAGGTTTAGGTTTAACTTAGGGAGTTTAGATTAGGATTAGGTGTAGGTTTAGGTTTAGAGATTTGAGAATAGATTAAGGTTTAGGTTTAGGAAATCGGATTCGGGTTGGGATCAAGTTTTAGGCTTGGGTTTTCAAGTTTAGGTTTAGGTTGGGGAGTTTAGATTAGGATTAGGTGTAGATTTAGGTTTAGGGATTTGAGAATAGGTTAATGTTTAGGTTTAAGAAATCGGATTCTGTTCGGGATTGGGTTTAGGTTTGGGTTTTCAAGTTTAGGTTTAGGTTAGGGAGTTTAGATTAGGATTAGTTGTACGTGTAGGTTTAGGGATTTGAGAATAGGTTAAAGTTTAGGTTTAGGAAATCGGGTTTGAATTCGGGATTGGGTTTAGGTTTGGGTTTTCAAGTTTAGGTTTAGGTTTAGGTTAGGGAGTTGAGATTAGGATTAGGTGTAGGTTTAAGTTTAGGGATTTGAAAATAGGTTAAGGTTTGGGTTTAGGAATTCGGGTTCGGGTTCGGGATTGGGTTTAGGTTTAGGTTTTCAAGCTTAGGTTTAGGTTAAGGTTAGGGAGTTTAGATTAGGATTAGCTATTGGTTTAGGTTTAGGGATTTGAGAATATGTTAAAGTTTAGGTTTAGTATATCGAGTTCGGGACCGGGTTTTAGGTTTGGGTTTTCAAGTTTAGGTTTAGGTTTAGGTTAGGGAGTTGAGATTAGGATTAGGTGTAGGTTTAAGTTTATGGATTTGAAAATAGGTTAAGGTTTAGGTTTAAGAATTCGGGTTCGTGTTCGGGATTGGGTTTAGGTTTGGGTTTTCAAGCTTAGGTTTAGGTTTAGGTTAGGGTGTTTAGATTAGATTAGTTTGTTGGTTTAGGTTTAGTGGATTTGAGAATAGGTTAAAGTTTAGGTTTAGGAAATCGGGTTGGTTCGGATCGGGTTTAGGTTTGGGTTTTCGAGTTTAGGTTTAGGTTTAGGTTAGGAGTTTAGATTAGGATTAGGTGTAGGTGTAGGTTTAGGAATTTGAGAATAGGTTAAGGTTTAGGTTATAAGCTATAGGTTTAGGAAATTGATAATATGAGTTAAGGTTTAGGTTTAGAAATCGTGTTCGGGTTCGGGATCAAAGTTTAGGTTTGGGAGTTGAGATTAAGATTAGTCATTGTAGGTTTAGGTTTAGTGATTTGAGAATATATTTAGGTTACAAGTTATAGGTTGAGTTTAGGTTTAGGTTAAGGTTAAGGTTTAGGTTTAGGTTATAAGCTATAGGTTTTGGGAATTGAGAATAGGTTAAGGTTTAGGTTTAGAAATCGGGTTCGGGTTCGGGATCGGGTTTAGGTTTGGGTTTTCAAGTTTAGGTTTATGTTTAAGTTTGGGAGTTGAGATTAGGATTAGGTGTAGGTTTAGGTTTTGGGATTTGAAAATAGGTTAAGGTTTAGGTTTAAGAAATTGGTTTGTGTTCGTGATTGGTTTAGGTTTGGGTTTTCAAGTTTAGGTTTAGGTTTAGGTTAAAGAGTTTAGATTAGGATTAGGTGTAGGTTTAGGTTTAGGAATTTGAGAATAGGTTAAGGTTTAGGTTTAGGAAATCGGGTTCGGGTTTGGGATCGGGTTTTAGGTTTGGGTTTTCAAGTTTAGGTTTAGGTTTAGGTTAGGGATTTGAGATGAGGATTAGGTGTAGGTGTAGGTTTAGGGATTTTGGAATATATTTAGGTTTTAGGTTTACTTTATAGGTTATAGGTTCAAGTTTAGGTTTAGGTTAAGATTAAGGTTTAGGTTTATGTTATAAGCTATAGGTTTAAGAAATTGAGAATAGGTTAAGGTTTAGGTTTAGGAAATCGGGTTCGGGTTCGGTATCCGGTTTAGGTTTGGGTTTTCAAGTTTAGGTTTAGGTTTAGGTTTAGGTTTGGGAGTTAAGATTAAGATTAGGTGTTGGTTTAGGTTTAGGGATTTGAAAATAGGTTAAGGTTTAGGTTTAAGAATTCGGTTTCGGGTTCGGGATTAGGTTTAGGTTTGGGTTTTCAAGTTTAGGTTAACTTTAGGTTAGGGAGTTTAGATTAGGATTGGGTGTAGGTTTAGGTTTAGGGATTTGAGAATAGGTTTAGGTTTAGGTTTAAGAAATCGGGTACGGGTTCGGAATCGGGTTTTAAGTTTGGGTTTTCAAGTTTAAGTTTAGGTTTAGGTTACGGAGTTTAGCTTAGGATTAGGTGTAGGTTTAGGTTTAGGGATTTGAGAATAGGTTAAGGTTTAGGCCTAGGAAATCGGGCTCAGGTTCGGGATTGGGTTTAGGTTTAGGTTAGGGAGTTTAGAATAGGATTAGGTGTAGGTGTAGGTTTAAGAATTTGAGAATAGGTTAAGATTTAGGTTTAGGTTATAAGCTATAGGTTTAGGGAATTGAGAATAGGTTAAGATTTAGGTTTAGGAAATCGGGTTCTGGTTCGAGATCGGGTTTAGGTTTGGGTTTTCAAGTTTAGGTTTAGGTTTAGGTTAGGGAGTTGAGATTAGGATTAGGTATCGGTTTAGGTTTAGGCATTTGAGAATATATTTAAGTTTTAGGTTTAGGTTATAGGTTATAGGTTCAGGTTTAGGTTAAGGTTAAGGTTAAGGTTTAGGTTTTGGTTATAAGCTATAGGTTTAGGGAATTGAGAATAGGTTAAGGTTTAGGTTTAGAAAATCGGGTTCGAGTTCGGGATCGGGTTTAGGTTTGGGTTTTCAAGTTTAGGTTTAGGTTTAGGTTAGGGAGTTGAGATTAGGATTAGGTGTAGGTTTAGGTTTAGGGATTTGAAAATAGGTTAAGGTTTAGGTTTAATAATTCAGGTTCGGGTTCGGGATTGGGTTTAGGTATGGGTTTTCAAGTTTAGGTTTAGGTTTAAGTTAGGGAGTTTAGATTAGGATTAGGTGTAGGTTTAGGTTTAGAGATTTGAGAATAGATTAAGGTTTAGGTTTAGGAAATCGGATTCGGGTTCGGGATCAAGTTATAGGTTTGGGTTTTCAAGTTTAGGTTTAGGTTAGGGAGTTTAGATTAGGATTAGGTGTAGATTTAGGTTTAGGGATTTGAGAATAGGTTAATGTTTAGGTTTAAGAAATCGGATTCGGGTTCGGGATTGGGTTTAGGTTTGGGTTTTCAAGTTTAGGTTTAGTTTCAAGTTAGGGAGTTGAGATTAGGATTAGTTGTACGTGTAGGTTTAGGGATTTGAGAATAGGTTAAAGTTTAGGTTTAGGAAATCGGGTTCGAATTCGGGAGTGGGTTTATGAAAAGGCCAAGCTATATGTCCTAGAGGGGGGGTGAATAGGACTATGCCAAATTTAAAAATAAATCAGCGGAAAAATAAATCAATACTCTTACAATAATGAATCAATTCACAATGCTAAATATAAATCACCTTGATAAATAATTATTGAGAGATTGATACAAATTCAGTTCTAAGGACAACCTTACACCATAATAAACAAGGGCTTATGGTAGGACAACCTTATTTCTAGAACCTCTTTTGAATCAAGAACTCAATGTTAATATAAGTAAATGAAATAGCAAGGAATTGAAAATAAATGCAGAAGTAAAGATCTAAATTATTACAACAATTCCCACACTTGCTTGAAAATGTAAATAGTTACAACATTCTCATCCACTTGTACATTCCACACAATCGAATGATAAAAGATATGAAAAATTAAGCAAGCATTCAATCCACAAGACAAAGAGTTATAGTGGTTCGCCTGTGTGTACACCAACTGTTTTACAACAGCCACACAGAATGCTACTCCACTCCTAATATCCTCACACAGGGGATATTAGCGTTCACTATCAAATAGGTTTTCACAGGTTCACCAAAAACCTTTACAATTGTGTCTTTTTCACTTGGGCTTACACAATTCAAAAACCCCTTTTTCGAGTTTTTCGGTTTTCCTCGAGACAACCAATACAATGAGATTTTTTAAAGCTCAACCTCAAACAAAACTAAAAATAAATGAATTTTACAGAATTGTAAAATACCGGATTTCTCCTTTAGCGGCCGGTAGAACCAATCGGAGTAGATGATTGAATATCAAAGTTCAATTTCCAATACTCACATTCATAGGGTTCTAACTTCTAATAGATTTTAGATTTTTACTTGTTGGGCGTAGCTATATTTGATTTTGATTCCAAGAAGAAGGAATAATATAATTCCTCTTTTCAAATGAGATTGGAATAGAGAAACAAAATCAAATTAAATAAGCTAGCAAAAAGGAATATTAAATAAGCACAATTTAGCTTAAAATAAACAGAGACTTATCTCGAGTGATTACTTGAAAATTCTTGAATGGAATGGAGTTAGGATGTGAAAACTCGAATTTCGTGTTCAATTTATAGAAGAAAAAATCGTTCCTATTTGGTCTTAGAAACCTAGGGACCGGTCGTAGCTCAATGATTTTTGAAAAATTGAGCGCGATCTTTGAAAGCCGTTCCACGACCGGTCGTGTGTACCCCTACGACCGGTCGTGGGACACCTACGACCGGGTCGTAGGACCATGAAATAGGTTCTTTGGATTTTCGATCGTAGCTCCACGACCGATCGTGGACAGTCGAAGCCATCCTACGACCGGTCGAAGGACCTCGGACTGGTCGTGGGCGTTCCAAAAAATCCGAAAAATCTTCAACTAATTAGGATTGGTCGTGGAATTTCTTGGACTAGTCGAACCAATGCTAGGACTGGTCGAACAAGAGCTAGGACTGGTCTTAGAACAGACCAAGCTTATGTAAAATAAACATTTGATTTATGTATCCAAAATGACCTACTTAAAGGGTCAACCTAAGGTCATTCAAACCTGAAATATGTCGTATGGACATTGAACTTCAACCATTCAACGAATGTAGATTGTTTGAACCAATATCAAGCTTGAAATCTTGAACAATATCAGGCTTGAAGTCTTGAACAATATCAGGCTTGAAGTCTTGAACAATATCAGGCTTGAACCTTTAACTTCGACATCTTGAGTTTTGACATCTTGAGCTTCAACTTGTAGCTTTTTGAACTTTAACATCTTGAGCTTCAACTTGTAGCTTTTTGAAGTATTTAAGCAGTGTCTTGAATAAAAATCATCATACCAGCACAAGACACAAATAGATGTTTTGACACATCAAAATTTGACAACCAAAGGAGTATGAGACCATAACCCTTACAATCTCCCCCTTTGTCAAATTTGTGACAAAACACCAATAATATTTCCAAGAGACATAAGAGGTGAGAAACATGCACAGATATATAGACAACATGCACAGATATATAGACATGATAAGCAATAATCATTTTCCCATAACTCTTGAGAAGTTTAACTCCCTCTGAGTAATAGGACTCCCCCTGAGTAATAGCACAACAAAATTAATAACAAGCAATAACATTCACCAAACTTCTCCTCCTTTTTGACACAAAATGACAAAGGAAGAAAAACAGTAAATGTGCATAACCAATTAGGAGTTGAAGCAAAAAAAATAATCCATAACCAACAAAAAGGTTTTGAGATGTAAGCAAATATCAGTAAATATTACAGACCAAAAAAAAAAAATCAGTCAGAACCAGAAGAGGGTGCAGGATTAGATGGATCAATTTTGTGTAATCCCTTAGCAATTCGCCTCATATATTTACGCATATAAGAAAATTGTGTCTTGAGTCACACGAATTTGAGCCACCTGCTCTTGAAGAGAATTCAATCTTTCATCAAAATCAGAAGGCTGAAAATCAGGATCATCAGCCGAGTCTGACTCAAGTTCTTCAAACAAGTCATCCATATTCACGTCCTCAGGAAGATCACAAGCTTCAGCATTACCTGCTTCACCACCACTGCTACCAGCATCCACTTGGCCTCTAGCCAAATCTAAAGTCATCTTATTAAGATTGGAATTATTAAAAGGGAGATGGTGGATGGGTTTTTCTCTAGTAGGCATGGCTATGAGCATATGATTTGCTAACATAGTCAGTAAATAACCAAAGGGTATATCACTATGTCCAGGATGGTGACGCGACAGAATAATGGAATGACAGATTAAAGAAAGGAGGCATATTTTAGCACCAGAGACAACAGAATGCAAAACACAAACCATAAAAGCAAGTGAGTTCGGTTTGTTACCAGAACGTGGATAAAGATTTGAAATGAATATCTTATGAAGTACTGTCCGGGTAACAAATACCTTGAAGGAAGTACATGTCCTTTATGAGTCCAATGAACATCCATATTACATAAATCTCTAGTAAGCATTCGTCGTTCGGATCGAGAGACTATCATGTAAAATATTAATTGGAATGCTTTCATCATTGATAGGTATTTCCATAATATCGCAATCAAATGTCGATCTACAACAAACAAACCTTCTTGAGTATCAACTTTAAAAGTTAAATTCTCAAGAGAAAAATCGCAGATACATGCAAACATGGATTGGGCAATGGACTGGTATGCAGCTCCACCCCAATGTAAGATGTTATCCCATTCCACAGATTCCAACAAAGAAGGAATACCAAAAGAAGCAATGTGATTGACATTAACATGACGTTCAACAATTACATTACGCATACGCAAATCTCGAGCATCAGTAGGATCATTTTCAGGAGAACGAAGATGACGTTGAACAATAGAAGTTGATCTAGAAGAAGATGGACCTCGAGTAGTTTTCTTTTTACCTCTAGCATCCATTTTCAAAGAAAGATTTCAAGGAAACAACAAGATGCAAGATAGAAGAAATGAGATATAGATAGAACAGATTTTTCAAGAGAAAACCCCAAATCCTGCAATCAATGATCAAATAGATTCCACAAACATGAGTTTTGAAGCACTAATAGTAAGAATCTACAAGAAAAATGTAAAAGAATCACTAACCTTGAAGAACAATGAAGATGGGTTGGGGCAGCCGTAGCTAGGACGGTTGGAAAGAAATGAAGAAATGAAGAAGAAGACTAAAATCCCCAATTTTAAGTGAAATCCCGTGCTTTTTACTGATGGTCGTATGCGTGTTCGGCCGGTGGTCAGGGTACGACCGGTCGTGTATTCTCACGACAGGTCGAGTATGACAAAAATTTGTAATTTTTTTTTATTTTTTTTTTAAATAATTTCAAGTTTAAGCAAATAAAACATCAAACTTATGATACACAAAATCATGCAAACTCAATTTAAATTGCACATACCGAGATCAAATTTTAATTTATTAAACCGGCTTTTGTCGAGCGGTTTAGTGAAAATGTCCGCAAGTTGAATCTCGGTTGGAATGTAATCCAAATTTATTAATTTTTCTTCCACTAATTCACGAATGTAATGAAATCTAATGTCAATATGCTTAGTACGTGAATGCTGAACTGGATTTTTAGAGATATTTATTACCTTTGGAATTATCACAAAATAAAATCATAGAATCTTGAGTAATTCCATAATCGCTTAACATTCGTTTCATCCAAACAAGTTGAGTACATGCATTTCAAAGAAGAATGTATTCAAACCTCAAAGATTGATTGATAGCGATATAGAACTTTGCTTCTTGCTAAACCAAGAAACAAGACAATTTCCAATGTAGAAACAACCACCACTGGTTGATTTCCTATCATCAATGTTTCCAGCCCAGTCAGCATCTGCGTACCCAGCTAATTGAACATTAGTCTCATGTGGATACCAGAGACCCAATTTAGTAGAACTTGCGACATAACGCATAATCCGCTTAACAGCAGTTAAGTGAGATTCTTTAGGATTTGATTGATAACGAGCACAAATACCAACACTCAAAGCAATATCTGGTCTACTAGCAGTTAGATAAAGTAAACTACCAATCAAACTACGATACAATTTAGGATCCACATCATTACCTGTAGAGTCTTTTGAGAGTCTTACAGTTGTACTCATTGGAGTATCAAAATTTTTACCTTTCTCAAATCCAAATTTTTTAATTAAACTCTGAGCATATTTGGTTTGAGAAATAAAAATTCCATCAGGTTGTTGTTTTACTTGCAATCCTAGGAAATAGTTTAATTCTCCAACCATGCTCATTTCAAATTTAGACTTCATCAAATCTGCAAACTCAACAATCATGTTAGTACAAAGTTGATCCATAAATAATATCGTCAACATATATTTGAACCATTAGAATATCATCGTTATGTTTCTTAACAAAAGTGTCTTATCAACACATCCCATCGAAAATTATGACTCAAGTAAAAACTTAGTCAGTTTTTCGTACCATGCTCGGGAGCTTGTTTCAGACCATAGAGAGCTTTCTTAAGACGATACACATGATCAGTAAATTTAGGATCTTCAAACCCTGTAGGTTGTTCAACATATACCTCTTCATGTAAATCACCATTCAGAAAGGCACTCTTTACATCCATTTGATAAATTTTAATTTTCCTAAAACATGCAATGGAGATAAAAAGTCTGATTGACTCAAGACGAGCTGGGGCAAATGTTTCATTATAGTCAATTCCTTCAATTTGTGTATATCCCTGTACAACTAGTCTTGCTTTATTTCGAATAATATTTCCAAGCTCATCAGATTTGTTTTTGAAAATCCATTTTGTTCCAATAATATGTTTATCTTTAGGTCTAGGAACAAGTTGCCAGACATCATTTCTGACAAACTGATTAAGTTCTTCTTGCATCGCAAGAATCCAATTTTCATCAGAAAGTGCTTCTTTTACGTTACCCGGTTCAATCTGGGATGTAAAGCATACGTAGTTACATATGTCCTCTAATTGTCTACGAGTGCGCACACCAGTGAGAGGGTTTCCAAGTATTTGAGAGGTTGGATGATCTTTAATGATCCTTAATTCAGATCGTTTCACTTGATGAAGTTTCTTGTTTTTCAAGTATAAGAACTTCATCATTATCTAAACTAGGGACAGGTGTCTTCAAAAGATCGTCAATCACAACATTTATTGACTCTTGAATCACACCGGTCCTGTTGTTCAGAACACGATAAGCACGATTGTTTAAAGAATAACCTAAAAGATCCCTTCATCACTTTTAGTGTCGAATTTTCCCAAATTTTCACGGTCCACGCAAAATATAGCACTTCTTTGCCAAAAATTCGAAAATATTTGTGAAGGCTTTTTCTCAAACCACATTTCATAAGCCGTTTTATTATTAGATTTACAAATATAAACACGGTTAATAATGTAGCAGTGTATTCACCGCTTGCCAAATTGAGAGATTCCTAGGTAGCTTCATGCTATTTAACATAACACTTCCCATTTCTTGAAGCACTCTATTCTTCCTCTCGACAATTCCATTTTGTTGAGGAGTTTTAGGTGCAGAGAATTCATGCGATATTCCCTGATCGCTACAAAATTTCTCAAAACTGCTATTTTCGAATTCGGAACCATGATCACTACGGATCTTGCTGACTTGAGAACATTTTTCAATTTGAATCCGTTTTATAATCTTTTTCACTTCATCAAGGGTTTCTGATTTATCTTTCAAGAATGAAACCCAAGTGTATCTTGTATAATCATCTACAATAACTAAGATGTACTTTTTGCCACCTCGACTTTCCGTTCTTGTTGGTCCTATAAGATCCATATGAAGAAGCTCGAGTGGTCTTGTAGTGATATTGGAGTTCACCTTTTTGTGAGAGCTCCTGGTTTGTTTACCATACTGGCATTCACCACAAATCTTGTCTACTTTTTGCATTTTAGGTAGACCTTTAATTAGTTCACTTTTGCTCAATCTGTATAAATTTCGGTAGTGTACATGTCCAAGGCGTTTATGCCATAAATCTGTCTCATCGGTATGGACCATGTAGCACGTTTGATTAGATGAGCTACCATTGCTTACTATATAGCAGTTTTCAGAAGTTCTGCGACCAGTTAATATTACAGAACCCTTTTCATTTGTAATCTCACAACCTTGATTAGAAAATTTAACATTATGATTGTTATCGCATATTTGAGATATGCTCAACAGGTTGTGTTTTAAACCTTCAACATATAACACATTTTTAAATAAGGGAAGGTTATAGAGTTGGACCGTACCTTTGCCAATTATCTTGCGCTTGCTACCATCACCAAATGTGAGTGACCCATCAGTCATATCTTTAAGATCGATGAATAGAGCTTTGTCGCTGTCATATGTCTGGAGCATCCTTTGTGCCTAGGTACCATTTTGAATGGCTTGTAGCTTTGAAAGAGTGTGAGCAACCAAACAAGTAACCTTGGGAACCCATTTCAAGATCTTGTTTTGGGTTTAGGAGAATAATTGGTCTTCTTTTGTTTATAGTTATAAGAGTAACCTCTTGGTTAGATTTTAATAGCTCCTTAAGTAAATCAATAATTTTTTCAAACTAGCGGGTTTTGAATCTCGATTTTTGAAAATATTTGCTTTTGTGTTTTTGAAAGGTTTTGTATTTTTAGAAACAACTTGATTAGTACCTTTTCCTTTTGAGTTAGAAGTCTCTCCTTTCACAAAAATGGAAGGAGCATTCTTCGTTTAGGAGATGTATTTTTATCAAAGCCCAACCCGGATCGATCACCACATTTTCTTGATCCGGATAATAATTTCTCTAGTTTTGGATCACCTTGGGCATATCTCCATGTGTCCTTTAAACTCAAAAGAGAAGATACTTCATTTTTAAGTTTCTCATTTTCAGATTTCAAATTTTCAATTAGGGAGGTTTTGTATTCTAAATCACACTTTGATTTTTCAAAACAATCTGAAATTTGAGATTTTTCTAAAACAAGGGTTTCAAAACATTCTTTAAGTTTAAAGAACTTTTCTTTTTGAAGTTTAAGTTTGACAGCAATTTTACAACTTTCCTTATATAAGGCATTGTAAGCATCTTGAAGATCTTCATCATTTTCATGATCACTATCCAAATTTTCTTCACTTGTTGAGTCATCGTGATCTGAAAAGGTAAACTTGGCTAGAGTCATAAGGGCCTTAAGTTCACTGCCCGACTCGGTTTCCGAATTTTCTGATTCAGAAGAGGCTTCAGAATCAGATGATTCATCCCAAGTAGCCAACATACCCTTCCTTTTGGATCTGTCCTTTTTAGGACATTTGTTTGCTAAATGCCCATATTCTTGACAGTTGTAACATTGACTATCTTTCAATGATTTCCAAGTTTTAGACTTAGGTTTAGAACGTTTCTTTTCATTTGCCTTTTGAAAGTCGACTCTTTTCTTACTTTTGAAAATCTTATAAAACTTTTTCGCCAAAAGGGCCATATCATCTTCAGACTTTTCTGAATCTGAATTTTCTTGAGTAATACTTTTAGATGACTTCAAAGCAATAGACTTACCTTTAGGAGCTTTAAAACTTAATTCATAGGTTTGCAAAGAACCAACTAATTCTTCTACCTTCATATTGTCCGTATCACGAAGTTCCCTGGATTGCGGTTACCTTTGAATTGAACCGTTCAGAAGAGAGCGTAGTATTTTTGCACACACTTTACTTTCTGAGATCTTTTCGCCAAGACCCCACATAGAGTTTACAATGTCATTCAATCTAGTGTAAAAGTCCATAAACATTTCATTTTCCTCCATATGAATTTCTTCAAATTTAGTTATGAGGAGTTGGACTTTAGATTTCTTGACAATTGATGTACCTTCGTGTGTCATTTCTAAAATATCTCGGAGCTTGCTTTCTAAAGATCACAGGATATGATTCTTTTGAACTCATCCGGTGATAGTGCGCAAGTGATTGCATTTAGTGCTTTAGCATTAGCACTACTCTCATTTTTCTGAAGTGTGGTCCATTGGAAATATGGTGTAATTTTCATAGATTTTGAACCATCAACACTAGTTACTTCCATGGTAGGAGGATTCCATTCAGTCACTGTGAATAGCCACACACTTTCATCCATTGATCTGAGGAAGATTCTCATTCTGGCTTTCCAATAGGCATAGTTGGAGCCATCAAAAGGTGGAGGCCTAGTAACTGAAAGGCTATCAAAATTTGACATCTTTTTATATAGCTTAGATCGTTAGCTCAGGAATTAAATCCAAATAAAAAGCAACAAAAATGAGCTATTAGGCTTTGATACCACTTGAAAAGGCCAAGCTATATGTCCTAGAGGGGGGGTGAATAGGACTATGCCAAATTTAAAAGTAAATCAGCGGAAAAATAAATCAATACTCTTACAATAATGAATCAATTCACAATGCTAAATATAAATCACCTTGATAAATAATTATTGAGAGATTGATACAAATTCAGTTCTAAGGACAACCTTACACCATAATAAACAAGGGCTTATGGTAGGACAACCTTATTTCTAGAACCTCTTTTGAATCAAGAACTCAATGTTAATATAAGTAAATGAAATAGCAAGGAATTGAAAATAAATGCAGAAGTAAAGATCTAAATTATTACAACAATTCCTACACTTGCTTGAAAATGTAAATAGTTACAACATTCTCATCCACTTGTACATTCCACACAATCGAATGATAAAAGATATGAAAAATTAAGCAAGCATTCAATCCACAAGACAAAGAGTTATAGTGGTTCGCTGTGTGTACACCAAGCTTGTTTTACAATGCCACACAGAATGCTACTCCACTCTAATATCCTCACACGGGGATATTAGCGTTCACTATCAAATAGGTTTTCACGGGTTCACCAAAAACCTTTACAATTGTGTCTTTTTCACTTGGGCTTACACAATTCAAAACCCCTTTTTTCGAGTTTTTGGTTTTCCTCAGACAACCAATACAATGAGATTTTTTCTGCTCAACCTCAAACAAAACAAAAATAAATGAATTTCTACAATTGTAAAATACCCGGATTTCTCCTTTAGCATTAGGTAGAACCAATCGGAGTAGATGATTGAATATCAAAGTTCAATTTCCAATACTCACATTCATAGGGTTCTAACTTCTAATAGATTTTAGATTTTTACTTGTTGGGCGTAGCTATATTTGATTTTGATTCCAAGAAGAAGGAATAATATAATTCCTCTTTTCAAATGAGATTGGAATAGAGAAACAAAATCAAATTAAATAAGCTAGCAAAAAGGAATATTAAATAAGCACAATTTAGCTTAAAATAAACACAGACTTATCTCAGAGTGATTACTTGAAAATTCTTGAATGGAATGGAGTTCCGGATGTGAAAACTCTGAATTTCGTGTTCAATTTATAGAAGAAAAAATCGTTCCTACGACTGGTCTTAGAAACCTAGGACTGGTCGTAGCTCTAACAGATTTTTGAAAAATTGAGCGCGATCTTTGAAAGCCGTTCCACGACTGGTCGTGTGTACCCTACGACTGGTCGTGGGACACCTACGACTGGTCGTAGGACCATGAAATAGGTTGCTGGATTTTCAGTCGTAGCTCCACGACTGATCGTGGACGAGTCGAAGCCATCCTACGACCGGTCGAAGGACCTCCAGGACTGGTCGTGGGCGTTCCAAAAAATCCGAAAAATCTTCAACTAATTAGGATTGGTCGTGGAATTTCTTGGACTAGTCGAACCAATGCTAGGACTGGTCGAACAAGAGCTAGGACTGGTCTTGGAACAGACCAAGCTTATGTAAAATAAACATTTGATTTATGTATCCAAAATGACCTACTTAAAGGGTCAACCTAAGGTCATTCAAACCTGAAATATGTCGTATGGACATTGAACTTCAACCATTCAACGAATGTAGATTGTTTGAACCAATATCGGGCTTGAAATCTTGAACAATATCAGCTTGAAGTCTTGAACAATATCGAGCTTGAAGTCTTGAACAATATCAGGCTTGAACCTTTAACTACGACATCTTGAGCTTTGACATCTTGAGCTTCAACTTGTAGCTTTTTGAACTTTAACATCTTGAGCTTCAACTTGTAGCTTTTTGAAGTATTTAAGCAGTGTCTTGAATAAAAATCATCATACCAGCACAAGACACAGATAGATGTTTTGACACATCAAAATTTGACAACCAAAGGAGTATGAGACCATAACCCTTACAGTTTAGGTTTGGGTTTTCAAGTTTAGGTTTAGGTTTAGGTTAGGGAGTTTAGATTAGGATTAGGTGTAGATGTAGGTTTAGGAATTTGAGAATAGGTTATGGTTTTGGTTTAGGTTATAAGCTATAGGTTTAGGGAATTGAGAATAGGTTAAGGTTTAGCTTTAGGAAATCGGGTTCGGGTTTGGGATCGGGTTTAGGCTTGGCTTTTCAAGTTCGGCTTAGGTTTAGGTTAGGGTGTTTAGATTAGGATTAGGTGTAGGTTTAGGTTTAGGGATTTGAGAATATATTTAGGTTTTAGGTTCATGTTAGAGGTTATAGGTTCAGGTTTAAGTTTAGGTTAAGGTTAAGGTTTAGGTTTAGGTTATAAGCTATAGGTTTAGGGAATTGAGAATAGGTTAAGTTTTAGGTTTAGGAAATCGGGTTCGGGTTCGGGTTCGTGATCGGGTTTAGGTTTGGGTTTTCAAGTTTAGGTTTAGGTTTAGGTTTAGGTTAGGGAGTTGAGATTAGGATTAGATGTAGGTTTAGTTTTAGGTATTCGAAAATAGGTTAAGGTTTAGGTTTAGGAGTCGGGTTCGAGTTCGGGATTGGGTTTCGGTTTGGGTTTTCAGTTTAGGTTTAGGTTTAGGTTAGGGAGTTTAGATTCGGATTAGGTGTAGGTTTAGGTTTAGGGATTTGAGAATAGGTTAAGGTTTAGGTTTAGGTAATCGGATTCGGGTTCGGGATCGGGTTTTAGGTTTGGGTTTTCAAGTTTAGGTTTAGGTTTAGGTTAGGGAGTTTAGACTAGGATATGGTGTAGTATTAGGTTTAGGCATTTGAGAATAGGTTAAGGTTTAGGTTTAGGTTATAAGCTATAGGTTTAGGGAATTGAGAATAGGTTAAGGTTTAGGTTTAGGAAATCGGGTTCGGGTTCGGGATTGGGTTTAGGTTTGGTTTTCAAGTTTAGGTTTAGGTTTCGGTTAGGGAGTTGAGATTAGGATTAGGTGTAGGTGTAGGTTTAGGTTTAGGTTATAGGTTATAAGTTCAGGTTTAGGTTTAGGTTAAGGTTAAGGTTTATGTTTAGGTTATAAGTTATGTGTTTAGGGAATTGAGAATAGGTTAAGGTTTAGGTTTAGGAAATCGGGTTCGGGTTTGGGATCGGGTTTAGGTTTGGGTTTTCAAGTTTAGGTTTAGGTTTAGGTTAGGGAGTTTAGATTAGGATTAGGTGTAGGTTTAGGTTTAGGGATTTGAGAATAGGTTAAGGTTTAGGTTTAGAAAATCGGGTTCGGGATCGGGTTTTAGGTTTGGGTTTTCAAGTTTAGGTTTAGGTTTAGGTTAGGGAGTTGAGATTAGGATTAGGTGTAGGTTTAAGTTTAGGGATTTGAAAATAGGTTAAGGTTTAGGTTTAGGAATTCGGGTTCGGATTCGGGATTGGGTTTAGGTTTAAGTTTTTAAGCTTAGGTTTAGGTTTAGGTTAGGGAGTTTAGATTAGGATTAGCTATTGGTTTAGGTTTAGGGATTTGAGAATAGGTTAAAGTTTAGGTTTAGTATATCGAGTTCGGGATCGGGTTTTAGGTTTGGGTTTTCAAGTTTAGGTTTAGGTTTAGGTTAGGGAGTTGAGATTAGGATTAGGTGTAGGTTTAAGTTTAGGGATTTGAAAATAGGTTAAGGTTTAGGTTTAAGAATTCGGGTTCGGGTTCGGGATTGGGTTTAGGTTTGGGTTTTCAAGCTTAGGTTTAGGTTTAGGTTAGGGAGTTTAGATTAGGATTAGCTGTTGGTTTAGGTTTAGGGATTTGAGAATAGGTTAATGTTTAGGTTTAGTAAATCGAGTTCGGGATCGAGTTTTAGGTTTGGGTTTTCAAGTTTTGGTTTAGGTTTAGGTTAGGGAGTTGAGATTAGGATTAGGTGTAGCTTTAGGTTTTAGGATTTGAAAATAGGTTAAGGTTTAGGTTTAGGAATTCGGGTTTGGGTTCGGGATTGGGTTTAGGTTTGGGTTTTCAAGTTTAGGTTTAGGTTTAGGTAGGGAGTTGAGATTAGGATTAAGTGTAGGTGTAGGTTTATGGATTTGTGAATACATTTAGGTTTTTGGTTTAGGTTTAGGTTATAGGTTATATGTTTAGGTTTAGGTTTAGGTTTTGGGAATCGAGAATAGGTTAAGGTTTAGGTTTAAGAAATCGGGTTTGGGTTCGGGATCGGGTTTAGGTTTGGGTTTTCAAGTTTAGGTTTAGGTTTAGGTTAGGGAGTTGAGATTAGGATTAGGTGTAGGTTTAGGTTTAGGGATTTGAAAATAGGTTAAGGTTTAGGTTTAGGAATTCGGGTTCGAGTTCGGGATTGGGATTAGGTTTGGGTTTTCAAGTTTAGGTTTAGGTTTAGGTTTTGGTTAGGGAGTTTAGATTAGGATTAGGTATAGGTTTAGGTTTAAGGATTTGAAAATAGTTTAAGGTTTAGGTTTAGGAAATCGGATTTGGGTTGGATCGGGTTTTAGGTTTGGGTTTTCAAGTTTAGGTTTAGGTTTAGGTTAGGGAGTTTAGATTAGGATTAGGTGTAGGTTTAAGTTTAGGGATTTGAGAATAGGTTAAGGTTTAGGTTTAGGTTTATGTTAAGGTTTAGGTTTAGGTTATAAGCTATAGGTTTAGGGAATTGAGAATAGGTTAAGGTTTAGGTTTAGGAAATCGGGTTCGGGTTCAGGATCGTGTTTAGGTTTGGGTTTTCAAGTTGATGTTTAGGTTTAGGTTAGGGAGTTGAGATTAGGATTAGGTGTAGGTGTAGGTTTAGAGTTTTGAGAATACATTTAGGTTTTATGTTTAGGTTTAGGTTATAGGTTATAGGTTTAGGTTTGGGTTTAGGTTTAGGGAATTGAGAATAGGTTAGGTTTAGGTTTAGGAAATCGGGTTCGGTTTCGGGTTCAGAGTCGGGTTTAGGTTTGGGTTTTCAAGTTTAGGTTTAGGTTTAGGTTAGGGAGTTGAGATTAGGATTAGGTGTAGGTTTAGAGATTTGAGAATACATTTATGTTTTAGGTTTAGGTTTAGGTTTTAGGTTATAGGTTAAGGTTTAGGTTTTGGGATTTGAGAATAGGTTTAGGTTAAGGTTATAAGTTTAGGTTAAGGTTGTAAATATAGGTTATAGGTTTAGATTTAATTTATAAGTATAGGTTTTGGGATTTGAGAATAGGTTTTGGTTAAGGTTATAAATTTAGGTTATGGTTATAAGTATAAGTTTAGGTTATAGGTTAAGGTTTAGGTTTAGCTTATACGTATAGGTTTTTGGATTTAAGAATAGGTTTAGGTTATGGTTTTAAGTTTAGGTTAAGGTTGTAAGTATAGGTTATAGGTTTAGGTTTAGGTTTAGGTTTAGGTTATAAGTATAGGTTTTGGGATTTGAGAATAGGTTTAGGTTAAGGTTATAAGTTTAGGTTAAGGTTATAACTATAGGTTTAGGTAATAAGTATAGGTTTTGGGATTTGAGAATAAGTTTAGGTTAAGGTTATAAGTATAACTTTTGGGATTTGACAATAGGTTTAGGTTTAGTTTATAGGTTATAAGTTTAGGTAATTGAGAATAGGTTTAGGTTATAGGTTTAGGGTGTGGTTTAGGTTATGGGTGTGGTCCCTGCAAATAAAGATATAAACACAGCCTGTCCAAATGGCCAAGCCCTTTCAATGTTGTCCATAGGAAATGGATAGCTTCATCATGGTCATAACTGCGGTTCCCACCTTCCAGGGACCCTCGCTCATCCGGATAGCTCCGACGCACATCCGGGTCTGCTCCATTAATTTCGAGCAAATACATAAATACGGTCTGTCCAAATGGTAAGGCCCCTCCAATGTTGTCCATAGGAAATGGACAGCTTCATCATGGTCATAATAGCGGTTCCCACCTTCCAGGGACCCCCTCTCATCCGGATAGCTCCGACGTACATCCGGGTCTGCTCCATTAATTTTGAGCAAAAACATAAAATGGATTATCAAGATCATTTAAATAAAATCAGGTCCAATCAACAATCTGACCTGGAGGATTCTGTTAGTATTGTTGACGGCACCTCGAACCTTGTTTAAATCCAGGTTGCAATCTGTGGCCACTGATGCAATTTGTCTTTCTGTGAAGTTGGCGGCGATTTCTACATCGAACCAGGCGAAAACAGCCCTAATGATAAATAACATTTCTTTCCAAGAATTCATTATCTCTCTCTTTTAATTTAACTTTCCATTAAATAATTACCTGAAATTATGGCGTTTTCTCAAGATAGAAGTCCAATCCATCTCAACTTGTGCACCTGTTAGGACAAGTAATTCAAACAACTTCCTGCAACACATTTACATGCCTAATCAGTCTCACTCCAGTCTTATATATTGAATGCCTAATGTACAGTCTCTTGAATTGGTTCAAACCATACCTGAATTGAGTGTAATGAATCTACATCTCTTCTGCTATTGAGTGTAATGAATCTACTCGAAGAACCCCATCCAGGAGCTCTGGTTGGTCGATAGAAATCAAGCTTGTGCTCTATTTTTTTCCAACTGCTGTCATTTGAAGACTTCTCAATAGGGGAAGAACTCCAAACAGGAGATCTTGTTGGTTGATTCAACTCATCTTGTCCTCTGTTTTCATTCCAACCACCAATATCTGAAGATCTCTCCGTATGGGTACCCTTTGGGTTCTGACTACCGCAGATAGAATTAGATTGACCATGCATCTTGTCCTTATCCCAAACATGTGGTTTGGTAGATGAATCATTCGGTTGGTTCCAACAATTTACATCTTGGGATTTAGCATCTTGAACCCTCTCATTTCTTGCATCATTTGATTTCCAACCTCCCCATGGAGTAGATTGACCAATTAGTTTTCCCTTACAAAATATGCATCAAACACACTATAACAAGTACACTATGCCACTGAAGCAACAAGTGGATCAAGCTCGTAATTTTGAAATTTTCTCAAAAGCCCTCATTATAATAATCATGTAGTCACGCTAGCAAGCAACAACACCCAGCTGAAGAGATGCATTCAAATCAAAATATTGACCTAGGCACACCACAAAATCCCTAGAAATAACGTGGAAAAAATACATGAAGAAAAAAGAGGAGAGAAGCAAAACTTGTAATGCATATAGAACTAGCAAAAGGTAGAGATAAATACATCTTGGTTTTTGGTTGGCATGGACGAATGGAAAATCAAGTATACTCATGATGAAAGGATTGAATTCATCGTCTGGAACTCAGTTTTGGAAACTGTTGCAAATTTCATTCACTGAAATGTCCAGTTCACCACCATTTACTTTCCTTGTCATTCAGTTAAATACCTATGCCAATAAAATCTATCAAGTTCCACCATGCATCACAATATTATGCGAATCCACCACATCCAACTTATGTGAATCAGTTGGATCATGCCATATGGTCAGAAGAAAACAGATTCGATAAACACGTGACTGTTAATGAAGGGAAAGTACCATAACTCAAGTCAACAAGTCCTACTAGTTATATAATTGGATCAGAGAAGGCCTATGCATCTCCCATGAATTGAGATGCCATACAATGATAAAGGCTTGGACATGACAATATGCAGTTCTAAGACATATAAGAAGAATATTCCTACAAATAAAAAGAGTCTAAGTTTGATTGACTTGTAATGAACAAATTCAGTTGATCAAGTCAATTCAAATTGAGTCAGTCAATACTTACAGCAAGCTAGCTTGGGTTTCTCTAAACCTAAAGAACCTAGTTAAAAGTACTTTGACATTTTGATCAATAGCTCAAAAATTCAAAAGAGTACTCAAAGACTAGATTAGATAGCAGGGTAAAACAACAATCTATAGCCATTTGAAAACCAGCCAATCTTAAAAGTAAAAAGGAAATAGTATAAACATTATTTAAAAAAGAAAAAGAAAAAAAGAAAGGGAACTTGTTCACCTGCACCATGGGTAACAGGTCCAATTCTATTGACCATTCATTTGTTTTACATACACACATTCCACCTATTATAAAATAAAAAAAGAAGAGAGATTTTGAAGAAAAAAAATATCAAATTCCAGCCTCCATGTTGTGTTGGATGTATTTGACTGATACCGGCGATGTACCTAATGCATGCCCCTATTTTATTTTTTTTGGATGGACTCATATGGACCTGACCGAAAGGGCACTCCTCCAAATGCCTCGAACAATGGGGCAGTTGTACAGTTTGTCCTGCAACCATTGATACCACCATATGCCAACTACAAATAGCAGAGTTTGTATGAGAGACTGAGTGCGAAGGGATTAGCCCCCATATATACGTCAACCAAAAGAACAATAAAAGCAAAAAAAAAAAAAAAAAAATTTGCTAACACATACTCAATGCGACCAAGAATGTGACCAAGATGGAAAGGGGTCAAAGTAGCCCAGAGACTTCAAAATAGATGATAATGCTAACACAAACTCAATGCGAATGGGAATCCAAGATATAGAGAATTTATTACAACCATCCAATAGCTCTAAGTTTGAACATAACTCAATGCAACTCATATCAAGCAAAATATCAAAATCCCAACAACAATCAAATAAAGGAGGAAAAAAATACCACAGCACATATTAGAAATTCATTAAAGAAACAAAAAGAAAAAAAAAAGAAAAAAAAATGCCATCAACATCATACGCTAGGCCAATTGAACCAAACAACTCTTTTGCTATATTTTGTTTCTTTACAGGCATTGACTCTATATTAAGCACATCCATCTGTTTTAAGAGGTAATCAGAGAGTTGCTCAGCCCCTACTAATTGTGAATTCATTGTGTTATATAGATTATGCAAAGACTGAATTTGTCAATATATAAAGTTTGAAAAAGTCAATATCATAGCCCCTTGTCCAACAATGCAACCTGCAGCATACAAAAGAAAAAAAGAAAAAAAAGAAAAAAAAAAAGACCACCTGATTGCATAAAAATATGAAAATTGCAAGCAATGCTGACAGATGGTGATTGAAAATCTCATATCCACGTAACACTTCCATGTACGAATGATACACTTTAGCCTGCATCATCAAACACTCATCTCCCAAAACAAATCTCAGAATATGGGTTGTTACTGCTCTTAAGAATAATTGTTAGGATCCTCCAATTTGGCCAATTTTTGGTGCATCTCCCATCTACTGGGAGTCCATCATATCAACAGATTGGACTGTAAAGAAAAATAGTGGCATGCTTTTAATAAAGTAACAAGTAGAGAAAAATGAATCTTACTTCTAGAATAAGATGTTTATCCTCGACTTGCATTAAAATAATGTAAGTGAAGTCTGATTTTGGCTCAATTAGTAAATAGGTTAGATTCTGGCTGACCTTGACATGGCCCAAACCTGGCCCATAACCACCCCTAAATAATTATCCAGTCAATTTACTTTCATTCAACATAAACATAGCAATAAGCCTGCTAGAAAAGAATTTTGAACACAATTCAAAAGCATTTAAGAAGTATGCAACAACAATACCTAAATTTATTCTTACCATAGGAACTACAATATCTTCCTTCTGAGTACTCCTAAAAAATGTGCTGGATAGCATTTCAATACTCTGTGTAGGTCTAAAGACCTGGGTACAGGAAATATTCAATTACTTTCAATGGTAAAACAAAGGAAAACATAACAAAGAAAATGCAATCAATAAGAAGACAGATTAAAAGTACAAGACAAAGATCAAAATGTTCCAACCTCGAATCCGATTGCTCCAATTCAGTTCGTTCAAACACCCAAACATGCCCTTAACCACATACATCAAATGCAACAATTTTCAATTCTCGTATGGGAAAATAAGTTCTATTTTTATTCCAATTCACCACCCAATTAAAAATTAAGAGAAAAAACATTTAAAAAAAAATATTCAACATTTTCATTCCACCGACCATACAGAATCTTCTATAAATAAATAAAAACTTCCTGGTTATAAAATTATATATATATATATATACTGAAAAATACACTCAAAACCTGAATAAAATGAAAAGAACAAACAAAAAACAAATTCCTAAAAACCCACAAATCTCACATCAGATTTAACAAGACCCATATCCCCAAATCCAACAAAAATCAAAACCTATACACAAAAATCCCACAAAAACCCTTCCAGACCCTAAAAACCCCAATCTGGAGAAAAAATGGGGAGGGAGAGAGAGTACCGTTCCGCAAACCGATGCTGGATTCATTGGTGTTGATGTTGTAGAGGACTCCTTCGTATCTGATTTCGCATTTGGATGTCAAGCTAATCACGCTACCGATGTAGGAATCTGCGGATCCTGAAGAAGCTTACATTGCAAATGTTGTTGTTTGTTCTTGTTGTTGCCGCTTTGCCATGGCTTTTCTTTGCTCCACGCTAGATCCGAAGAAGCACACATTGCATTACATTCTTCTTCTTCTGTTTACTACCATGGCTTTTCACAGCACACACACACACAGAGAGAGACGGTTTCTCGTCGATGGAAGATGAGGAAAAGAGGGAAAATAGGAAAAGAGGAGCGGGCATTTGATGGTTTTCGTCTTTTAAAAAGATAAAAATTTCAAATCCGTATAATGTGAGTTTACCATTATTTATAACACCAACTCTATTAACGGTCGTACATGCATGGGACCATTTTCTGGATGGTTAAGATCGTTTTACAAAATAAAATTATAAATATTTACTATTTACAACTAGACCAATTATTTCGATGGTCTAGATAACACTATATCTTAGCTGTTGTTGTTATGGATGAGTCAACACCATTTTACATAAAATGCAAGACTCACAATGAAAAACCAGTAGATTGAAAATGTTAACTTGAACTTTGGACCTGGTATCGCTTTATGGACCCCACCATGATCGATTTGTTTCATCCACGCTGTCCATACATTTCATAACATCATTTTGTGTACGATCCCAAAAAAATGAGCCTGAAATAAATCTTGGGTGGACCACACAATAAGAAAAACTATTAAGCGTCGACCATTAAAAACATTTTGGGGGCCATAAAAGTTTTAGATCAAGCTGATTTTTGTTTTTCCCCTTAATCTAGGCCTGTATGACCTAATCAACTGATTGGATGTCAAATAAACAGTACAATGCACCTTAGGAGGATTTTAATGATGGATATCCAATCACTATTGTTTTCATGTGGTGTGGTCCACCTGAGATTTCTATCCCTCTAATTTTTTGGATCAATCCCTAAATTATCAGTAAAAATGGATGAATGGAATGGATGAAATACATACATCATGGTGGGGCCCACAGATGGCTGGTGGTAGGGGGAGTAGCCAATCTATTTTCTGTGCTGGGGTCCACTGGAACTTTGGATTTAACTTGTTCTTTGGACATTGCCCTAAAATGATCTCTCCAAATGGATGGAAGGTGTGGATACAAAACATACATCATGGTGGGGCCCAGAAATGAGAGGTATATAAATCTCAGGTGGACCACACCACATGAAAACAATAGTGATTGGATATCCATCATTAAAATCCTCCTAAGGCCCACTTTACTGTTTATGTTCATTAGGTCATACAGACCCCAACAGAGCTCTTTGTTGCCTAGCTCCTTTGGCCTAACCTCAGCCAACCTGATGCCAGATTTGACCTTGGGCCTACTTTGATTTATATATTGTATATCCATATGGTCCATTTGTTTTACCAACTCATTGTTGCATATGGGCCCAAAAATCAATTGTATTCAAATCTTAAGTAGACTACAACATAAAAAACAATGATAATTGAACACCCACCATTAAAAACTTTATGGGCCCACCTTAGTGCCCACTGTAATATTTATTTTTATTCAACCGTTGATTAGGTCAGACATAAAGGAAAAATAAAAAATAATAATAATAATAATAATAATAAAATATCAACTTCATCCAAAATGTGGTGTGGTCCTAAATTGAGAGGTATATAAAGATCATTTTATGACTTGATCTCAAAATTGAGAAGTATATAAATCGATATCTCGGGTGCACCATACCACATGAAAACAATATGTTGATTAGGTCATACAGGGCCAGATGAAGGGGAAAAACAAAAATCAGTTTGATCCAAAACTTTTATGGCCCCAAAATGTTTTTTAATGGTTGACACTCATTCAACGATGTTTCCTGGAATGTGGTCCACTTAAGATTTGGATATATCTCATTTTTTGTCTCAAATTGTAAAATTATTTGTAAAAATATATGGACGGCATGGATGAAACACATACATCATGGTGGGGGCCATAGAATATCGACCACCAGCCATTGGTTGGTGTCAGGGGAGTAGCCAATCTGTTCCTAAGCGTACTGAGTAAATCCTGTCAGGGGAGTATGATATTTTAGTTTTCCCTTCATCCATGTATTTGTGATCTATTGAACAGGTTGGATGACAAATAAAAATCACTGTAGGCCATAGGAAGATTTCAACGGTGGAAATCATTATTCCCACTGTTTCCTATGGTATGGTCCACTTAAGCTTTGGATATGCTTTAATTATGGACTCAACCACTAAAATGATCTGGAAAAATGGATTGACGGTGTGGATAAACCATGACTTTGGGCCACGAGCTTAAAAATAAAGTCAATCCATGACTTGGGTGGGCCACACCACATACTATAGTTGAGAGGGTTACCCTCCCATTAAAACATTCATAATCATTTATTGGGCCCACCTAGATGTGGTTCATAGATCCAGCCCATTCATTATGCGTGTCTCAATTGGATGAGGAGTCAGCCCAAGTTTCATACACATCCAAAACTCATGTGGGCCCCACCAATTAAATGTTTTTATATGTTTCAGGGATGTCTTCACATAGTTTTAGATGCTATGGCCCACCTGAGTTTCGTATACGACTGATTTTTGGACTTAAAAGGGGACACATCAAATGCATGGTGTTGATGTTCTACACACATCATGGTGGGGCGCACACAAATTAGCCTCATGGAAAGTTCCCATGAGGTGACCTTATAATACCATTTCACTATTTAGGTAACTCCTTCATGGGTGTTACTCTAATCGTGTAGGGCCTACCTTGATATATTTTATGTATATCGACACCATCCATATATTTTTCCATCATATTTTAGGATGTGATTTTAAATCATAAGAACTCAATAATCTCAGGTGGGTCATACCAATCAAAACAATGATGAATAACTATTAAAAACCTTTTGAAGGCCACAAAAGTTTTGGATCAATTTGATCTTTGTAGTTTACCTTCATTTTTTTTCTTTTTTTTCTTAAAAAAAAAACCCTAAATAACAACAACGTTATTTTTGTTTAACTATTTAAGTTATTTTCATGACCTTAAGAAATTTAGGGTTGCCAGCCAGTACCAGGGAGACCAGAGAACACCATCTGCTCTTGCAACTCCAACTAAAGACAGTTACAGATATCTAAAAAAAAAAAAAAAAAACAAAGAAGGCAAGCGAGACCCCTTTTACACACAATTTTCAACAGATGAATTGGCAGCCAGCACACTGCGGGGCAAACAGAATCAAGTCATGAAAGGCCAGGTAAAGCAGTAAGCAGTCTCGGTTAGAGTTGCACTAAATTTTTGATTTTCTTTGATGACCTTGTTGACTGCATCCAAGAAATCTTTCTCCATCACTATCTTTCTCCGCACTCGGATTGCATACATGCCCGCCTCAGTGCATACACTCTTGACGTCCGCCCTAGTGGAGTTGGGGCAAAGGTGAGCAAGAAGCTCAAACCAGATATCCCTCTCACAATTCATTGTCCGCGTGTGGATCTTGAATATGTGTGTCCTGCTCTCCAGATCAGGCAGACCAAACTCAACCTTACGGTCTAGTCGTCCACGACGCAACAATGCTAGATCCAGTGTGTCAAGCCTATTTGTTGCCATCAAAACTTTGATGTTTCCTCGAGCATCAATGTCATCGAGCTGATTCACAATTTCGAGCATTGTACGCTGATTGCATCCACCTCTTCAAAGAAGACGATGCAAGCCTTTTTTTATCGCGCCATCTGGAAAAGCTCGCGAACCATCCGAGCCCCCTCTCCAACATATTTTTGAACAAGCTCACTTCCAATAACACGAATAAAGCAGGCATCAGTTCTGTTGGCTACAACTTAACTAGTAAAGTTTTTCCTGTTCCTAGAGGACCATAGCAAAGGACCCCCTTCGGAGGATCAATGCCAAGCTTCACAAATTTCTCTGGATGGAGCATGGGGAGTTCCACAACTTCTCGCATCTTTTCAATCTGCTCCTTACACCCACCAACATCATTGTATGTGACATCTGATTTTTCTTCTACCGTCATCATGATAACGCTTGGATTGATCTTTAGAGGCAAGAGAATTTGAATTTGGTATTTATTTCGATCAACACCGACACACATCCCTTCTTCTACATCTGTTGGCGAAACTTTATCGCCCAAGCCAACGACAAACTTGACAATTTGTTTAACATTTATCACATACTTTGCATCCTCAGAGTTCTGATTTATTATTTCTGTGCATCTTGCAACCTGAAGAGGCTACTCCTCCTGCATCATTTGTTTATCAGAAGCAAGATCCCATTGGCTGGATGCAGCTAACCCAGTGTCCGACTCTTTTATTCCACACAAGTCATTAACCTTCTTGTCTATTTCCTTGATTTCCTTCTCCACCTTCTTTATGCTAAAAGAGTAAGGTCCCAAACCATAGGTTTTGAGGAGTGATATGTCGTCTTCATCCAAAGGAGGAGAGTTTTTCTCATTGTTAATATCTACATCTTCTGGTTCCGGCGCCATCGTATCTGTCTCTCTCTTCCGATCCTTTTCTTTTTGCTCTCTCGCTCTGCTCTGCTCTGCTCTCCTCTTTCGTCTTTTCTCTTCCTCTTGTAGTTTACCTTCATCTAGATCTTCTTTACATTATCAACAAGTTGGATTGCAAATAAACATTACTAAAACCTTACAATGGGCTCTTTATAATTTTTAATGGCGAGGTACTATATTATCATTCTTTCCAGTGGTATGGTCCACTTAAGATTTAAATCTACACAATTTTTTATACCCGGCCCAAAAATGGGTTGGAGAAACATAGGGGCGACAAGCGATATACAACATATTATCAAAATCTCACTTTTGTTATCTAACTTTTCAATTTTTCTTGTCAAAATACAAAATCTCTAGTTTTCTTTTTTAAAATATATACTTTTTTTACAATTCATCAATTTTCTCATAATTTTGTTTAATTTCTTAAATTTTCCTTTTCAAAATATCATTTTTTAAAAATCTCACTTTTGTTATATAACTTTTCAATTTTTGTTGTCAAAATACAAAATCTAGTTTTTTTTTTCAAAAAATATATTTTTTTACAATTTGTCAATTTTTTCACAAATTTATTTAATTTTTTAAATTTTCTTTTTCAAAATATCATTTTCTTTTATCGAAATCTTGTTATATAACTTTTTAATTTTTCTTATCAAAATACAAAATCTAATTTTCTTTTTTAAAAAATATATTTTTTTACAATTTGTCAATTTTTTCACAATTTTGTTTAATTTTTTATATTTTCTTTTTCAAAATATTTTTTTTATCGAAATCTTTTTTTTTTCAAAATTATTAACATTATTCAAAGTTCTTAATTTATTTTTTTTTTCAAAATCTAGATTATTATAAAATCATAGTTTTTTTTTTCAAAATCTAAAATTTTCTTAAACGTTGTTAATTATTTTTCTAAGCTTCTCAATTATTTTTTTTCGAAATTCATAATTTTTTGTTGTGAAGTGTAGACCATTAGAGACGGTTAGTGTTGACCATTAGGACCATTTTTAATACGGACGGTATTTGACGGCCTCAAATGACCGCTATAAGATGGCCAAAGAACGTCTCTAATTAAGACGGCCCTTGACAGTCTCAAATTAAGACGGCCAATGACTGTCTCTAATTGAGACGGTCCTTAACAGTCTCAGATTACCAATAAAAGATGGCCAAAGACCGTCTCTAATTAAGACGGTCTTTGACAGTCTCAAATTAAGACGGCCAATGGCCGTCTCTAATCAAGACGGTATTTGACGGCCTCAATGACCGCTATAAGACGGCCAAAGACCGTCTCTAATTAAGACGGTCTTTGACAGTCTCAAATTAGGACGGCCAGTGACTGTCTCTAATTAAGACGGTCTTTGATAAAAGACAACTAATGGCCGTCTCTAATTGAGACGGTCCTTGACAGTCTCAGAATAACAATAAGAGACGACCAATGACCGTCTCTAATACGGTCGGTCTTTGACCGTCTCAAATGGCCGCATATAAGACAGTCAGAGACCGTCTCTTTTCCAGACGGTCGATGGCCGTCTTTTTTTTTGCAGTTAACGATGGTTTTTTACCGTCTTAAATGATTTATGGATGTTCAAATTTTTAAGACAATATTAAGGACAGTCAAGAGCCGTCTAAAAGTTTAAAGACGGTTTACGACCGTCTCTAAAGCATTTTTAAACCAAGCGATTTTAGAGATGGTCCAGAACCGTCTCTAAATCCATTATTTTTTTTCCATTTTTCACGTAGTGTTTAAGTTTAGGGATTTGAGAATATATTTAGGTTTTATGTTTAGGTTTAGGTTTTAGATTTAGGTTTAGGTTTTGGTTTAGGTTATAGGTTTTGGTTTTGGTTTAGGTTTAGGTTATAGGTTTAGGTTTAGGTTTAGGTTTAGGTATAGGTTATAAGTTATAGGTTAAGGTTTAGGTTATAGATTTTGGTTTAGGTTAAGGTTATAGGTTTAGGTTTAGGTTTAGGTTTAGGTTTAGGTTATAGGTTATAGGTTATAGCTTTAGGGAATTGAGAATAGGTTAAGGTTTTAGCTTTAGGAAATCGGGTTCGGGTTCCTGGATCGGGTTTAGGTTTGGGTTTAGGTTTTAGGTTATAGGTTAAGGTTTGGTTATAGGTTATAGGTTTAGGTTTAGGTTAAAGTTATAAGTTTAGGTCTAGGTTATAAGTATAAGTTTAGGTTATAGGTTAAGGTTTAGGTTTAGGTTTAGGTTATAAGTATAGGTTTTGGGATTTGAGAATAGGTTTAGGTTAAGGTTATAAGTTTAGGTTATAGGTTAGGGTTAAGGTCTAGGTTTAGGTTAAGGTTATAAGTTTAGGTTAAGGTTATAAGTTATAGCTTTAGGGAATTGAGAATAGGTTAAGGTTAGGGTTAAGGTCTAGATTTGAGAATAGGTTTAGGTTAAGGTTATAAGTTTAGGTTATAGGTTAGGGTTAAGGTCTAGGTTTAGGTTATAGAGGTTTAGGTTTAAGTTTTAGGTTTTAGGTTAAGGTTTAAGTTAGGTTTTAAGTTTAGGTTAAGGTTATAGGTTATAGCTTTAGGGAATTGAGAATAGGTTAAGGTTTTAGGTTTAGGAAACCGGGTTCGGGTTCGGGATTGCGTTTAGGTTTGGGTTTTCAAGTTTAGGTTAATGTTTAGGTTAGGGAGTTGAGATTAGGATTAGGTGTAGGTTTAGGTTTAGGGATTTGAGAATACATTTAGGCTTTATGTTTCGGTTTAGGTTTTAGGTTTAGGTTAGGCTTAGGTTTAGGTTATAGGTTATCGGTTATAGGTTATAGCTTTGGGGAATTGAGAATAGGTTAAGGTTAAGGTTTAGGTTTAGGAAATCGGGTTCGGGTTTGGGTTTAGGTTTGGGTTTTCGAGTTTATGTTTAGGTTAAGGAGTTGAGATTAGGATTAGGTGTAGGTTTAGGTTTAGGGATTTGAGAATACATTTAGGTTAATTTAGGTTTAGGCTTAGGTTTTAAGTTTAGGTTAAGGTTATAGGTTGTAGGTTTAGGTTTAGGTTATAGGTTATAGGTTATAGGTTATAGATTATAGGTTATACCTATAGGGAATTGAGAATCGGTTAAGGTTTAGGTTTAGGAAATCGGGTTTGGGTTTGGGTTTAGGTTTAGGTTTAGGTTTAGGTTTGGGTTTTCAAGTTTTAGTTTAGGTTTAGGTTGAGGTTTAGGTTAAGGAGTTGAGATTAGGATTAGGTGTAGGTTTAGGTTTAGGGATTTGAGAATACATTTAGGTTTTAGGTTTAGGTTTAGGTTATAGGTTTAAGTATAGGTTATAGGGTTTGGGATTTGAGAATAGGTTTAGGTTATAAGTATAGGTTTAGGTTAGGGTGTAGGTTAAGGTTTAGGGAATTGAGTTTAGGTTATAGGTTTTGGTTAAGGTTTAGGTTATAGGTATAGGTTTTGGGATTTGAGAATAGGTTTAGGTTATAAGTATAGGTTTAGGTTAGGGTGTAGGTTAAGGTTTAGGAATTGAGTTTAGGTTAAGGTTTAGGTTTAGGTTATAGGTTTTGGGATTTGAGAATAGGTTTAGGTTATAAGTATAGGTTTAGGTTAGAGTGTAGGTTAAGGTTTAGGGAATTGAGTTTAGGTTATAGGTTTATGTTATAGGTTATAGGTTTTTGGTTAAGGTTTAGGTTATAGGTATAGGTTTTGGGATTTGAGAATAGGTTTAGGTTATAAGTATAGGTTTAGGTTTAGGAATTTGGGTTCGGGTTCGGGTTCGGGTTTATGTTCGGGTTTAGGTTAGGTTAGGGTGTAGGTTAAGGTTTAGGTTTAGGTTATAGAGATTTAGGTTTAGGTTATAGGTTATAGGTTAAGGTTTAGGTTAGGTTTTAAGTTTAGGTTAAGGTTATAGGTTTAGGGATTTGAGAATACATTTAGGTTATAGGTATAGGTTTAGGTTTTAAGTTTAGGTTAAGGTTATAGGTTTAGGTTATAGGTTATAACTTTAGGGAATTGAGAGTAGGTTAAGGTTTAGGTTTAGGAAATCAGGTTCAGGTTCGGGATCGAGTTTAAGTTTGGGTTTAGGTTTTAGGTTATAGGTTATAGGTTTAGGTCATAGGTTTAGGTTTAGGCTACAGGTTTAGGTTTAGGTTTCGGGAATCAGGTTCGGTTTCGAGTTAGGATCGGGTTTAGGTATTCTCTACTATTTTCTACTAAGGAACCTAGTATTATCTACTACATACTAGTAACATACAACCAATATTGGGGCACTATACCATAAGCTACAAGAATTTCATGTCCCTTTAAACAAGGTATCCTCCATTGATAACATATATATATATATATATATATATATATTAAGTTCTTTATTTTCATTTACATTCGCAAATACATTCATCATCTATCCAAGAAAATTGAGATCGGCTGGACAATCAGGACCTGAGAAACTTCATCGAGTCCCAGATAGAACTCTATCAGACTCGTGAAGAGTCCAACAATTCCGAAAGGTTGTAAGCCGAGTAGGAGTATGCAGCCATCGACCGTCGCATCGGTCAAGTCAACAATTTTCTTCGCAAGCTCATAGACTAGTAGCCATCGTGGAGAAGTAAATAGGCACTGGTTATGAAAGCCAATGAGTCAACTGCTAAAAAATTTAAAGAACTCAAGGCAACCTATCAGTATCTTGGCCGAGTGTGTGTGTGTGTGTGTATAATTATATATATAATTATTTTTTTTTTGTAATCGAATGACCTTTATTTCAAGGTCTTTTTATTAAAAGAAAAAGAAAAAGTTATTAATCCTTTCGTCCCTTAACTTCACTCGGCCTGTTCCCTAACAACTTCCCACAATGAGGGAAAGTGAGGTTTTAGGAATCGGCCATTTATTGGAGCCTTCGCGACCTTTTCGTTCATATCCCTTAAAAATTATGCTCATCCTTTAAGAACTTGGACAACAATGTATGGTCAATCCCACGTGGGAGACTATTTTTTACCGAAAGCACGATCTTTCTAACCGATAAGTAACATCACATTCCATACAATATCGCCTACCGCAAAGGATTTCCCTTTCACCCTCTTGTTATAAGCACGGGCAACGAGCGCTTTGCTGGCGACAATCGAGTTAATGACTTTCATTCGAACTTAACCTAACCCTTTAAACTTGGCCAATATTACTTCTATAAACTCAAGAGGCGTCAATCTGGCTTGATAAGCACTACGTAAAGATGATATAGTGACCTCCAAGAGTATAACTGCATCATAGCCATATGTCAGTGCAAATGGACTCACACCCATACTTGTACGCGGTGAATTTCGATATACCCAAAGTACTTCTGATAACTTTGTATGTCATTCTCTAAAATTCTCTTCGATCATTTTCCTTAAAAATATTTTTGATTACTTTGTTATTAGCCTCAGCCTGGCTGTTAGCCTATGCATAATATGACGTCGAACACAAAAATATTATTCCATACTTGTTAGCCATCGCCTACACTTCCTTGACCGAAAATGCTGCACCTCGATGCATAGTAATGGATTTTGGGATCCCAATTTAATGGTCCTAAGAGTCTTATCACCAGTGATGGGGCAAATATGAGCCTGTTAAGGCTACAAAAGTTATAACCCCTGTCAAACTAGATCCGGGTCTGCTTTCTTTCGGCAACTCAAACGATCTCGTATGTGTCTGAAATTTTTATAACAGGTTGACCCTTGACCTAGGAGGCACGCCACCAGATCTAAGATGAAATCAAGCCGGTTAATGCCATAAAACCGTCGTTGATCACTCTTGACCTGAACAAAGATATGATCGGGTCTACTCCGTTTGAGCTCCTTAAAATGAGCCCTGTTCTTGACAAAAATTTTCTGACATGTCATAATAGGTGTGCGAGTTAGACACCTGTTTCAAGTCATTTCAGAGGCAGTTAAACCCAAAGAACAATAGTTGAGCTCACTTGACCCAACAAAGCCGCAATCGAGTCAACTCTCTTTTGCCATCACAAACGAGCCTCGTTCAATCCTATATTTCTTTGACATGTCGTACATCGACCTAATGATGAGTGTCGAATGTTGCATACCAGACCCCAGTAATTGCCTAATTTTACGTACATGATAAGGTTTAATAGAGTATTTTAATTGTGTTTTTGTTATAGGATGAAATCAGGAGTATTAGTTGCAAAATAATGTTAAAAGCATGGATTTCATGTTCTGAAGTCGTCAGAGCACGAGAACGACCCCAGGGAACCAAGATCAACGCTCGAGATCCGAGGAAATCAAGAAACTGAAGTTCAAGGGGCCCGAAAAGGGTCCAGAATGCAAGATCACATGGTTTCCGCCATCCAATCAGTTCAAAACTTCATACATGTGATGAGGGCCATAAATCAACCGTACATATCAAATTTCAACCCTTGCAGATCTTGAGAAGTGGTCCAACGGACAGATCAGCCCGTTAATCTACAATTTGGGACCCACCTGATATTTGGAACTGTCTCAAATTTTGTCCTAACGGCAGAAATAATATGAGAAAGATGATGGACGGTGCAGATTTTTCAAAAATATCTCTGTGGGCCCTATGTATGGGGAGAGTACACTGTGTGCAGGTGCACCGGCGCCACACCGGACGCCGGACGGTCGGCTGGTATGGTGGCCGACCCGCGCGCCGTCTTCAATTTCATCCCAGCGTCCCCATGGCCGACGCGCTGGTCGATGTTGTGGGTCCCACCCTTCATCTAAAACGACAATCCGGACCGACCATCAGGTTCAAATGAAGGTCCTCTTCAATGCCTAGGTGTCTGAATCGTGAAAGATCATCATGAGTGAAATCCAAGCCGTTGAAAACAATTCGGACGGTGAATCAAGAGATCAGATGGACCACACCGAAATCACTCCAATCTCAGCAGGTCTGACCGGTTTTTCGTTCTCATCGCAGTGGACGGAGTGGATTTTCCATAGGATCAACGGAATGGGCCCCACCATTGTCAGCGGACGGAGGTTTGCATCCGCGTAACGTGATTCGCTGCCCATCTTGCGAATTATTGTGGGCCCCACCCGTCAACTGTATGGGAGATCTGAACCGTCCATCGTGTAGAGGGACACGAGAACTACAAAACCATGCTGAGATTTCACTCCCATGCGTACACACGTGTGCAGTACAGAGGCCAAAAACAGGCTGCTCGGCGACGTTCAAAATTGATCTTTTCGAGATTTATTCTGTGGACCACGCCAATGGACCTTCAAAACCACTCATTCTTGACTGAAATTTTGTCTTGAATCCAATGGACGGGGTGGATTTTCCAGAAAATACCTCTGTGGGGCCCACCGATCACGGCTGCGAAAAATTGCACTTCAAGTCCGTCTACGACTCTGCCACCAATTCCAGCCATCCAGCAGCTATAAAAGGGAAGTTTTGGACGTGGGAGAGGCATTCAGATCCAGAGAATTGGAGATCCAAAGCCAGGGAGAGAAGAAAGAGAAGGAGAAAGAGAGAGATTTTTCGGTTTGGAGTTTTAATTTATGAATTTTATTTAATATTTTTTTATGGATTTTATGGGTAACTAATCTCTCTAGGGCTGAGATGAAGCCCCTAATTTGATCAGCTCTTGTATTGGTTGATTTACTTTGAATTTTAATTAATTTATTTTCTCTCTAAGTGGGCTTTATGGGTTTAAATTCCATATTTCTCCATCTATGAACTTGATCAAAGTATATAGATGGATGTTGTTTGGATGCTTATTACAGGTGCTTGTGTCTGATCAAGAACAAGTTTCCTATAGAGGAAGAAATAGGGTGCTTTAATGAATGTACATTCCATGTGCCCGACCAAGGACATGGGATCTGTTATTCATGGCATTGCTCAAAGGAATTAGACAGTCTGTATGCCTGATTTAGGACACAGATTGTGCTTTCTCTATTTAAGTGGTATCAATCTATATCAAGGTGAATCAACAAACAAAACAAGGGTTAGGATAGTTAGGGGTGGATTCGAAAGTCCTAGTGCTTTCTCTCTGATTGAATTTTCTTCCCTGTTCTTAATTATTTTTCCTAAAATTGTGCTTAGCAGTTTAGTTCATTATTCATTGGATTAGTTAAGAAGAATCATAGATTTGAATTGTGACAACCAGTCCTCGTGGGATTCGACCTCGATCTTACCGAGTTTATTACTACATCACAACCCTATACTTGGGGAGTGAACAAGTTTTTGGTGCCGTTGCCGGGGACTGTTTCATTCCAAATTGAATTTAGGATTCTCTCTTATCATAATTCATAGTCTTAGGATTTTACTAACTTTAGGTTAAAGTTTTTATTTTATTTTTAGAAACTAACATATTTCTTGTTTTGTAGGATTCTGAGATAGAAACTTCTAATTTGGTGATATCTTCCTAATTTCTCTATTTTTTTATTTTTATTTTTATTTATTTTTATTTCTAGAATTAGGGTTTTTAGAAAATTTTCTAACCTTAGATGTACTATTTTTTAAAAACTAACTTGTTTTGTTTTGTTTTGCAGGTTTTTAACATAGGAACTTCTACTCTGGTAACATCCTTCTAACTTCTTCCTTACCTTCTGTATTGCTGTAGGATTTTGCTTTCTTTTAGGATTAGTCTCAGAGTTAAGGTTCTACCATGGAATCGTGGGTTGATGCATATGCTGAGTTGGATAGGTTTTATTGGGAAATGCCTGAAGGTTGTGGAATTCAACGTATACCTCAAGATTTCTCTCCATCGAAAATAGACATTGAGAACCGACTAGAACGTTATGTTCCATCGGTTAATAGGGCCGTATACGATCGTAATTATGGGAATGAGGACTATTATCAACCATCATATTCTCCCATGTATGATCAGTATGACTATAACCAGTGGAACCATCAAAACTGGGAATATGAACCAACAACATATTGTAATAATTATTCTCTTGGATCCCATACCTTTGAGATCCAACCAGAAACGATCCAAGAGGATTCATGTTTTGATCCAGAACAAGTAAACCAACATGTTGCGAAATTGATGAAATCATTAGAAGCACTCAATTCGCGCATTGAAATGATAGAGGAAGCTCGCTCATCCCAACTACAATCCAATCCAGAAATACAATGCGAGGAAAGTGATCCTCACTTGCTTTTGATGAAATCTGGAATTTGGAATGAGGAGTTGGATTCCATTAATGAGCACACGATTCAATTCCCCGATGAGTCGATCTCAATGACTGTTCAAAAGGATGGGGAAGAAACATGGTTGTCTTTCAAATATAATGATGATGACACACCCCACTCACATGACACACTTGAGTTCAATAAAGAGGAAGAGGTTAGTTTATACGAACCTCAACCCAATCTGGAAATAGAATGTGAGGAAAGCGATTTCATCCCAAGTGTGCACTGCATGGAAGTAGATGATGATGCATATTGGAAAGATGATTATGAATGTGCAACCCAAATTCCCTTCGCATCAATCTCAAATTTGGTCCAAGTCAATGATCAAGACGTACACGAAGTGGTCGGTCATAATGAGCCACTCCCCTCACCTAACATGTCTGATTTTAAGGTAGAGGACGGGCCCTTTACAACCGACCCTTCTAACTCTTGTGAAATGTATTTGGACCACTCCTCTGAATTACATGATGATATGATTCGGGAGATGGACGAGCTACTCGATATGACTCTTGAATTTGAAACCACCCAGTTGAGGCCACCATCTGAACTGTTGAATAATGACGATTCATCGCCTCTTCTGAGTAGTATCGATGAACAGAGTCCACACATCAATGCTACGTATACTAATCCTCAATCTGTCTGTGCAGGGCTGGAGCAAGAGATCACACCTCCGTGTCCCTTCAAAAATGATGGATTCCTTGGGCAGATCATCATAAGCTCTAATGTGGAAAATGAGTCACTCTCAGCTGAATGTCCCACCTCTTTGGATGATTGCTTGGCACACTTTGCAGATTCAAACGATCCCATGATAAGAGACATAGTGAATGCCTTGCAAAACAATATCTCGTTAGTCATCACTGACCGAGAGGACCCTTACTCTGAAGCCCCTCCTTCCACAAATCCTGAATATTTACCATTAAGGGAGGAGGAGCTAAAAATTGAACCGAAGTCTGCTACTTCGGAATGTGTTGAGACTACGTCACTTTCTGAGAATTTTTCTGACTTTCATCTATGTATAGTCTCTGATTCACCATGGGATACTAACATCGAAACTTCTTCTGTCGCAGGTGAATCGTATATACTCTGGATACCTCAGGCGAATCAACGACAAATTTTTAATGAGATACGTAAGTTTATCTGGAATGTCAAGCTCCAGGGCGTCCAAGCGTATTGCAAAAATGGCTTTTGCATGATCCAGTTGAGAAATCTACTGAGAAATTTATCACGATACTGGCCGGAAGAGGAACCTTGCAGCATGACTGAGTAGTTTTTCCCTACTTTCTTAGGACTAGGGTAGTTTCCTTTATGCTATTTTAGGTTAGACGGTAAACTTAGTGCTCCTGGGAGGCAACCCAGCCTTTTTATTTTATTTCATTTCTTTTCATTTTTCTAGTTAGTTATTTAAATGTTTGTGGGTAACATTACTGCAAACCCTCACGAGACTACAACTCGTCCACTAGGGGTAACCTAGGGGTTTAAAGGCTTGTTGCATGCGCTAAATGCAATCGTGAGCACCTGCGAAAGTGGTATAGGTAGGATCTTCTTTTGTTTTTCTTTTTGTTATTTTTTTCTTCCGTTGATTTCTCTCTTGAGCTAACCTGTTTTGCGATGATATTTTTTCTGAGGAAGCTTCTTGATTCTCCATCCAGGTACTATCTTTCCCTCATTCCTCTTTTATTCTCGTTGACCTATATGCATTGTATGCTTATTTCTTTTACATTGAGGACAATGTAGATTTTAGGTTGGGGGTGGGAGATTAGGTTACCTAATCAGTATTTTCTTGGTCTTGAGCAAAAATTGTGAAAATTTTAAAATTTTTTCTAGAATTTCTATTGAATTCAAGGTGATTTTGAAGAATAGTTGTGGTTTTAACATTATAAGATACGTGATGGGCAATTTATGACTCTTGGATTCGGCCATCTGCTTGATTTCACAGTCAATTTTGAATTATTCATTCATGATTAGAAGTTGTAAACATTGATTGAGCCATGATTTCACATATCACATCTCGCTTACACATTAAGTTTTGGTTCGATAACTGAATGATTAACTTGGTAAAAAGAAGAATTAAAAGGCTAAAATCTTCACCATAGGTTTGCTCCCTATAGGTGTAGATTTGATTCTCCATAGTTGACATATAAAAAAAAGAAAGAAAGAAAAAGAAAAAAAAAAGAGAGAGAAGTTAGGTGACAAGTTTTCGCCATAGGTTTGCTTCCTATAGGTGAGAATTTGATTCCCTCATTTGTATTACTGCCCATAAAAAATAAAAATAAAAAATCACAAGCCACAAGAATGAAAGGATGATCTGAGAGGGAGGTTGGTTGTCCTGATTTCTCTTGTTGGTTACTAAAGAAATCATGAAATTGACAATTGGATCTCTTAATGATTGTAAGTAGAGATCACACTTTACACTCGTGGAACTCAATGTTTAGGAATGTTCTAATTGATGGATTAATATTTTGAACTTTATTATGAAGTTTACTGTTAGCTTGATTCCAAGAGAAAAATTCCACACACCAATCATGAATCTTAGAATTTTCACATCTCAGCTATCTGTTCACAAGTCACTTGAGTTTACAGGAATTGTCTTTTATTTCTGAAGTTATTTTTCGCATGTTTTGCTCGGGACTAGCAAAATGCTGGTTGGGGGTTGTGATGAGTGTCGAATGTTGCATACCAGACCCCAGTAATTGCCTAATTTTACGTACATGATAAGGTTTAATAGAGTATTTTAATTGTGTTTTTGTTACAGGATGAAATCAGGAGTATTAGTTGCAAAATAATGTTAAAAGCATGGATTTCATGTTCTGAAGTCGTCAGAGCACGAGAACGACCCCAGGGAACCAAGATCAACGCTCGAGATCCGAGGAAATCAAGAAACTGAAGTTCAAGGGGCCCGAAAAGGGTCCAGAATGCAAGATCACATGGTTTCCGCCATCCAATCAGTTCAAAACTTCATACATGTGATGAGGGCCATAAATCAACCGTACATATCAAATTTCAACCCTTGCAGATCTTGAGAAGTGGTCCAACGGAAAGATCAGCCCGTTAATCTACAATTTGGGACCCACCTGATATTTGGAACTGTCTCAAATTTTGTCCTGACGGCAGAAATAATATGAGAAAGATGATGGACGGTGCAGATTTTTCAAAAATATCTCTGTGGGCCCTATGTATGGGGAGAGTACACTGTGTGCAGGTGCACCGGCGCCACACCGGACGCCCGGACGATCAGCGCGGGCGCTGACCCGCGCCCGTCTTCAATTTCATCCCAGCGTCCCCGCAAGCCGACGCGCTGGTCGATGTTGTGGGTCCCACCCTTCATCTAAAACGACAATCCGGACCGACCATCAGGTTCAAATGAAGGTCCTCTTCAATGCCTAGGTGTCTGAATCGTGAAAGATCATCATGAGTGAAATCCAAGCCGTTGAAAACAATTCGGACGGTGAATCAAGAGATCAGATGGACCACACCGAAATCACTCCAATCTCAGCAGGTCTGACCGGTTTTTCGTTCTCATCGCAGTGGACGGAGTGGATTTTCCATAGGATCAACGGAATGGGCCCCACCATTGTCAGCGGACGGAGGTTTGCGTCCGCGTAACGTGATTCGCTGCCCATCTTGCGAATTATTGTGGGCCCCACCCGTCAACTGTATGGGAGATCTGAACCGTCCATCGTGTAGAGGGACACGAGAACTACAAAACCATGCTGAGATTTCACTCCCATGCGTACACACGTGTGCGGTACAGAGGCCAAAAACAGGCTGCTCGGCGACGTTCAAAATTGATCTTTTCGAGATTTCTTCGTGGGCCACGCCAATGGACCTTCAAAACCACTCATTCTTGATCGAAATTTCGTCCCGAATCCAATGGACGGGGTGAATTTTCCAGAAAATACCTCTCGTGGGGCCCACCGATCACGCCGCGAAAAATTGCACTTCGAGTCCGTCTCACGACTGCCACCGATTCCACCATCCAAGAAAGCCTATAAAAGGGAAGTTTTGGACGTGGGAGAGGCATTCAGATCCAGAGAATTGGAGATCCAAAGCCAGGGAGAGAAGAAAGAGAAGGAGAAAGAGAGAGATTTTTCGGTTTGAAGTTTTAATTTATGAATTTTATTTAATATTTTTTTATGGATTTTATGGGTAACTAATCTCTCAGCTAGGGCTAAGATGAAACCCCTAATTTGATCAGCTCTTGTATTGGTTGATTTACTTTGAATTTTAATTAATTTATTTTCTCTCTAAGTGGGCTTTATGGGTTTAAATTCCATATTTCTCCATCTATGAACTTGATCAAAGTATATAGATGGATGTTGTTTGGATGCTTATTACAGGTGCTTGTGTCTGATCAAGAACAAGTTTCCTATAGAGGAAGAAACAGGGTGCTTTAATGAATGTACATTCCATGTGCCCGACCAAGGACATGGGATCTGTTATTCATGGCATTGCTCAAAGGAATTAGACAGTCTGTATGCCTGATTTAGGACACAGATTGTGCTTTCTCTATTTAAGTGGTATCAATCTATATCAAGGTGAATCAACAAACAAAACAAGGGTTAGGATAATTAGGGGTGGATTCGAAAGTCATAGTGCTTTCTCTCTGATTGAATTTTCTTCCCTGTTCTTAATTATTTTTCCTAAAATTGTGCTTAGCAGTTTAGTTCATTATTCATTGGATTAGTTAAGAAGAATCATAGATTTGAATTGTGACAACCAGTCCTCGTGGGATTCGACCTCGATCTTACCGAGTTTATTACTACATCACAACCCTATACTTGGGGAGTGAACACCTAACAGACCATCACCACTTTAGAGTAAAGTACGCTTTACTTAAAGAGAAATTTTTGACTGTACAACCCATTTACGGCCCATTTATGAGACCGAGTCCACGTCATTTTACCTTGCGAGAATAAGCCCCAGCTGTACGGACGCCTGCCCAAAGGTAAAAAATGCCCCTGCTTTTCCCTTCAAGCGGATTGGCTGGTGCTCGAAGACGAGCGCTGATGCTCCTCGAACTCCGAGTTATACGAACGGTTCAAAATAGATCAACGTTATGTGGGCCCCACAGTTATGTATTTATTATATACCAATTCATTATATTTTTCTCAAAATTATACAGATTAATCGTTAAATATCATGAAGTTTCTTGATGATAAAGATTTTGAAAGGAAAAAAGACTTACCAAAAAATGAAGAAATTCTGATTCTTCTTTCCTACTCCCTCCAACAAATAACAGCTAAAAAAAAGAGGGAGACATTTTTTTAGGGTTTCCAATTCATCTGATCAAGCACTGAGGAATACCACTAGTTGTCTAAAAGACCATAGACACATTAGTATTAATTAGTCTTACTAAATAGTATGTACAATTAAAAGAAAAGAAAAAAAAAAAAAAAGGATGCATCCCTTTGCTCCCAACTCAACTTTAGATATCACCCACATTTTAAATGAGTTCTTGCAAAGGAAAATGCTGTTGTAGTCAATGAAAGAGAACTGATCACCTACAAGCCATTTTTATAAGAATTTTACCGGAAACAAGCTCAAACAAACCAATAGCCTGCCTGGACAAGAGAATCATGGTTCCCACCTTTACAAACTGAAGAGGTGAGTATAACATGCATATCGTCCAGTTAAATATCAATAATATAATATATTATTCCAGTTCAACATTTCAAAATGGGGAATTTTTGCCCCCTGTTCATGGACAATCGGAACCCAAAAGATCCAAAAGATCTAGTCAATAAAGAAATAGAATGAACAGCTCAATCAAGGGCCAAAGAACATATTAGAATAGACAAACTAAACTAACAATAACTATAGGGTCGGCTACATGAATCCCATTCCACCATTCAACTCAATCAATGGTCATCCATAGTCTCAGACAAACATGATTTTGAATTGATAAACATGTCATCCACAGGACTATTACAATGAAATGATTTTACATGAAGAGCCTTGAAATAACTTTTTATAGTGTTTTCAACAAACAAATTGGATTATCTTGAATCACAAGGTGACATGTCTCGTTGTAGGAACAGTTTAACTAAGCTTTGGTTTCACCACTATCGCATCTACCACACATGGCATGCACATACAAACATCCAAATCATACTAATTGGGGTTCCAATGATGTAGAATACCTTAATGCTTAATACTGATGGGGCTCCTACCCTTACAAATGGTGGCCCATCAAATGCATTTTGTGCAGATGACAAACAAAGGTGCTATAAGAAAAATAAGAAATATATTGTAATCAAAACAACATTTTAGATGAAATAAGTCTTCGAAAATCGCATGGCCACAAAATGAAATTTTCATAAAGTCAGTCGACTAGAGAAGGCCTTATCTATCCCTTTATAGTTACCACCCGAAAATTAAATTTTATTACTCATGAAGCGAAAACAACAATGCATTCACCAGTAGATTTCACAAGCCAATGAACTATTAGCTTTTTGTTCTTTCTTTTTCTATCTTCTTTTTTGTTTTACACTAAATTGTTAGCTTGAGGAGTCAAACGGCCTGATTTGCCGGCGAGGACACCCAAAAAGTGTGGCCCACCTGACGGAAAGCTCTGATCTCACACATGTGCCATATTGGCATGTATTCTATCCACGAAAGTGTAGAAAAGGCACCCATACAACACTTACATATAATCAACACCTAATGCAAGTAACAAAATTTCAAAATCCACTCTCTGAGTCAATTTTACAAACACATTGCAGACATAAATACTCCCAAAAACATAAAACAAGCAAACAAAGGGTAGATCGAAGAAACATAAACAAGCAAGACCCAAAAAAGAAGAAATGATAGAAGAATTAGAACGAAAATGCCAGAGAAAATACCGAAATTGTTCCCAACGATGCAATGCTAGGTGGCGTCTTTCTGCATGTCACCTTTCAGAGCTACGATACACCCCATACAGAGCTGCACTGCTTCTACAATACCGTGTGGGGACTGTCAGATCTAGAGTCGAACAGGGAGTGGGAGATCAAGAGAGGGAGGGAGAGTGAGAGGGAGATTGGTCGAGATCGGAAGAGGGAGAGGGAGATCGAGAGAGAAGGAGGGAGATCGAGAGAGGGTTGAGATCGGGAGAGGGAGATCGAGGGAGATTGGGAGAGGGAGAGGGAGATCGAGAGAGAGGTTTGAGATCGGGAGAGGGAGATCGAGGGAGATTGGGAGAGGCATTATAATAAAATGTCAATGATTGCATGGTGATTTAGGAAATAAGAAAACCTGGAGGCTTTAGGAATCTGATTAAATGGGTTATTGAGAAAAGAAGAATAGATCACCTGGTAATGCAATGAAAGCGTTGGAATGGCAGGACATCTCTGCCTTCCTTTGATGCATGGTGGCCAATTTGCAAGAGTTACACAATGAACAATAGCAACCTTTGACATATACAAGAATGTGTAATAAGTTACTGACCAATGAAGATAAAGACTATTCTTTGGAGTTGTATCGAGTTGTTCTTTTCGAGTGAGTCTCAACCTACTAGGTTTGAGAAATTTGTTGGGCAGACTGAATTTGTGTGACTTAGATTAAACTATCATAAGAGGCCATTTCTGGATACCTCCAACAACTATCACAGAACTTCAACTGCTAAAAATGATTTTGCCATTCAATCTAAAAGAAATAAATACTGGCGTGATTTAATGCCATTCTCAAAAATGAATGCAATAACCACTAATAATAATAAAAATCCTCTATGCAGTTCTCACCAAGAAAATCAGCATCATCTAAAGACCAACTAACTAGAATCAGCTACATGAATCCTGTTCTGCCATTGCACTCCATCAAGGACCATTTTCTCAGATAAACTAGTTCTCATAAAGGAGATGCATCCCTAAATATGGCCATTTAGTCGATCACCCGGGTTGCAACATTGCAATAAGATTTATATTAACGGAAGAAATACTAAAACCATATATTTTCTTATGGTTTCTCTGCAACATTAGTAGACAGCTAATTCTACAACTAGGTAGGTTTCTCTGTAGCATTAGCAACATAAGCTTATTCTACAACTAGGTAGATTCCTCAGTGACATTTGTAGAATAAGCTTATTCTACAATATGTGTGGAGCCCATCATGATCTATGCAAGGTTCCACTGTCCATCATGTGTGCCCCCCTCATTTTCCTTTTGGAGGACAAAAATCAGGCTGACCCAAAACTCAGGTGGGTCACACCATATAAAATCATGCCCAAATCCGCTAAACTCACGTGGTGTGGCTCATTTGAGTTTTGGAATGGTATGATCTTTTGGGTGTCAATCCATCCTTGTGGGGCGCGTCTTATGAATGGATTATATGGCAACCACAAAACATGGCGGGCTTCCCATCCCAATCATTGGGTGTCGTGTGAACCGCCTGTGTTTTGGAATGGTCTGATTTTCTGGATATGGGTGAACTTATGAATGGATTGTATGACAAACACAAACAAGCCGCAATGAAAAACAGAACTGAATCAATCAAAACAGTCTTCAAAATAACTGCAGCAATCATACATGCTAGTGTAGAACAAATGTTGGAAATAATCTGATAAAAGCTATCTAGTAGCTACTATGCTTGCAAAAAAAAAAAAGGGAAGAAAGAAACGTGATTCGCCTTACCAACCTGTTTCTGTAATATGACTAGAACTGACCACTGACCAAGTGAGTCTGGGATTTTAGACCCTGCTACATGCAAGGTCATGTTTATAGAAGTAAAATGATTCAGAAACCTGAGAAAGATATCTATATGATGAAGAAAAGGTGAGAATGTTCTGACATTAGCAGTGACATTATCTTTGTAAAACATAGATATCTACATAGCTAATAAGAAAAAGTGACTTCTATCAATCCATTCTATGCAAAGAAAAAAGTGATGACTGAATTGGTTGTGTTGGCACTGACACCTTTTTCCAATAAAAACAATATTAAATTACCATTAGTCACTAGCCAATGGCCCTTTGGATGACACACTTACCCCAAGCAGGCCCCATCAATTGAATCGCTCAGTGACTTGTTGGAACCCATGTCTAATAAAAGAACTACTTGTTCTTCTCACAAAAGAAGCTAAGTAAAAATGTACGAACTCAGATTTTGAAAAGTTTGCTACCTCCAAGCACATTGTTTCACACAGCACATGTGCCAATCTAGCAAGTGTGTGGGACATCAGAGTGGTGCATAAGTATCATGCAATATATATCCTAATTTACTGAAGGTAATCAGATTAGAGAAAATTTTCAGATGGGAGAAAAATATGTACGTTGGTTGACAGTCCAAGGTTTGGCAGTGGAAACATGCAAAAAAGTGACAACTGGGATGATCAGTAATTGTGAGCCAATCCAGATGGGCCCCACTAGATGGAGAGCCAAGATTCATGAGTTCCTCATTTACTCTGCAGTAAGCAAATCAAAAAAAAATTCCAATGCTAAAAATTATTAATGATTAATCAGCAAATGTAAATGTGTCTATGAAATCAACTAATCTAGATCAAGAACTGATAGAACAAACTATCATAAAACTAAAAAGAAAAAATTAAAGGAAAAATATACTCCAAAAAATCCACATGGAAGAAGCATCAACTAATAATTCTAGATCTATACCATTTTATAACTAAAAAATAAGAAAAAATATACTCCCAAAAATCCACATCAAGAAAATGCTACAGATCTCAAACTCTAAATACTATAAAAGAAAGAACATTTCTTGCCAACCCAAATCAAGATCTACAGCTTCACATAGACAATTGATGGTCGACCGCCCACTCATATGGTGGTCATCCACAGCCTAAATAACATTCCAGCACTATGACAATTGAAGATACAAGTGTGCAAAAAAGCATCCACGCTTGTCTTTGTTTCTATGAATTTTTAATAAGAAAATCAATATGATCAGAAGTTCTTACTGTTTTCTCATTAGTTGTAATGATCGTGGCATCGTGGCCATGGATTTGATCACTTCCCTGTCGATCCACGCGACCTCCAGATCATCCACAAGAAGTAATTGAGCATGCTTGCCACTCTATCAACCTGCAAAAGAAGATGTTGCCACAAAATTACAATAATAAATAATCATTGGTATTTCGGTCCCCTAAATCGACTGATCATCCTGTTTTATTTAATGCAAATAATAAAATTCACATATTACAATAATACAAATTATCTGCCCCAAAAATGAGATTGACACAAATAACAATAATCTTTCAAAAGCTAATGCAAGAAGAAGACGACTTGAAAAAAAAAAACCCCATAAATAATTAAAAAAATTAGATAACCAGCCTACCTAGCATTTCATCGTTTCTTTTTCTTTCTTTTTTTTTTTTTTTTTTGCAGGTTGTAAGTATAAAACGTACAAATCAAGAACCTCCATTTTTTTCTTAAAATTTGGTATGCAATAGATAACAATTACTATCATGTGAAATTTGGTTGTTTCACATTGTCATAAACCATTGATGGGTCGGTGAAATCGATGACCACACTAACTGGTTTCAACTGCCAAAGGAGAAAGAATCTCATCGAATGAAATACTTGTATGAGTCCCGAAGAGGTTTGCTATATATAGATGTATATAGCTACATGGCCCACCAGATGACCAAACCAGCATGAATTTTTCACAAATAATGAGCAACTTTCCAAGTAAACTCTCCAATAAAGCATTGTGGAGCCTGTTTTAAGTCTATACTCTAAATAATTGCATCCATTTCAAATAAGCATATTACATCCAAACACAAATATAATCACAAGTCAAATATTACATAACTCTTGCTACAATTTGAAAATATAATCCAAAGATCTCGTATCATTCATGCATTAACTTTCATTGGCAATCATTTACCATGTCACGTCCAATTGCCTCACGTGTCAACTAGCTTCTCCTATAAAAGAAAGACTGAAAAATAAATCTCCTGTTAAAAAAAAAAACAATGTGCTACTATTTTTGTTATAACAAATCAAAAATCATATGAAGTTCACATAAAAACAGAGGTTAAGCAGTGGATTTGTGACCATCCACTGGCAGCCGAACATGAAACATGTGTGTGGGATCCAGCTTTTCATTAGATGAGCCATGCATAAAAGATCCAAGCTTTCCAATAGAAGAGCCACATGCAAAAGTCAAGCTTCGCTCCTAAGTTGGGCACAATATACAAAAGAAATGGATGGCTAATAAAACTTTTTCTTAACATCCATTTGTTTTGTATACAGTGGTCCACCTAAGAAGTGAAACACGATTTTGAGCCGGAAGTTCTAGAAGGTGCGACCCACTTGATGGAAAGCTCTTATCTCACACCCTTATGCTACATTGGTGCATGTGGCTGCATTTGGTCATGCAATGCTCCATGCACATATGGGCTTAGGAAACCTCACCGCAACTTACGCCTTGGTGTAAGAATCAGTCACATGCAAGTCAGTGAGCTAAGCGTATGCAAACGAAATGGACAAAGTGAGCAATTAACATAGATGTATGGCATATCGGCTTGAGCAGATGGCCTGAATTTTGCACAAGGGAAGCTATGCAAGTGGCTTGATGATGCATGTATAAACTCTCTCATCAAACACCTCAAATGCGCCGAGAATCATCGCTAATAAAATCAAGACATTACCAATTAAATCTCTAGTTAAAGCCTAAAAATGGTGTGCAACTATTCATACTAAAGCAACTCATCAGCAAAATAGAAGTACATAAATGGAAACCTATCATGATGTACTTATTCCACCCAAAGTGGTGTTGGTGGCAATCCACACTAAAAATCCAAGTGGATCTCAGTGTGGATGGAGGACACCTTTGGATTGGAAGTTTCCAATCCATCGATCAATTATTACAAATAAACAGTTAAGGATATAACAATAAACAACTGAAGAGGCCAAAGATTGGATAGTTAGAAACTTCCACTTGGGTCGTTCTAATAGAATGAAAGCTAGTAAAATTGTAGACATTACAAATGCGAATAAATTTTCATCCTGAATAGGAAATCACTGTTTTCAATCAATATCAACTTGAAAGAATTAACTTATCACAAAATTCAAACCTCTTGGCTTATCAATATTCTCTATGAACAGCCAGAAATTAGAATACAGCCACCAAAGGGAACACAGAGAAAATGGTCATATAGAAGAAGAGCATATGCAAAAGTCAAGCTGGCTCACTCATAAGGTGGTCTTGCACAAAAAAGGTTTCAGCAGTTTGAATAAAATTGCCAGTTGTGCCAATTAAAGATAGATGTGTGATCCTTGTTAGTTGTCATGCATCATTTCTGCACATGGTCATCTTCACAAGAAGGTCCCTTTTATCCACTGCTGATATGCTTGACACGCTTACCAGGTTGGCATGTGTACTGAGAAAGCCATCCCTGATCGTCGAGTCTATGATACACTAAACAGACGCAATAGAGAAATGTTGAGGTCATTCATGTGAAGAGGAAATCCATGGCACAAATGCCAACATAACATCCTTGCAAAGCCAACATTCTTTCTCCTTAATGGAGGAAACAAATTTACACTTCTTTTTTAAGATTCCCATGCCAATAACAGGACATCTATGAATACACATAAAAACATATGGTTTGTAGATAAACACATGAATAATTCATTGTTATTGCAAAATACCCAAATTCAACTAGTTTTTCACAACTTCCATTACCAATTACTAGAAAATTACAAAAATACCGATAGTTTTTCACAACCAATAAGATGATGGTGACCATCCAATCAATGGCTTTCAAACAATTAAAGTTGTGAATTCCATGTGAATTTATACAATGGTCCATCAAAGAAGGGTCAACTAGATAGATGTACAGTGGTTTCATCCAACCATACAGCGACTTGTGTAGGTCAAACTAGACCACTGCTAGCACAGTTTCTCCAAAAAGGGTCTTGGTTAAGCATTTCTTCAAACGGTTGGCGTGTAGAGTTCTATATAAAATACTATCTTCCTTTACATATACAAACCACAAAAGGAATGGAGTAGCTAGCAGTAGATTTTCATAGCAAGAATTTAAAGCATTTAAAAAAATAAATTACTTCAAGAATATAACTAGAATTTAAAATTCATGAGACTACATATTTTTCTTAGTTAAAAAAGAAAAAATTCATATGATTATACCAACTTCAAGTACGGATTAACAGGTAAATAAAAATGAAAAGGGGAAAGAAATCTCACTAATGTAGCTCTCCCAAGGAGAGGAAGTGCGTGCAAGTGCTAAGAATTACACCATATAGTTTATGTTGACAGAGGGTATGCGCAGAGTCTTAGACCAATCCACTCCCTTGTCTGGCTGGAGCCTTGCTTTGAATAATGAAGGCATATTCCACAACTCCAATTTCTTGAGGGTCTTCAAGTAATGTAGTCCTTTCGGAAGCTTCTTCAATTGCTGGCAATAATTGATCCATATATGTAAAAGACTTGGCAGAGCTCTTTCCTTCACTTCACACTCCTAAAATTTATGTAACCCTTCAAGATGTAAGGATTCGAGTTCAAAAAACCCTTGTGAAGCAAAAACCATTTCCTTTCCCCTATAAGAAGACCAAAGCAATCTGAGAATGCGAAGGTTTGACCTTCTTCTTCACTTCAATGCGATCGGTCTTTCTCTAAATAGGAGTATACCAAGGTAAGCTTAGTGAGGTTTTCTGGGAATTGTATATCTGGGGTGGAATAGTACCTGATAGTTTATTGAAACCAAATGAAAGAAGCTTTATGCTTACCAACCGGTTGAGCTCACCTGGTATGCTGCCCTCCAAATTATTATATGAGAGTTGAAGGAAAGTGAGAGACAAAAGGTTTCCAAGTGAAGGTGGGATGCTTCTGTAAGATTGTTTTTACTAACGCTCCACCTGATGAGTTTCAATAGAGAGCATAACTCAATTGGAATACTCCCTGTGAACTCGTTCTTGTAAAGAGAAAGGACTTTTGAGTTCTGAACAGTGGGTGAGATTTGCTGGAATTTCTCCCATGAATCTATTATTGCTTAGAAAGAGATACTGTAAGCGAAACAAATGGCCAATCTCTTGAGGAACTTCACCATGAAACCTTTTTAAACCCAGCTGCATCACCCACTTGGAAGCCGAAAAAAAAAAAAAAAACTCGAATTTGTTTCAATTGATCCCGGATGTGCAAAGAACAACCACTACTCTACTCACCCGCTAGATGGGTAGAAGACCGTACACCATGCCAAAACATAGGCCTTCTGCAAAAGCCACCAACAAAGATGCACCATACAGACGGATAAATGGCCTATGTTTAATTTGAAGCATAGGGTATAACGTACCACAAGTGCTGGACCTGATATTGAATATATCAAGTATAATGCCTAGATTAAATGAAAGGTGGGCCCCACCCCAATGCCACCCTGAGCTGAAAAATTACTAGTTCAGGCCAAGCATCATATATTTCATTGTTTATACCAAATCATTTCCAGATTCAACAGAATCGTCGAGAAAACTAAATGCATAATGCAAAAAGGTAAAAAGGAAAATCGAATTTTGCTGCTTTAATTAATCAAATTGAAAATTCAATTACTGATCTACAAGGGAACAACATCAACTACAAATCATCTGATATATAAATTTTTGACATGAAAAGGCCTAAGGATAAGACCAAATAATAAGCAGGAAATTATCGAAGGAAAATCAGAATAACAGGAGATTTTACCTTTTGCTTGGCCATCGGACTTTTATGATCAAGCCGTTTGAAGATAAACTCGGAAACTTCTTTCACGATGCTGACATGCGAAGATCGCAGAAGCTCGCAAACCTCCTCTGATTTGTAAATATGAGCGACCTTGTCCTCATCTGATGTCACACCATCAATCATCTGAGATCTCCAGCAGGATTCCACAGCTCTTCTGCTTGAATCCATCAGAAACCCTAACTCCTTCGATATTCCGATCTGGATTACAAGGAAACGGCGTTCTGAATCGATCTACAAACCCTAGAAAGAAGAAATTCACGGGGTTGAACCTTCGGACGATGAGGAATTAGGATTTTTGAGCCCAGATCGGATCGAAACCCTAATTCCTCCAAACTGGATCGGGAAGAAACCTCTAATCTTCTCGAATCGGCATAATGATATTGCATAATTATCCTTAACGTGCTGGACCAAAGAAAAGAAAAAATAAAAGAGGGAGAGGGAGGGAGAGGGAGAGGTAGATCGAGCGGAGAGGGAGAGGAGAGGGTTCGAGAGTGAAGAGGGGGAGAGAGATCGAGCGGAGAGGGAGAGGCTGAGAGGTAGATCGAGCAGAGAGGGAGAGGTGTAGAGAGAGAGAGAGGGGGAGAAAGAGGCGCAGAGAGAGTCGGCGGTGGGGAGAGGAAACGGGTTGAATGAGATAACAGGGTTTTTTTTTGCTTTTATATAGACCCGTTGCCAGCTCACGATTTCCGTACGGTTCGAAATCTGAAACGGCTTAAAACGTTAAGCCGTTCCAGAACCAAAATACTATTCCATTCCAAAATTGATATTTTGGTGTAGTGTCCACAACGTTCATCCATATTTGGAGATCCTTTTGGAGCATTATCCAAAAAAAAAAAATCATATCCAAAGATCAACTGGACCACGCCACAAAGAGCAGCAAAAAATTGATTTTCACTGTTGAAACTTTTGCAGGCCCACCATAACATTTATTTTCCATCCAATCTATTCATAAGGTCACAAAGACCTGGATGCAGAGGATAAACAAATTTCATAATGATCCAAAACTTCTATAACCCCTAAAAGGGTTTCAATGGTAGACGTTCAATTCCCCACTTCCTTTTACAGTGTGGTCCACTTGATAGTTAGATCTGTCTTATTTTACGTCTCAAGCCTTAATATGAGCTCGCCAAATAGATGGACGGTTTGGATATAACATAGACCTCATGGTGGGGCTCACAAAAGCAACGAAAATTCCAAAGCAAAAAAACAAAAAATTCCTCGCCGTAAGATTTGGGGATGAATCCGCGATTCATCGCCGATTTAAACCAAAAGGCCTATGACTACGGATTACAACCGTAGCTATAGCCGTATGTGCACTTTTTATTTTAATTATTTTTTTTAATTATTTTTTTTTTTTACATGGAGAATTTTATTCTACCTACATTTTTCTCTAACACATATTTATATAAATATGTATATATAAGCATATAAAAAAATTTCTCTCCTTTTTTCATTTCTTTCTTTATTCATATAACAAGAATATCTTCTAAACCAAAATTAGTTACATGATGTACTATATATGATTTTAGGGCTGAAAGTTGTGCAGGTTCAACCCAACTAACCTGTGACCCACCCAATTGGGTTGGGCTTGGGCAGGATGTATGGGTTTGATCTTGGGGTTGGGCCATATAAACACCAACCCGATAAAACTTGGAAATGGAATCGCCGGGATTAACCATCAAATGCATGGAAATGACTGTGAAGTGAAGGGAATTGACCGTGAAGTACATCGAAATGACCTTGAATCTAAACGAAATTGACGGAATTGACCGTGAAATGCATGGAAATGACCATGAATCAACACGGAATCGCCGGGAATGATCATGAAATGCATGGAAATGACGGTGAAGTGTAACGATTGGATCGTGAAATGCATGAAAATGATCATGAAATGAAGGGGCATGATTGTGAAATGCGTCGAAATGACCGTGATATGCGCGAAAATGGGTGTGAAGTGAAGTGATCGGACCACGAAATGCGCGGAAATGACTGTGAAGTGAAGGGGAATGACAGTGAAATGCGCCGAAATGACCGTGAATCAACACGAAATCGTCGAGAATGACCTTGATATGCATAGAAATGAGCGTGAAGTGAGGCGAATGGACCGTGAAATGCGCGAAAATGATCGTGAAGTGAAGGTGCATGACCGTGAAATGCACCGAAATGATCGTGAATCAACACGGAATAGGCGGGAATGACTGTAATATGAATGAAAATGATCGTGAAGTGAGGTGATTAGACTGTGAAATGCGCGAAATGACCGTGAAGTGATGGGGCATGACTGTGAAATGCGCTGAAATGACCGTGAATCAACACAAAATCGACGGGAATGACCGTGAAATGCATGCAAATGACCGTGAAGTGTAGCGATTGGATTGTGAAATGCACGAAAATGACCGTGAAGTGAAGAGGCATGACCGTGAAATGCGTCGAAATGACCGTGAATCAACACAGAAACAGCAGGAATGATCGTGAAATGCATGGAAATGACCGTGAAGTGTAGCGATTGGACTGCGAAATGCACGGAAATGACCATGAAGTGAAGGGGCATGATTGTGAAATGCGCCGAAATGACCATGAATCAACACGAAATAGCCGAGAATGACCGTGATATGCATAGAAATGACCGTGAAGTGAAGCGAATGGACCATGAAATGCGCAGAAATGATCGTGAAGTGAAGGGGCATGACCGTGAAATGCACCGAAATGACTGTGAATCAACACGGAATAGGTGGGAATGAACGTAATATGCATGGAAATGACGGTGAAGTGAGGTGATTGGAGCGTGAAATGCGCAGAAATGACTATGAAGTGATGGGGCATGACCGTGAAATACGCCAAAATGACCGTGAATCAACAAAAAATTGGCAAGAATGACCATGAAATGCATGCAAATTACCGTGAAGTGTAGCGATTGAACCATGAAATGCGAGGAAATGACGGTGAAGTGAAGGGGCATGACCGTCAAATGCATCGAAATGACCGTGAATTAACACGGAATCAACAGGAATGATTGTGAAATGCATGGAAATGACTGTGAAATGTAGCGATTGGACCGTGAAATGCTCGAAAATGACCGTGAAGGGGCATGACAGATTCCGTGTTGATTCACGGTCATTTCGGCGCATTTCACGGTCATGCCCCTTCACTTCACGATCATTTTTACGCATTTCGCGATCCAATCACTTCACTTCACAGTCATTTCCATGCATATCACGGTCATTCCCGCCCATTCTGTGTTGATTCATGGTCATTTTGGTGCATTTCACGATCATGGCCCTTCATTTCACGGTCATTTTCGTGCATTTCACGGTCCATTCGCCTCACTTCAAGCTCATTTCCATGCATTTCACGGTCATTCCCGCCTATTCCGTGTTAATTCACGGTCATTTCAGCGCATTTCACGGTCATGTCCCTTCACTTCACGGTCATTTTTGTGCATTTCACAGTCCATTCACCTTACTTCACTCTCATTTTCATGCATTTCACGGTCATTCCCACTGATTCTGTGTTGATTCACGGTCATTTCGGCGTATTTCACGGTCATTTCCGTGCATTTCACGGTCCATTCGCCTCACTTCACGTTCATTGCCATGCATATCATGGTCATTCCCGCCTATTCCGTATTGATTAACGGTCATTTTGGCGCATTCACGATCATTTCCGTGCAATTCACGGTCCATTCGCCTCACTTCACGGTCATTCCCACTGATTCCATGTTGATTCACGGTCATTTCAATGCATTTCACGGTCATGCCCCTTCACTTCACAGTCATTTTCTCGCATTTCAAGGTCCATTCGCCTCACTTCACGCTCATTTCAATGCATTTCAAGGTCATTCCTACCTATTCCGTGTTAATTCACGGTCATTTCGACGCATTTTACAGTCATGTCCCTTCACTTCACGGTCATTTTTGTGCATTTCATTGTCCATTCGCCTCACTTCATGCTCATTTCCATGCATTTCACGGTCATTCCCACTGATTCCGTGTTGATTCATGGTCATTTCAGTGCATTTCACGGTCATACCCCTTCACTTCACGGTTATTTTTGCTCATTTCACGGTCCATTCGCCTCACTTCATGTTGATTTCCATGCATATCATGATCATTCCCGCCAATTCTGCGTTGATTCACGGTCATTTCGGTGTATTTCACGGTCATGCCCCTTCACTTCACAGTCATTTTCGCGCATTTCGCTGTCCAATCGCTTCACTTCACAGTTATTTTCATGCATTCACGGTCATTCCTGCCTATTCCATGTTGATTCACGGTCATTTCGGCGCATTTTACGGTAATACCCCTTCACTTCACAGTCATTTTCGCACATTTCACGGTCCATTCGCCTCACTTCATGGTCATTTCTATGCATAACACGGCATTCCCGTCGATTCCGTGTTAATTCACGGTCATTTCGGCGCATTTCACGATCATGCCCCTTCACTTCACGGTCATTTCCGCGCATTTCACGGTCGAATCGCCTCACTTCACGGTCATTTCCATGCATATCACGGTCATTCCCGATGCACTTCACGGTCAATTCGACGCACTTCACTGTCAATTCACTTCACGACCATTTCCAATCATTTCACGATCAATTCTCTTCACTTCATGGCCATTTTCATGCATTTCACGATCATATCCGACAATTCCGTTTACATTCACGGCCATTTCAACGCACTTCACAGTCAATTCACTTCACTTCACGGCCATTTCCAAGCATTTCACGATCAATTCTCTTCACTTCACGGTCATTTCCATGCATTTCACGATCATATCCAGCAATTCCGTTTTCATTCACGGTCATTTCGACGCACTTCACGGTCAATTCACTGTCATTTCCATGGACTTCACAGTCAATTCTCTTCACTTCACGGCCATTTCCATGCATTTCACGATCATATCCAGACATTCCGTTTAGATTCACTGAATCGGCGGGAATGACCGTGATATGCATGGAAATGAGTGTGAAGTGCAACGATTGGACCATAAAATGCGCAGAAATGACCGTGAAGTGAAGGGGCATGACCGTGAAATGCGTCAAAATGATCGTGAATTAACACAGAATAGGCGGGAATGACCGTGGTATCCATGGAAATGACCGTGAAGTAAGGCAATTGGACCGTGAAATGCATGGAAATGACCGTGAAGTCAAGGGGCATGACCATGAAATGCGCCGAAATGACCGTGAATCAACACGGAACAGGCGGGAATGACCGTGAAATGCATGGAATTGATCACGAAGTAAATGAAATGAACAAAATTGACTGCGAAGTGAATGAAATCGATTTTCGACCATCGACCTGATGGAATCTTGAAAAATAGGCAGGTTAGTTGGCTAAAGTAGCTTCTCCTACCCCAAAATCATTAGGGTACGTCAAGTAACTAATTTTGGTTTAAAAGATATTCTTTTTAAATGAATAAATAAAGAAATGAAAGAAAACAAGAGAGAGAGAGAGAGAAAAAAATTATATATGCTTATATATATTTATATAAATATGTATTAGAGAAAATTGTAGGCAGAATGAAGTTTTAAGGGCCATTTTCTTACAAACTAAAGGGTGAATGGTGTATGGGTTAAAGCTTAGATAGAGGTATACTTGTAGAAGATTTGAGGATTTGGGGATTTGAGGATTTTGAAATTTATAGGAGTTAGGGATTTGATGATTTCGAAATTTGTATGATTTAGGGATGTAACGACTCGGAAAATTCCGTACAATGGCCCAAGTATCACCTCAGGTAGAAATCACACAGGATCAAATCCTTTAGAAATTAGACAAAGTTAACTAAGTGTTAAACTAAATTAGCCACGAAATCCGTTTGAATCACTTTAAATATGATCTGCAAGACCTAAAACTTGTAGAATCATTGATGCTAGGTTACCCTAAAATCTAGGATCAAACTCATTACCCGACTGCTCTCGGGAGCACATTGAAACTCCGTATCAGATCTGGACTGCACATCGAAAGTCCGAATGATATAAGGTTATATATTTAGGACCGCCTCGCTGGGCTTGACAACCATCTCGGAGATCAAATCCAGACAATGTCCCACGGCTATTCGCTTAAATCCAGAGCGAGGAGTGTGAGAAAACCTAGTTTTCTTTAGAAATTAAGTAATCTGAGACTTGGTGTTTGCGGGCCAAATATAAGCAATCAGACCGTCGGAATCTGTCCCAAATACACCCTCGAATCAGAAAAAATTCATATTCATGACAATGAACTTGAAATCCCTGATCGAGATTCGAAGACCGTTGAACTGAAACTGGTCCGCCACGCATGATCTGGGAATCCAGCTAGAACGAAAACTTAACTCCACCTGGATCCAAGGTTGGTGAGCTTAAGTTCGACCTTTGGCTCAAGGGGGGCCTCTAGAAGTGCTCCGTTGAGCTGAAATAGGTCCTCTTTGGATATAACCTAAGTATACCTTGACCTTAGGTCTATTTTGGTATAGTTTTAGGCTATATAAGGAACTTAAAACTCTCTCTCATTCAGCCATACAAATTTGAGAAAAACCCTTGGAGAGAGAAGAGGGAAAGGAGAGAGAAAGTGAGAGAGTTGTGGGAGGATTCTTCCTACCCTTTTTCCTTGCCGCTACACAAGCTTCACCACTCACTTCTCATCGCTTTCCCTGGCGATTTCCAGCTTCGTTCCTAGGTAAGAAATCCTAACCCTCAACTGATTTGGGATTTTGATAGTTGTACGTGATGAAATAGCTAACCTATTTCACTCTCTAGGTTGCCGAATAGCCGTATACGAAAGCTTAACAAATCAATCGCGTTCTTTACGCTTCTACGGCGTAAGGTGCAGACTTTAGGTGTATAGGTTATGGTTTTCAATGCTTTCAATGTCAGATAATGATAGATTCATGATCTATATGTTATTGCACATGTACAAAGTGCTGTCCGTTTCACTTTTCGGTTATATGATAACTATGTTGAATATACTGTATTCCTAGTATTTGTAAAAAGTACCGTATACGTATAAATTTTGGAAATGTGTTTGCCATGATTATTTGCTATATGAACATATTATATGTGTATAACACTTACTTGGCGAGAGGGTTCGCCCTAATACATGTTTTTGCTAATATACACTATGTATGTTAAAATAGTATATTCCAAGTGTTTGTGAAAATGCTTGTAAGAGTAAGTGCTTAGATAATCATGCTTCAGGTAGGTGTTGAGATGAGATTTTCAACTACCTTAGAAACGTATATGATTTCCTCCATGATGGTTGTTTAATTTAATCGCTTACTATAAAATATGTGTTTGTATTTCTTGTTTACATTGTGCTTTGTAACATGCTTTATGACATGTTTGTTAACATGCTTGAATTACTTTGTTCATTATGCTTTACTCCACATGCTCTGAATAAGGATTGATTACGATTGGGACTATGATTATAGTCTAGACAATCGGTACCAGACTTGAGTTCGTGGTTGAGATTCATTTCACCACGTAGGATGTGTTTGACGAACCCGAGTCGTACTTCCGTTGGCGACAGTGGTTAGGCCACGTGAAGTGCTTATGCACTTCATGTCGTTCAGTTGATTGTGCGCTCGAGCTAGTCAGGCTCGTCAAGTAACCAGATATGTCAAATGTATGCTCACCATGTTTGGACGCTACTGCTTGAACCTGAGGTACTAACCTTACTAGTGAAGTCCCGTTAACCATGGTACCTCGATCCGCTAAGACTAATGAGCCGGGCATGGTGGTATAAGACACCGTAGTCGAACTATCAGCCTATGCTGGGGTTTCGTGGTATTGCGAGTGTGTCAGCCCGAGCCTCCCCGTAGTGTCCATTGAGCAACCAGACTCGTGAGCCAATTATTTTGGTATGGGACACTATATTCGTGTTGTCGGCCTGCATTGATAAGGTGATGGGGGAGTGATACAACGATTACGTGTAACAGCCCTGACAACCCTTTGTAGTGACCTCGAGCATACTCTGAATTTGTGGTGAGGCGACGAGTTTTGTCGCGGTGTATAGAGTATGAACTAGGCCTGTATCAATTTAGTGATGAACTGTTAAAAAGGTAATGGGGGAGTGATGTAACGATTGTGTGTAATAGCCCTGACAGCCTTTGCAGCGCCCTAGAACCACACTATCATATGAGATTATCTAGGTTTAACGACCCTAGAATGGATCATGCTTGGGAATGATACAAGGGAGGTACCTTAGTTTCCCAATCCTGCTGTTTGAAATGGACTAATAACAACTCGGTAATCATGCTCATCATTGCATTGCATGTGCCTGGAAGATGTGGAGCACTAAGGAATGAACGCATGTCGCGGATGTAAGATGGTCTTGCATGAGGGAGTATGTCGGTGAGGGCATGCATCATGACTGCATTTCATACATGCATTAGTAAGAGAGTTAGGATTGTTCGATGGTACTACTTTATCATTACCGCTTGACTGAATTGATAACATGTTAACCTATGCTTTATTATTCCACTGAGTTAGCTACTCACTCCCACGTTACGGGACGGTGTTGTACACACCAACCAGACTTTGTCTTAGGTGCAGATGAGGTAACGACTCAGGAGGCTGAGCTGGACTAAGATAAAGACCAGGACGAGTTCTCGTATATACAGTATTCTGGTGGCTTTGCCTAGACTGCCTAGATCGACGGGACCTACAGGGCTTACTTCTCTAGTTGTACTTTTGACATTTTGATCGTAAAACAGATACATGTATATGGTGACTCAGTTGGGTTCATACTCTGGAAATTGAGATGGTTTTGTTTCCTTTACATACAATTACATATAGTTTCAGTCTTCCGCTTGCCTTTATACAATTGATCTGGAGTATGAATTACTGTTTTGATATAATCTCACTCATGTTTATTGCACTAACACGAACAACATTTAATTATCATTATCTATGTTGCATAAGTGATGTTTTGGAACTCGAGAGTTGAGTTGCTACTCGACCCTCGAATTTCAGGGCGTTATAAGGGATTAGAGGATTTCGAAAAAAGAGGGTGAAAGAAGAAGAGAGGATGAAAGTCAAAGTGGGTACGATGTAAGGGAGAATGAGATGAAAGGTGAAATGGAGGAACGCTTGAGGATTTTGATTTGAGAGGGTTGAGGGAGGCAAAGAGGGTGAGGGAAAGGAGAGATTTAAGTGAGGGAGTGGGGTTTTGCAACACCCCACTGACGTGCTGGTTTAAAAGGGGGAGGGACGATCGGCGATCAATCGCAGATCCCGCGATTCAATCCTAACTTGGTGTCCCGATCAGGGATCAATCGCGGATCCCGCGATTCAATCCCAACTCGCTGTCCCGATCAGGGATCAATCACGGTTCCCACGATTAAATCCCAACTCGCTGTCCTGAATGAGGCGATCAATCGTGGTGGGCCCCACTTTGGGGACCACAGGGATCGCTCATGATGATGTTGACGATGATAATGATGATGATGGTAATGGTAGTGATGATGATGATGGTTTGTTTTAAATTTAAAGTTTATGAGATGTTCTTTTGAGGAATATTTTCATAAAAATTGAGTAATCTGGTAGATATACCCTCGGTTGTTGGAAACTTATATTAGGCGCATCCCATTTAATTGAAACCAAATTTTAGATATACCTTGACCCGACTACATGGACTACAATGTATGGACTACAATGAATCAGGCATTTCATCGAACTTGTTTTTTTACTTGAATGCAGTGTGCAAAGCAATTTTCTTCACTTTCACATTTCCTATCATAATATCCATTTTGTGGATAGCCTTTTCATTGAAGGTATTGTGTTATAAAAAGTTGGGAGTGGATGGGAAACCACTGGAGGTTATATATATATATATATATATATATATATATATATATATATATATATATATATATATATATATCATTTGCAAATCATTTCAAATAAACAGCACAACAAGTTCTTATGCGTAGATCGCAACCCGTGATCATGATCTGGGCCATCAAGGGTCGATAAAACGGTAACCTAAGGTTAATACTCGTATGATATGAAGTAGGAGTTCGATGCAAGGCGTAAGGTGTTCAATCCCCAAGCATAGGGTTGTGATGTAGTAAAAACTCGGTAAGACCGAGGTCGAATCCACAGGGATTGAAACCTGTACGTTATCTAAAAATAACCAAATCTAGAATTAGGCTAAGATGAAATCTAAACCAATTGTGATTTGAGGAATAATGGTGAATTATTGATCTAAACTTAAGAATTCAGAGAGAAGGAAACTAGGGATTCAGAGGATCCACTTGTAGAGATCAGGGAGATCTGTGGTTGATTCATGAACTCAATTGGACTTCGAGTCCCATCTTCATCCAGTTGGAAGATATAACCTGAAAATCAATGTGAACTTCCTTTTGATCTAGTTTTCAAATAGATGAAAGGTATAAGAATTAGATATGATTCCATCACAAATCCATGCCCATGAGACAAGGTAAACAACAGAACTCAAACCAATCTACAACCAATCAAAAGACGTATGAATGTTAAGAAGGATTCCGTCATCCAACCATGTATAGGAGACGATGGTGAACAATAGGGCTTCCTAACCCCATAATCAGAAGAAGGAAAAGGAAAACTCAAGCCATCACAGATCTAATGTAATATCAGTCACACTAAATCATTAAAAACTAAAATCTTCCTTAAAATCAAACCGATCAAAACGAGTTCAACGGGCATAATCCAAGCCGTAGAATCCTCCCATCTCGCTACAAGCTTCACCTCTTAGCCCTAGCTAAGAGGCTTAGCCAACCATGATTGGCTGGATCCCTCAAAAATAATGAAAGGAAAAGAACAAAACAAAGACAAATCTCTCTCTCTCTCTCTCTCTCTCTCTCTCTCTCTCTCTCTCTCTCTCTCTCTCTCTCTCTTTCTATCTCTCTCTTCTTTTCAGCCGTGGAATCCCCTTTTCCTCTCTCTCTCTTCTCCTTCTTTTATAGGCCACCCAGGTCGTCTCCAGTCCATGAGATGAAATAGGTTGCCTTGCTTTAGTCGGTGTACGAATAAAAGATACTCAATTGAGCACAAGTCCCTGCAATATGACTCTGTGATGCAGCAAAAATCGGATCTTCACAAGTCCCATATTCCTTATACTTTATCCGCAAAAATCATGTTTCCTGGGACTTTCTTTGCTGGTCTATACGATGGACGGTTGGGATTGTCAGTTTGGACAATGGATGGGGCCCACAATCGTCGGCAAAACGGACACAATTCCTCCGTTACGCAGCCATCAAAACGGCAACTGCCGCTGTGACGTTCGGTGGGTCCCACCTTGACATCTATTGAGAAATCCACCCCGTCAATTTGATAGAGGATGAGGAATCGGTTGGGAATGCTCAATTTCGGGTCGGAATTGTGGTGGCCCACAGATTTTTACACCCACCGTCCGTCCAGAGTTTGAACGGTGGAAATTGGTGATCGAGTGCATGCGGCCAAACATTCACCTAGGTGAGGGTTATGGCCCCCATATGAACACAATAGATGGTCCAGATCAGTGAAACATGAGATGGGTGGGGCCCACAACAGAAACTGATGGTTTCGGTTGCGAAACAGCAAACGGAAATTCCATTTTTAATTTTTTTTTAAAGGGAAGTCGGTCAGCGCCGCTGACCGACTTTTGAATAGTTAGGTGCACACCCAGTGAACTTGTGCACCGTACACACGTTCTGTACATGTGGGTCTCACAGAGATGTTTTTGAGACATCTGCTCCGTCCATCCGCTTTCCCATCAAATATAAGGGGTTGAGACCAACTTTCTGGCATATCCAGATATCAGGTGGGCCGCAAATCATGATACTAGGGGCTGATCTGTCTGTTGCACCACTTTCTCAGTGATCCAATGGATGAAATTTAATGTGTACGGTTAATTTATGGTCTTCAGGCCGTGTATGAAGTTTCGGGCTGAACGGATGGTGGAAACCCCGTGATCTTGCATTCTGGATGACTGTGTGGCTTCTTTAACGTGAACGGCTTGATTTTCTCTGATCTCGGGCATGTAAATTCATCGTTCTTGGTCCCCTGGGGTCCATCCCTTGCTATGGTGATTTCAGAGCATCAAATATACACTTTTAGCACCTTTTTATAGCCCACACTTGCAAATGTACCTTGCATCACAAACACGATTAAATTAGGCTTTTAAACGGTGGCATGTTCATAAATCTGGTAATAAATAGGGTCTAATATGTAATATTTGACCCTCAACACAACCCCTAACCAGCATTTTGCTAGTCCCGAGCAAAATATGCAAAAAATAAGTTGAGAATTACATGGCAATTTCTATGCAACTGAGTGAAATCTTGAAAAACGATTCAGATACGAGAAATCTAAGATTCATGAATGTTGGGCATTATTCTCTCCTAGACTCAAGCACACGGTAAACTTCATAATCAAGTTCAAAGTATTCATCCATCAATTAGAAAAATTCCAACATTGAGTTCCATGGGTGTATAGTGTAATCTCGGCTTATCGATCATTAAGAGATCCAATTGTCAATTTTCAAGATACATTGATGATTGAATGAGCATTCAGGACAACCAAAACGTAAACTAGAACTTGCCTTACAGATCGTTTTTCCTTATTCCAGTTTTTATTTTTTTCATCAAAAGCAACTCCAAGGAGGGGAGTCAAATCCTCACCTATAGGGAGCAAACCTATAGTGAAGACCGTACACCCGACCCTTTTCTCATATCATTCATGGGGAATTAAATCTATACCCATAGGGAGCAAACCTATGGTGAAGATTATTCGCCCACCCCTTTTCAAAGGCATTTGTATTTTCTTTTTCTTCAATTGATCATGACAGGCAATTTTTCAGGCTGGTTCCTTCCATGCTTAGTGATTACCAAGTTAATCCTTCAATATTAACTGAAACCTTAATGTGTAAGCGAGATGTAACATGTGAAATCATGACTCAATCAATGTTTACAACTTCTAATCATGGATTAATAATTCAACCTTAACTGTGAAATCTAACAGACAACTGAATCCAAGAGTCAGAAATTACCAACATCACTTATCTTGAAATTCTAAGTGCCCTAGATGGCCATCAAGATCACTTCGAATGTACAAGAAAGTCCAAAAGTTTTTTTTTTGTTAAAATTTTTTTTTTTTTTAAATTTTCACAATTCTTGCTCAAGACCAAGAAAACACTGATTAGGTTACCTAATCTCCCACCCCCAACCTAAAATCTACATTGTCCTCAATGTAAAAGATGTAAGCATGCAATGCACATGGGACAACGAAAGTAAATGAGAAGTGATGGGAAGATAGTACCTGGGTAACGAGTCGAGAGAGACTTTTCCGTAGAGATCTCAACATGAGAGTGGGTCAGCACAAGAGTGAAACCAATCGAAAGTAAAACACAAATAACAAAAATAAATTCCTACCTATACCACTTTCGCAGGTGCTCTCGATTGCATTTAGCGTATGCAACAAGCCTTTAAACCCCTAGGTTGCCCCTAGTGGACGAGTTGTAGTCTCGTGAGGGTTTGCAGTAATGTTACCCACAAACATTAAACTAACTAGGAAAATGAAATAAATTGAAAAGCTGGGTTGCCTCCCAGGAGCGCTAAGTTTAACGTCTTCAGCCAGACCAAAGTGACTACCCTAGTCCTATGCAAACAGGAAACCTACCTATACCTCCATTAGACTAGGAGATCAATGCTGATAAACAGGATCAGTCAGAGGCATGGACATGTCCTCTGAATCATATTTCACGACAAATGGCTTTAAGCAATGCCCATTTACTTTAAACTCCTTGCCATTGTCGGGGTCTCTTATCTCGACGGCCCCATGAGGATATGCAGTAACGACAATGTAAGGACCGGTCCAACGAGATCGAAGCTTACCCGGAAAGAGATGTAATCGAGAATTATACAAAAGGACTTTCTAACCTGGCGTGAATGATTTTCGTAGAATGTGTTGGTCATGAAACGCCTTCATCCTCTCCTTGTAAATTCTCGAGTTCTCGTACGCGTCGTTCCGGATTTCTTCAAGTTCATTTAATTGAAGTTTGCGTAGAGAGCCAGCGTTGTTTAGATTGAAATTTATATTTTTGATCGCCCAGTAAGCTCTATGTTCCAACTCCACAGGCAAGTGGCAAGCCTTCCCATAGACAAGTCTAAAGGGAGACATTCCAATAGGGGTTTTAAAAGCAGTACGGTATGCCCATAAGGCATCGGTCAATCGAATTGACCAATCCTTACGGTCAGGGTTAACCGTTTTCTCCAAAATGTGTTTGATCTCCCTATTGGAAATCTCAACTTGCCCACTTGTCTGTGGATGGTATGGGGTGCTTACCTTATGAGAGATACCGTATTTCTTCATTAAACTCTCGAATGGTCTATTACAAAAGTGTGAGCCCCCATCACTAATGATGGCTCGAGGCGTTCCGAATCGGGAAAGGATGTTTTCTTTCAGGAATTTAATGACCGTGCGATGGTCATTAGTTCGACATGGAATTGCTTCGACCCATTTAGTGACATAGTCTACGGCAAGCAAAATATATAAATTCCCAAAAGATTGGGGGAATGGTCCCATGAAATCGATGCCCCATCAATCAAATGCCTCTATGATAAGAATAGGATTTAAGGGCATCATATTTCAACGGGATAATGCTCCCAATTTCTGACAACGCTCACAAGCTTTGCAAAACTCATGAGTGTCCCTGAACATAGTGGGCCAATAAAAGCCACACTGCAGAATCTTGGTCGTGGTCTTTTTAGCAGAAAAGTGACCACCACAGGCCTGTGAGTGACAGAAGGAGATGACACTCTGATGCTCATCGTCTGGTACACATCTCCTCAAGATTTGGTCTGGGCAATATTTAAACAAGTATGGATCATCCCAGAAGAATTTGCGCACCTCAGTGAAAAATTTCTTCTTATCTTGCGCAGCCCAATGTGTCAATATGGAACCTGTGGTAAGATAATTAGCGATATCAGCGAACCAAGGCGAATGAGAGACTCTAAACAATTGTTCGTCAGGGAACATGTCATTAATCGGTGTCGTCTCAAAGGAATCAGAGGGATTAAGGCGAGAAAGATGGTCAGCCACTACGTTCTCTACTCCTTTTTTATCTTTTATCTTTAGGTCAAATTCCTGGAGTAGGAGGATCCATCTTATCAGGCGGGGCTTAGCATCATTCTTAGACAGAAGATACTTAAGCACTGCGTGGTCAGTGTAAATAATGATCTTGGATCCGATCAAGTAGGACCTAAATTTGTCCAAGGCAAACACTACGGCTAAGAGTTCCTTTTCCGTAGTCGAGTAGTTCACTTGGGCAAGATTTAGAGTCTTACTTGCGTAATGAATAACGTAGGGTTTCTTATCTTTTCTCTGGCCTAGAACTGCCCTAAGAGCATAATCAGACGCATCACACATAAGTTCAAAAGGAATGCTCCAGTCAGGTGGCTGTATGATGGGTGTACTAGTCAATATGCCCTTAAGCTTAGTGAAAGCTTCCTGACATGGTTCAGTCCACTCGTATGGTGCATCCTTTTGAAGTAGATTACATAGAGGACGAGAGATGAGACTAAAGTCCTTTATGAATCTTCTGTAAAACCCGGCGTGTCCTAAGAAGGATCGCACGTCCCTTATGTTCTTGGGTGGAGGTAGGTTAGAGATAAGATCAATCTTTGCCTTATCCACTTCGATTCCTTTGGATGAAATAATGTGTCCAAGGACAATTTCCTTTTTAACCATGAAATGGCACTTCTCCCAATTAAGTACCAAGTTCTTTTCTTCACATCTTTTCAGCACACATTTAAGACTTTCCAAGCACTCGCTAAAAGATGGACAGAAGACAGAGAAATCGTCCATGAAGACCTCTAAATATTGCCCCACCATGTTAGAAAATATGCTCATCATACATCGCTGGAAAGTGGCAGGAGCATTACATAGCCCGAATGGCATCCTTCGGTAAGCAAAGGTGCCGTAGGGACATGTAAACGTAGTCTTTTCTTGATCTTCAGGGCCGATCTCTATCTGGTTGTAGCCCGAATACCCGTCAAGGAAACTGTAATAAGAATGACCAGCTAACCTTTCCAAGATCTGATCAATGAAGGGCAAAGGAAAGTGGTCTTTCCTCGTGACGGTATTTAATTTTCTGTAGTCAATGCACATCCTCCAACCAGTAGTGACTCTAGTTGGCATGAGTTCATTATTGGCATTGGCTACGATGGTGATCCCGGACTTCTTAGGAACCACATGAGTTGGACTCACCCATTGACTATCAGATATGGGGTATATGATACCCACATCCAATAGTTTAAGAACCTCGGCCTTAACCACTTCCTTCATGTTTGGATTTAGTCTACGTTGTGGTTGCCAAGCTGTCTTCGCATTATCCTCAAGATATATGCGGTGAGTACAAATCGAGGGATCGATTCCCTTGAGGTCCGCGATTGTCCATCCAAGGGCTCCCTTATGCTCAAGGAGAGTAGATATGAGCATACTCTCTTGTTCTTTCTCAAGGTGGGCAGAAATCACCACCGGGTATGTCTCATATTGACCTAAATATGCATATTTTAAATCAGAGGGTAAAGGTTTTAGGTCAAGCTTTGGTGGCTTGAGGTTAGACGGTAGAGACACTTCATCAGTTTGGGGTAACTTTTCAAATTGAGGCCTCCACCGGTTAACTTCAAGTACCGGTACCGCATCAAGCATGGCACACGTCTCCCTAATTATGTCATCATCAAACTCATGGGAGTGAGCCAGGCACGTCTCTAGAGGATCAGAGGATAAGGTAAGGGGTGTCCTATCTTCCACGGAAGTATCGATCATGTTAATATCGTAGATATCGTCATCTTCCTCTACCCGTTTGCCAGTGTTGAAAAAGATATTCATTTCTAATGTCATATTCCCGAAAGACATACTCATGACACCATTCCTGCAATTGATAATTGCGTTTGAAGTGGCAAGGAATGGGCGACCAAGAATGACGGGAATCTGAGTGCTTGTATTGTTGATGGGTTCGGTATCCAGGATAATGAAATCTACGGGGTAGTAAAATCGATCAACCTGGACCAACACATCCTCAATTATTCCTCTTGGTACACGAACAGAGTGATCAGCAAGTTGTAGTGTGGTTAAGGTGGGTTTTAATTCACCTAAACCCAACTGTTTGTATACCGAGTAGGGAATAAGATTAACGCTCACTCCTAAGTCAAGAAGTGCATGATCAATTCGATAGTCCCCAATTACACATGCTACCAAGGTCTTTGAATTTTTACGGCACATCTTGCTTTAAGATGGCACTCACTTTCTCAGTCAGGAAGATTTTCTTCTGAATATTTTACCGTCTTTTGGTCGTACATAAGTCTTTCAAGAATTTGGCATAGGAAGGTATTTGTTTCACGGCATCAAGTAGAGGAATGTTGACCTTCACTTGTTTCAACACCTCTAGGATATCCTGAGAGTTAGAGAGAGATTTTGGTGTAACCAACCGTTGGGGAAATGGAGCAACCGGCTTTCCTTGAGGTTCCGGTTCTAACTCTGGTGGGGCATGGCTAAATCCATCTTCTTTATCCACTTCCAGGTCCTTAGACTTTTCAGCCCTAACCGGAATGGTTTTGTCAATGATTTTTCCACTCCTAAGAGTGGTGATGGATTTAGCTTGCTCCATCTGATTTGAAGAGCTTGGGTCGCTAACTTCATATTGCGATTTAGGATTGGGAAGAGGTTGAGCCGGGAAGCTCCCCTTGTTCCCAATCACATTTTCAGCCTCAAGTCCTTGTATTGCTTTTGTAAGGTCTTGAAAGGCTTGTAGCATACCCTGATTGAACAGCTCTTGCTTTTGAAAATGTTTCAGAACTGGATCCTCTTGAGGTTTCTCTTGAGTTGGATTTTGATTTAGGAAACCTTGAGGTGTTGCGGTTTGTCCATTCCTCCAACTGAAGTTTGGATGGTTTCTCCAGCCAGGATTGTATGTGTTAGAGGTAGGCCCACTGAAAGGTCTTTGGTAATTACTTACAGCATTGGATTGCTCATTCAATACCTCTTGAAAGGCAGATATAGTTGGGCAATTCTCAGTAGTGTGAATGTTGCAACCACAAATACTACAAATAATTTCCTTGGCCTTATCCTTCTTTAATTCCATGGCCTCGAGTTTTCGAGTGAGATTGGCTACCTTGGCGTTAATATCATCATCTTCTTTCAGGAGGTACATTCCACCTTTTTCTTTGGAATGAGTCGGCCTAGGCGTAGTACTTGGTCTAGGGGAGATGTCCCATGTTTGTGTGTTCTCAGCAAGTTTATCAAAGTAGTCCCACACCTCATCGACACATTTATTCATAAACTCCCCATTACACATTGTCTCAACTAATTGGCGCATGGGAGACGTCAGTCCATCATAGAAAAAATTCGTGATGTACCACATTTCAAAACCATGTTGTGGGCATGAACTGACAAGATCTTTGAACCGCTCCCAACATTGGAAGAATGTTTCATCTTCCCTTTGGGCGAAGTTCATGATCGACTTCCTAAGGGTGTTCGTCTTATGATATGGAAAAAACTTTTTAATGAACTCCCTTGTCATGTCATTCCATCTGCCAATAGATTGAGGACGTAGTGAATGTAACCACGTCTTGGCTTTCTCTTTCAAAGAAAAGGGGAAGAGTTTTAACCTGACCGTGTCATCAGACACGTTAGGAAAGTATAGGGTAGTCATGATCTCATCGAACTCTTTCAGATGTAGATATGGATTCTCTGACTCAAGCCCATGAAATTTAGGAAGGAGTTGGATCACCCCTGGCTTGATATCCATATGTCCTGCATTCTCCTGAAAAACCATGCATGAGGGCGTACTCACCCCTGGCTTGATATCCATATGTCCTGCATTCTCCTTGAGGTGTTGTTGTTGTTGTAAGTAATCTCGTAAGGTACGAGGCGGGGGTGCTTGATGCACCTCATTCTCATCCTGGACATCTTCTACCCCAGGTTGGGGTAGACGAGGTTGATTTCCAGCCATATCCTCAATTAACTCAGGAGAATTCGAGCAGTGTCTAGTCCTGCGATGGACAGTTAACCCCTCAACTAATCCTCCTTCAGTCAAGAGACGTCGAGTGTTGTCACGAGCCCACTTGGGCATGAAACACTCATAGCCCTCAATCAAATTCTAAACCTAATCCTAAGAAGGGCAATAAAAATCTAAAAAGAAAGAGAGGGTTGGAAGGAAGTTACCAAATTGGAGTCTCTAAATTAAGATCCTGCAAAAAGAAACCAAAAGAGATTAGTTCCTAAAAAAATAGAAATTCTAAAGTTAGAAAATTCTAAGGTGGAAACAAAGTTAGTTTCTAGAAAAGGAAAGTTTCCTAAACCTAGAATTAGAAAGTTCTAAAAATAAAGGAAGAATGAGTTAGTTTCTAAAATTAGAAAGAGTCTCTAAAAAGGAAAATAACTAACCTAGTTTCTAAAAACAAAAGAGGAAGGTTCTAAACCTAAAGTTAGAAAGTTCTGAATTAGAAATCCTAATCCTAAAATAAAAAGTAATATGAGTTTCTAAAAAGGAAATAATTTCTAAAATAAATGAAAGCCTAGAAATAGAAAAGTTCTAAAAATAGAAAGTAGAGAAATTCTAACCTAAAATTAGAAAATCCTAAGAAGAGAAATAGCAGTAAACTAGTTTCTAATTTAGAAAAAGAGAAATTCCTAAGAGAGTAAAAAAAAATTTCTAAAACAAAAGAGGAAAGTTCTTAAACTAGAAAGTAAGTTAGTAACAGAAATTCTAAAAATAGAAAGTAGAATTTAGAAAGAGCTTACTGAATTAGAAATTTCTAAAAGGCCTACAAAACAGGAAAGTTAGTTTCTAAACAGAAAGTCTTTAAATAGAAAGTTTTTAAAAATAAAATAGGAAACAAAATTAGATTATAAAAGAGTTAGAATTAGAAACTTGCTAAAAAGGAATCCTAATCTAGAAATAGCAAGGAAAAGAGAAATTACCAATTTAGAAACCTATCTCAGAATCCTACAAAATAAGAAAGTTGGGTTAGTTTCTAAAAAAAAGGAAAACTATCTAAAAGTAGAAAGTTACTTGAGAGAAAATTTCTAAAAATTAAAGGAAAACCTAGAATTGGAAAATTCTAAAAATAAACCCTAAAAATCAGAAAAGTCCTAATCTTAAACTAATCCTAAAACGAGTTAACTTCAGAAAACGTAGCCGTCAATCCCCGGCAACGGCGCCAAAAACTTGTTCAATCCCCAAGCATAGGGTTGTGATGTAGTAAAAACTCGATAAGACCGAGGTCGAATCCACAGGGATTGAAACCTGTACGTTATCTGAAAATAACCAAATCTAGAATTAGGCTAAGATGAAATCTAAACCAATTGTGATTTGAGGAATAATGGTGCATTATTGATCTAAACTTAAGAATTCAAAGAGAAGGAAACTAGGGATTCAGAGGATCCACTTGTAGAGATCAGGGAGATCTATGGTTGATTCATGAACTCAACTGGACTTCGAGTCCCATCTTCATCCAGTTGGAAGATATAACCTGAAAATCAATGTGAACTTCCTTTTGATCTAGTTTTCAAATAGACGAAAGGTATAAGAATTAGATATGATTCCATCACAAATCCATGCCCATGAGACAAGGTAAACAACAGAACTCAAACCAATCTACAACCAATCAAAAGACGTATGAATGTTAAGAAGGATTCCGTCATCCAACCATGCCTAGGAGACGATGGTGAACAACAGGGCTTCCTAACCCCATAATCAGAAGAAGGAAAAGGAAAACTCAAGCCATCACAGATCTAATGTAATATCAGTCACACTAAATCATTAAAAACTAAAATCTTCCTTAAAATCAAACCGATCAAAACGAGTTCAACGGGCATAATCCAAGCCGTAGAATCCTCCCATCTCGCTACAAGCTTCACCTCTTAGCCCTAGCTAAGAGGCTTAGCCAACCATGATTGGCTGGATCCCTCAAAAATAATGAAAGGAAAAGAACAAAACAAAGACAAATCTCTCTCTCTCTCTCTCTCTCTCTCTCTCTCTCTCTCTCTTTCTATCTCCCTCTTCTTTTCAGCCGTGGAATCCCCTTTTCCTCTCTCTCTCTTCTCCTTCTTTTATAGGCCACCCAGGTCGTCTCCAGTCCATGAGATGAAATAGGTTGCCTTGCTTTAGTCGGTGTAGAACTTCGTGCGTATGAATAGAAGATACTCAATTGAGCACAAGTCCCTGCAATATGACTCTATGATGCAGCAAAAATCGGATCTTCACAAGTCCCATATTCCTTATACTTTATCCGCAAAAATCATGTTTCCTGGGACTTTCTTTGCTGGTCTATACGATGGACGGTTGGGATTGTCAGTTTGGACAATGGATGGGGCCCACAATCGTCGGCAAAACGGACACAATTCCTCCAATTCTCCGTTACGCCAGACCATCAAAGCAATCATTTGCAGCTGTGTGACGTTCGGTGGGTCCCACCTTGACATCTATTGAGAAATCCACCCCGTCAATTTGATAGAGGATGAGGAATCGGTTGGGAATGCTCAATTTCGGGTCGGAATTGTGGTGGCCCACAGATTTTTACACCCACCGTCCGTCCAGAGTTTGAACGGTGGAAATTGGTGATCGAGTGCATACGGCCAAACATTCACCTAGGTGAGGGTTATGGCCCCCATATGAACACAATAGATGGTCCAGATCAGTGAAACATGAGATGGGTGGGGCCCACAACAGAAACTGATGGTTTCGGTTGCGAAACAGCAAACGGAAATTCCATTTTTGATTTTTTTTAAAAGGGAAGTCGGATTTTTTTTAAAAGGGAAGTCGGTCAGCGCCGCTGACCGACTTTTGAATGGTTAGGTGCACACCCAGTGCACTTGTGCACCGTACACACGTTCTGTACATGTGGGTCCCACAGAGTTGTTTTTGAGACATCTGTTCCGTCCATCCTCTTTCCCATCAAATATAAGGGGTTGAGACCAACTTTCTGGCATATCCAGATATCAGGTGGGCCGCAAATCATGATACTAGGGGCTAATCTGTCTGTTGCACCACTTTCTCAGTGATCCAATGGATGAAATTTAATGTGTACGGTTAATTTATGGTCTTCAGGCCGTGTATGAAGTTTTGGGCTGAACGGATGGTGGAAACCCCGTGATCTTGCATTCTGGATGACTGTGTGGCTTCTTTAACGTGAACGGCTTGATTTTCTCTGATCTCGGGCATGTAAATTCATCGTTCTTGGTCCCCTGGGGTCCATCCCTTGCTGTGGTGATTTCAGAGCATCAAATATACACTTTTAGCACATTTTTGTAGCCCACACTTGCAAATGCACCTTGCATCACAAACACAATTAAATTAGGCTTTTAAACGGTGGCATGTTCATAAATCCGGTAATAAATAGGGTCTAATATGTAATATTTGACCCTCAACATAAGGATCTGTACAATAGACGTAGTATATTAACAATTGTGAAAAAAAGGGCTTCAATTGTATAGGTTTTTGGGTCGAGGGTCGGATCTCACTTGTTTGTGTTGATTCACGGTCATCTCGACGCATTTCACGGTCATGCCTCTTCACTTTACGGTCATTTTCGCTCATTTCATGGTCCAATCGCCTCACTTCACGATCATTTCTATGCATATCATGGCCATTCTCGCCTATTCCATGTTGATTCACGGTCATTTGGGTGTATTTCACGGTCATGCCCCTTTACTTCACAGTCATTTTTGCGCATTTCAAGGTCCAATCGCTACACTTCATGGTCATTTCCATGCATATCACGGTCATTCTTGCCTATTCCGTGTTGATTCACAGTCATTTCGACGCATTTCACGGTGAAGTGTAGCGATTGGACCATGAAATGCGTGGAAATGACTGTGAAGTGAAGGGGCATGACCGTGAATCAACACGGAATAGGCGGGAATGACCATGATATGCATGGAAATGACCGTGAAGTGTAGCGATTGGACCGTGAAATGCATAGAAATGACCGTGAAGTGAAGGGGCATGACCGTGAAATGCGTCAAAATGACCGTGATATGCATGGAAATCACGGTCATTCCCGCCTATTCCGTGTTGATTCACAGTCATTTCGGCGCATTTCACTATCACGGTCATTTTCGCGCATTTCACGGTCCAATCGCCTCACTTCACGGTCATTTCCATGCATATCACGGTCATTCCCGCCTATTCCATGTTGATTCACGGTCATTTCGGTGCATTTCATGGTCATGCCCCTTCATTTCATGGTCATTTTCATGGATTTCACGGTCCAATCGCTACACTTCATTGTAAAATGCGTTGAAATGACCGTGAATCAACATGGAATAGGCGGGAATGACCATGATATGCATGGAAATGACCGTGATGTGTAGCGATTAGACCGTGAAATGCGCGGAAATGACCGTGAAGTGAAGGGCCATGACCGTGAAATGCGTCGAAATGACCTTGAATCAACGCGGAATAGGTGAGAATGACCATGATATGTATGGAAATCACAGTCATTCCTACCTATTCTGTATTGATTCACAGTCATTTCGGTGCATTCACGGTCATGCCCCTTCACTTCACGGTCATTTTCGCTCATTTCACGGTCCAATCGCCTCACTTCACGATCATTTCCATGCATATCACGGTCATTCCCGCCTATTCCGTGTTGATTCACGGTTATTTCGGCGCATTTCACGGTCAGCGCATTTCATGGTCCAATCGCTACACTTCATCGTGAAATGCGTCGAAATGACCGTGAATCAACATGGATAGGTAGGAATGACCGTGATATGCATGAAAATGACCGTGAAGTGTAGCGATTGGACAGTGAAATGCGTGGAAATGACCGTGAAGTGAAGGAAATTGACTGTGAAATGCTTGGAAATGACCGTGAATCAACACGGAATCGCCGGGAATGACCGTGAAATGCATAAAAATGACCGTGAAGTGAAGCAAATTGACCATGAAATGCATGGAAATGACCGTGAAGTGAAGGGAATTGACTGTGAAATGCATGGAAATGACCGTGAATCAACACAGAATCGCCGGGAAAGACCATGAAATTCACAGTCAATTCCGTGTTGATTCACGGTCATTTCCAAGCATTTCACGGTCAACTCCCTTCACTTCACAGTCATTTCCACGCATTTCACGGTCAATTCGCTTCACTTCACCATCATTTCCATGCATTTCACGGTCATTTCCGGCGATTCCGTGTTGATTCACGGTCATTTACATGCATTTCACGGTCAATTCCCTTCACTTCATGGTCATTTCCACGCATTTCACGGTCAATTCGCTTCACTTCACGGTCATTTCCATGTATTTCACGATCATTCCCGGTGATTCCGTGTTGATTCACGGTCATTTACATGCATTTTACGGTCAATTCCCTTCACTTCACGATTATTTCCATGCATTTCATGGTCAATTTGCTTCAGTTCACCATCATTTCCATGCATTTCACGGTCAATTCCCTTCACTTCATGGTCATTTTCACGCATTTCACGGTCAATTCACTTCGCTTCGCTTCACTTCACTGTCATTTCCATGCATTTCACGGTCTTTCCCGGCGATTCCGTGTTGATTCACGGTCATTTCCATGCATTTCACTGTCATTTGCCTTCACTTCACGGTCATTTCCACGCATTTCACGGTCAATTCGCTTCACTTCACGGTCATTTCCATGCATTTCACGGTCTTTCCGGGTGATTCCGTGTTGATTCACGGTCATTTCCATGCATTTCACGGTCAATTCTCTTCACTTCACGGTCATTTCCACGCATTTCAAGGTCAATCTCGGTGATTCCGTGCTGATTCACGGTCATTTCCAAGCATTTCACGGTCAATTCCCTTCATTCACCGTCCCGATACATCCCGCCCAAGCCAAGCCCAACCTAAGTTTTATCGGGTTGGTGTTTGTATGGCCCAACCCCAAGACCAAACCCGATACATCCTATCCAAGCCCAACCCAAACCCAAACCCAGTGTCGGGTGGGTCATAGGTTGGTCGGGTTGAACTCACCCAACTTTCAGCCCTAAAGTCATATAATGTACGTCAAGTAACTAATTTTGGTTTTAAAGATATTCTTGTTATATGAATAAAGAAATAAATTAAAAAAGGAAAGAAATTTTTTTTTATATGCTTATATATACATATTTATATGAATATGTGTTAGAGAAAAATGTATGTAGAATAAAATTCTCCATGTAAAAAATTTTTTTTTTTTTTTTTTTTTAAGTGCACAGATACGGTTATAGCTACGTTTATAATTCGTAGCTGGTTATCAGAATACAGTTTTGGCTACGGTTATTATCCATAGCCATAACTAACTGTAGCCTTTGTTTAAATCGGCGATGAATCATGGATTCTGTGATCCATCCCCAAATCCTACAAGTGAGTTGCGGTAGAATCGCGGAATCCGTGATTCATTGTCGTTTCAAACAAAAGGCTATGGATTATAACTGTAGCTATAGACCCAGCCGCGGTGGTCTTTTAATTTTTTGCCCTTGGAATTTTCGTTGATTTTGTGGGTCCCATCATGAGGTCTGTGTTATATCCAAACCATCCATCTATTTGGTGAGCTCATATTAAGGCTTGAGACGAAAAATAAGACAGATCTAACTATCAAGTGGACCACGTTGTAAAAAGCAGTGAGGAATTGAATGTCTATCATTGAAACCTTTTTAGGGGTTACAGAAGTTTTGGATCATTATGAAATTTGTTTTTCCTCTTCATCCAGGTCTTTGTGACCTTATGAATAGATTGGATGGAAAATAAATGTTATGGTGGGCCCTACAAAATTTTTAACGGTGAAAATCAATTTTTCCGCTGCTCTTTGTGGTGTGGTCCAGTTGATCTCTGGATATGATTTTTTTTGGATAATGCTCCGAAATGATCTCAAAATATGGACGAACGTTGTGGATATAATAAATACATAACTGTGGGGCCCATGTAACGTTGATCACTTTTGAACCGTTCGTACAACTCAGAGTTCGAGGAGCGTCAGTGCTCGTCTTCAAGCACCAGCCGATCCGCTTGAAGGTAAAAGTAAGGGGCATTTTCGACCTTTGGCAAGTCGTCCGTACAGCAGGGGCTTATTCATGCGAGGGAAAATGAGGTGGGCTTCGTCTCGTAAATGGGCCATAAATGGGTCATGCAGTCATAAATTTCCCTTACTTAAAGGCCAAGAAACCCATAGCCAATGGCTGGTGGTCGGTGCTCTATGGACCGCGACACGATGTATGTGTCTCATCCATACCGTCCATCCATTTTTACAGTGGTATGAACCCAAAACTGATTTAGATCAAAATCTCAAGTGGGCCACACAATGTTAATTGAACTCTCACCATTAAAAACTTCTTAGGACTACGAAAGTTCCGGATCAACCTGATATTTGTTTTTTGCCTTCATCCAAGTCTGTATGACCTAATCTACAGGTTGGATGTAAAATAAACATTACATTAGGCCTAGGAGGCTTTTAATGGTAGACCTTCAATCACTACAGGGGCTTATTCCTGCGAGGGAAAATGAGGTGGGCTTCGTCTCGTAAATGGGCCATAAATGGGTCATGCAGTCGTAAATTTCCCTTACTTAAAGGCCAGAAACCCATAGCCAATGGCTGGTGGTCGGTGCTTTGTGGACCGCGACACGATGTATGTGTCTCATCCATACCGTCCATCCATTTTTACAGTGGTATGAACCCAAAACTGATTTAGATCAAAATCTCAAGTGGGCCACACAATGTTGATTGAACTCTCACCATTAAAAACTTCTTAGGACTACGAAAGTTCCGGATCAACCTGATATTTGTTTTTTGCCTTCATCCAGGTCTGTACGACCTAATCTACAGGTTGGATGTAAAATAAACATTACATTAGGCCTAGGAGGCTTTTAATGGTAGACCTTCAATCACTACTGTTTCCCATGGTGTGGTTCACCTGAGATTTGCCTCATTTTTGGAGTAAATTATTAAAATGATATTTAAAAATGGATGGACGTTGTGGATAAAACACATATAACATGGTGGGGCCCACATAGCACCGACCGGCAGCGTCACTAGCCAATCGGCGTCCATTTGACCTAGCTTGACCCAAACAAAGCTGGAATCACGTCTACGCCATTTCAGCGTCTCGATCTCACTTTCGACTTTAATCCAATTTAATTCAGGCACGGAACCTTATTTGACCCTGCTTGACCGCACCCGACTCCAGGTCAGGTGTATTCCGTTTTTCTGTTCTTTGGGCTCACACTGATGTATCTATAAAAATCCATGCCGTTCATCCGATTTTTCAGAGAATTTCTTCCAGTATCGCTAAAAAATTGGGGCGTATCTGAAATTCTTGTGGGCCACAAGATAGTAAACAGTGTCAATCTAACTCTCATGTAGCCGGACAGTCACGGACGTTTTCCTGTGGGATGGTCCAGTTGACATTTAGATCTGAATCAATTTTCGACTCAAACCCTACAATGATATGATAAAATAGATGGACAGATTGGATACAACACATACATCATCGTCGGACCCGCACAAACTCATGGACAGTTGCTGGTGCCTAATGACAAATGATGGCATTTAGTGGAGAGCTGATTCGGTGAGGCTCCATACTAAACCGATACGGTGCGTTTCTTAACGATGGGCCCTACGTTTTCGAATGTACACTGGATCCATGCCGTCCAATTGATTTTCTAAATCTTTTTAGGACATTTTTCCAAAAATGAAACAGATACATTTATCAGGAAGAACATATCTTAAGAAAACTGGTGATTCACTGTTAAAGACCTAGAAAGCTAAGGACAATCTTCATATTTGCGTTTTAACTTCATCAACGGAATTGAGACATTATAAACAGACTGGATGGCATATAAATAGTAACTAAACATTTACGTGTGAGCCGATATACATTTTTAATTGAACAACGCTCAATCTCCACTAATTCATAGGGTATGGTCCACCTGATATATTGATCTTTTTAATTCTTTACTAAATACAACAAAATCATCTAAAAAAATGAATGTACGGGTTAGATACAGAATACAGACATCAAAGTGGGCCCCAGGGAAAATGGTCAGGACTGTATTGGGTTGGGGCAGCGGGTGCATCTATATCTTGTCATCCTGCAGGAGCGCACTTGGACATGGGAACCGACGTACATCCACGAAATTTGTGACCTTCATTATCCATTCCATCCATTGAATTTTTCTACTCATTTTGTGAAATGAGTAAAAAAACGAGGTTCATCAAAATATCAGGTGGACCAACCCAGGCAGATAGATTTTAATGATCCAAAAATTACAGTTTTTAACACTTGGTAGGCCCAAAAACAACTCAAAACCCCTTCATTTTTAACACCTAACAAAAAAAAGTGTACGACCAACACTATGGAAAGTGACGATCGACGTGTTTCTTGAAGGTGGCCCTATTCGGGGATTGCCAACGCCCGCCCAGCGCCCAACTCAAAAAAAAAAAAGAAGAAAAAAAAAGAATTACAGTAACAGGATCCTTACTGTTGATCGGGAAGTAGACTCTCGGGAGTTTCAACAACACTAGCGTGTGTGAGCGAGGTTTGTAGTATTCATAAGTGGTGAAATTCCACCAGCGTGTGTGTGAGCGTGTTTTTAAAAAATAAAAATAAAATAAATGGCATTACTGTAATATTGAAGATAAAAACGATTCACTCGGCGAGTCTAGCAGCGGCAGCCCTATTTGTAAAATAATTCCTCCACAAGCATTTGCAGAGGATCCGCCCTCAATATCCAGGTGATGTCTGAATAGGGTCTGGCCCCGACAGATGGCTTAAACATGAAAAAATACACCCAATTAAACAATACTATCCATCTAATTAGTGGCCATCAAAGCTACGGTGAAGAAAGAAAATAGTTAGATATGTGAATAAATTGACGAGGTAGCTCACGCCACAAAAACTGGCTGACCTTCCCGTATTATCATACAAGATCAAGTACAAATGTATACAAAAAACAGTATAAAATGTCCATCACGTCGACCCCTGCGAGTGTGAAGATGAAACAGATACGGACCTGGAACCCGAAATTTCGTTCCCATGAAACAAATCCGATAAATAATTCTCCAAATCTTCTGGAGCAAATCTCACAAAATTGCGTCTGTCACGTCTCAACAGAACCCGATTCTTTTCATAAAATGCCCGATACACTGGCATGATCTTCTTGGCCACCGAAACTTTAATCTCGTCCCTTAATTTTCCATCCAGCACTACCCAACTAGATTGGCTACGACATGTGGCTTCGAAGGCTGAATTGAACTCCCGAAAATGCTCTTTTACCATTTGGGGTGCCATCTCGGCGGTTGGATTCTGTGGCAATGTGGAAGCCACCTTGATCCATGCCATCCGCTCGTAATTCACCACATACTGCGGGACTTTCGACTCATGCTTGGAAATCCAGTCAGCACCGAGTATGTGCCGTAGATCACAGCTACGTACTTTTGATACAACGTATTGTAGATTGTTAGCGAGGAAGAGATACAACAATCCAACATCTTTGTAGAGCTTGGATTTTCCGTCGAGCTTGCAAAGAAGGACCGAGATCAACCATTCAAGTCTGGTCGAGATTGCTGCCAGCAGATTCTCTGTTGTGAGTGAATTTTGGAGCATTGTCTCCGGCATTGGATGCTGCACTTTCAATGGATAGTCAGCAAAGATATCTGCAAGTACTTGTTTATAGTTGCCGAGGACACATAAATAGTTCATTGCATAACGGGTCAGTGGGTGGAGCCCACCGCCTGGGATGGGTGATCGTGTTGAATCCTTCTGCAATGCTGATTCGAATTCAGCTAGCATGGTTCGGATTCCATCGGCGAGTTTGATGAGAGAGTTGATGGCCTGTGTTTTGATGGTGGATGTCGATTCATAGGAGAAGATGGACTCTATATAGGGCCAGAGGTCGGAGATTGTGTTGTAGAGGTCCAAGAATCGGAACATCTTCTCAGGTGATTTCTTGCATTTTGCGACAGTTTCTGGGAATGCAAAGAGGTGGGTCGCAGCATCCTTGGCGATGTCAGAGAAGCAGTATTCTTTGATCGTGTTTGAGGTTGTGAAGACGTAATCACATAGGATCCGTTCGCTGTAGAAGAGTGTTATAAGAGCAATCTTCGACACGTTCACCCAGTTCTTGATCTTGTGCTGCAAGACTTCCCAGTGCATCTTCTGTATATGTTTGGAACTCATCTGTTGGAAGCCAAGCCGATAGATTCCTTCATCCACGATCGATTTTCTCATGATTTTGTATATCTTCGCGCATTCCTTGCCATAACCAGATGAGATCATGCAGTCAGCAATGGCCCGGAGATCTGGCACGGCCATTGATGCACCCCGTTCAACCTCCTGTATTGAGTTCCCGGCAATCTGGATCTCATCCTCGGACCCCACATCATCTTCATAATCTGACAGGGTCGATCTCGTCCCAGTCGAGCTGCAGCCAGATACAGACTCTGGGTCCAGTTGATCTCGATTAGTGGCTAGGATCTGATAGAATTCCTTCTGGAGCCGTTTCATTGCGGTCTGCATGAGAGTTTGAGCGTGGACGAGCTTCTGAGAGCTGGAGTTATGGTTCACATAGGAATGCATTGATTGCTGGAGGTCTCTCACTGATTGTAGGAATTCTCTCGCTTCACGGCGGTTTTCGTAGAAGAGAGATGTGATCTTAGAGTAGGAAGATGACTCTGGGTCCCACTTGGTGATGATGGATTCGGCGGTAGCAATGGTTCCGTCCAGCATCGATTCGGAGGAGAGATGGAGAGGAGAGGAGGGACGAGTATGGGAGTGATAAGGGGAGGACTGAGTATGGGGAGGAGAGGGGATGGAAGAGGATGGAGATTTTGAGGAGTGGTGGTGGGAGAAGAGAGTCCTCGTTCCCTTGGTCGCCATGTGAGTGATTTGATGAGATTGGTGAGGTTAGACTCGGGATTTTTTTATTATTATTTTTTTTTTGTGTTGTATTTTTGTGGGTGTGTTTGGGTGGTTGTATGTGATTGTGTTGTATTGGGCCTGGGAAGAGACGATGTTGTAGTTCCTGGTGTTTTGGAGAGAGATGGTGAGGAAGGATGGAAGGGTCTTTAGAAGTGACTAACGGTCGAAGAAGGGAGTTGACTCGGAACTCGTCTTCGTCTATGGGTATGAAATGACGAAAATGGCGTTGCTAGTGTGAATAGCGTTGATGTTTTATTTGGAAGAAATATGGGTATGAAATGGCGAAAATGGCGTTGCTAGTGTGAATAGTGTTGATGTTTTCTTTGGAAGAAATCTTACCTGTTGCCAAAGCTATTAATCCAATCTTTAGATATTTTCACTTCTTTTTTTATTTTATTTTATTTTATTTTTATTTTTTTTATTTATTTTATTTAAACGCACGCACACACACCCCACCCATTCACGCCGAAGGGTCTACCACCGGAGGAAGAGATGACTGATGAACTTCCTTTTCTCAACCGTATATTTTGTATTCCATCGTCAATTGAAGCGTACGGGTTTTCCATCGGACGCGGTATGGAGTGAGTGACGTCACCACGTTCTTTGGGCCCCACCATGATGTATGTGTTGTATTCACACCATCCATCCGCTTGGAGAGATCATTTTACGGTATGAGCGAAAGACTGAGATAGATCCAAAGCTCAAGTGGACCCCACCATAGAAAATAGTGGGGATTGAACGCATACCATTAAAAACTTGTTTGGGCCACAGAATTTTTCGATCAAACTGATATTTGTTTTTTCTCTTATTCCATGTCTTAGTTAATTATAAACAGGTTGGATTTCAAATAAACATCATGGTGGCCTTAGAAAGGTTTTAACAGTGGGAATCACTGTTCCCACTCTTTTCTGTAGTGGGATCGACTTGAAGTTCGGATCTGCCTCAGTCTTTGGCTCATGCCATAAAATGATCTCTCCAGTCGGATGGATTGTGTGGATACAACACATACATCATAGTGAGGCCCAAAAAATGTGGTGACGTCATTCCAGTAGCCTGGCTAGCTACTGCCGGGTTCAGTAGCTAATCTGCGTCTCCATTCATCAAGGACGTATTTATTCCATGGTCAAACTATGGCGGGATGTTAGTTCAGCTTTATTAAATCATGGGCCCTAATGTTCACATAGAAAATTGAAAGATAACGCGTCTTTCTTAGATGCTGCAGCGTACACAATAAAAATGTAAGAGATCTCTACCATTCATTCAGTAGGTGTTATTTCTCTTTCTTTTATCTTCAGCGTATGGACGGGATTCCAACACCCGTGCTGAAGCCATGGCTATCGTTCTCTGCGGAGAAAATGACCACTGTAGACAAACCCTTTTACCCAGCGGTTTCTATGAAAGAATACAAACCTTAGTTACCAATCTATATTAACACGTGCGGACAGCGACGTTGAGGACGAAACTACCCCTCCTTTTCGCTGCGAAGACGTGCGCTGACGCTCCTCGAACTGAGAGTTGTACGAACGGCTTAAAAGGATTGGGGTCGGTGGTCTGTGGGCCCCACCATGATGTATGCTATTCATCCATGCCGTCCATATAATTTTCCATATCATTTTATGGTATACGACCAAAAATGAGGTATATGCAAATCTCAAGTGTACCACATTACAGGAAACAGTGTTGAATGAGCGTCGACCATTAAAAACTTTTTGGGGGCCCACTGTGATGTTCGTGAGAAATCCTCCCCGTCTAAGTTCATTCATATGTCACAAAGACCTGGATGAAGAAGAAAAACAAATTTCATAATGATCTAAAACTTCTATAACCCCTAAAAGGTTTCAATGGTAGACGTTCAATTCCCCATTGCCTTTTACAGTGTGGTCTACTTGATAGTTAGATCTATCTTATTTTTAGTCTCAAGCCTGAATATGAGCTCGCTAAATAGATGGACGGTTTGGATATAACACATACCTCATAATAGGACCCACAAAAAGTGATGGAATTACAAAAAAAAAAAAAAAAAAAAAAACCAACATCGATATATCGACTAACAGTCGATATATCGAAAATGGTCCAGAACTGTCCAGCGAGTTTTTCTAAAAAATCTTACAATTTTCGATATATCGAAAGTCTGTAAAGTGTTTTACCTTTAGCTACGGATTATAACCGTAGCCATAACTGTAGTCTGTGCCAGTCTATGAAATTTTTTTATTTATTTATTTTTATTTTTAATTTTTTACATGGAGAAATTTATTCTACCTATAATTTTCTTTAATACATATTTATATAAATAGGTATATATAAGTATATAAAATTTTTTTCCCTCTTTTTTTTCATTTATTTTTTTAATCATTTAACAAGAATATCTTCTAAACCAAAATTAGTTACTTGACGTACCACATATGATTTTGGGGTAAGAGAAGCTACTTTAGCCAACCAACCTAGTTATTTTCCAAGATTCCATCAGGTCGATGGTTGAGCGAGGCAACGTAGAAATTGAGCGAGGCAACGTAGGAATTGAGCGAGGGAAGCTAGAAATTGAGCGAGGGAAGCCAGAAATTGAGCGAGGCAACGTAGGAATTGAAGCGTAGAAATTGAGCGAGGAAGCCGAGAAATTGAGCGAGGAAGGTAGAAAATTGAGCGAGGAAGCAGTAGTAAATTGAGCGAGAAGCAGAAATTGAGCGAGGAAGCCGAAATGAGCGAGGAAGCCGTAGAAATTGAGCGAGGAAGTGCAGAAATTGAGCGAGGAAGCGTAGAAATTGAGGGAAATTGAGCGAGGAATCAGAAATTGAGGCGAGGAAGGTAGAAATTGAGCGAGGAAGCTAGAAATTGAGCGAGGAACCCAGAAATTGAGCGAGGAACCTAGAAATTGAGCGAGGGAAGGTAGAAATTGAGCGAGGCAACCTCGAAATTGAGCGAGGGAAGCTAGAAATTGAGCGAGGGAAGCCAGAAATTGAGCGAGGCAACCTAGAAATTAGGCGAGGGAAGGTAGAAATTGAGCGAGGGAAGCTCGAAATTGAGCGAGGGAAGGTAAAAATTGAGGGAGGGAACCTAGAAATTGAGCGAGGGAAGGTAGAAATTGAGCGAGGCAAGCTCGAAATTGAGCGAGGAAGCTAGAAATTGAGCGAGGCAACGTAGGAATTGAGCGAGGAAGCAGAAATTGAGCGAGGAAGCGGAAAATGAGTGAGGGAACCTAGAAATTGAGCGAGGAAGGTAGAAATTGAGCGAGGAAGCTCGAAATTGAGCGAGGAACCAGAAATTGAGCGAGGGAAGGTAGAAATTGAGCGAGGCAACCTGGAAATTGAGCGAGGGAAGCTCGAAATTGAGCGAGGGAAGGTAGAAATTGAGCGAGGCAACCTAGAAATTGAGCGAGGGAAGGTAGAAATTGAGCGAGGCAACGTAGGAATTGAGCGAGGGAAGCTAGAAATTGAGCGAGGGAACGTTGGAATTGAGCGAGGGAAGCTAGAAATTGAGCGAGGGAACGTTGGAATTGAGCGAGGGAAGCTAGAAATTGAGCGAGGGAAGGTAGAAATTGAGCGAGGGAAGCTAGAAATTGAGCGAGGGAAGCTAGAAATTGAGCGAGGGAACCGAGAAATTGAGCGAGGGAAGGTAGAAATTGAGCGAGGCAACCTGGAAATTGAGCGAGGGAAGCTCGAAATTGAGCGAGGCAACCTAGAAATTGAGCGAGAGAAGCTAGAAATTGAGCGAGGGAAGCTCGAAATTGAGCGAGGGAATGTAGAAATTCAGCGAGGCAACGTAGGAATTGAAGCGAGGAAGGTAGAAATTGAGCGAGGAATGCGAAATGAGCGAGGGAAGGTAGAAATTGAGCGAGGGAAGCTCGAAATTGAGCGAGGCAACCTAGGAGTTGAGCGAGGGAAGGTAGAAATTGAGCGAGGGAACGTAGAAATTGAGCGAGGGAAGCTAGAAATTGAGCGAGGCAACCTGGAAATTGAGCGAGGGAAGCTCGAAATTGAGCGAGGCAACCCAGAAATCGAGAGAGAATTTAGAAATTGAGCGAGGAACCCAGAAATTGAGCGAGGAAGGTAGAAATTGAGCGAGGCAACGTAGGAATTAAGCGAGGAAGGTAGAAATTGAGCGAGGAATGCGAGAAGGTGAGCGAGGAAGCTCGAAATGAGCGAGGCAACCCAGGAGTTGAGCGAGGAAGGTAGAAATGAGCGAGGGAACCCTAGAAATTGAGCGAGGAACGTAGAAATTGAGCGAGGAAGCTAGAAATTGAGCGAGGCAACGTAGAATCGATGTTTGAGGAAGCTAGAAATTGAGCGAGGAAGCGAGAAGTGAGCGAGGCAACCCAGAAATTGAGCGAGGAAGGTAGAAATTGAGCGAGGCAACGTAGGAATTGAGCGAGGAAGCTAGAAATTGAGCGAGGGAACGTTGGAATTGAGCGAGGGAAGCTAGAAATTGAGCGAGGCAACGTAGGAATTGAGCGAGGGAAGCTAGAAATTGAGCGAGGGAACGTTGGAATTGAGCGAGGGAAGGTAGAAATTGAGCGAGGGAATCTAGAAATTGAGCGAGGGAAGCTAGAAATTGAGCGAGGGAACCGAGCAATTGAGCGAGGGAAGGTAGAAATTGAGCGAGGCAACCTGGAAATTGAGCGAGGAAAGCTCGAAATTGAGCGAGGCAACCTAGAAATTGAGCGAGAGAAGCTAGAAATTGAGCGAGGGAAGGTAGAAATTGAGTGAGGGAACCTAGAAATTGAGCGAGGGAATGTAGAAATTCAGCGAGGCAACATAGGAATTGAGCGAGGGAAGGTAGAAATTGAGCGAGGGAATGCAGAAATTGAGCGAGGGAAGCTCGAAATTGAGCGAGGCAACCTAGGAGTTGAGCAAGGGAAGGTAGAAATTGAGCGAGGGAACATAGAAATTGAGCGAGGGAACGTAGAAATTGAGCGAGGGAAGCTAGAAATTGAGCGAGGCAACCTGGAAATTGAGCGAGGGAAGCTCGAAATTGAGCGAGGCAACCTAGAAATTGAGCGAGAGAAGCTAGAAATTGAGCGAGGGAAGGTAGAAATTGAGCGAGGGAACCTAGAAATTGAGCGAGGGAAGGTAGAAATTGAGCCAGGCAACGAGGAATTGCGAGGAAGGTAGAAATTGAGCGAGGAATGCGAAATCGAGCGAGGAAGCTCGAAATTGAGCGAGGCAACCTAGAGTTGAGGTTGAGGAAGGTAGAAATTGAGCGAGGGAACCAGAAATTGAGCGAGGAACGTAGAAATTGAGTTTAGGAAGCTAGAAATTGAGCGAGGCAACGTAGAATTGAGCGAGGAAGTAGAAATTGAGCGAGGAAGCAGAAATTGAAGCGAGCAGCAACGTAGGAATTGAGCGAGGATCTAGAAATTGAGCGAGGAAGCTAGAAATTGAGCGAGGCAACGTAGAAATTGAGCAAGGAAGCTAGAAATTGAGCGAGGAAGCTAGAAATTGAGCGAGGAAGCTCGAAATTTAGCGAGGGAAGGTAGAAATCGAGACAGAAGAACCTAGAAATGAGCGAGGAAGGTAGAAATTGAGCGAGGCAACGTATGAATCGAGCGAGGGAAGCTAAAAATTGAGCGAGGGAAGCTAGAAATTGAGCGAGGCAACGTAGGAATTGAGCGAGGGAAGCTAGAAATTGAGCGAGGGAAGCTAGAAATTGAACGAGGGAAGCTAGAAATTGAGCGAGGCAACATAAGAATTGAGCGAGGGAAGCTAGAAATTGAGCGAGGCAACGTATGAATTGAGCGAGGGAAGCTAGAAATTGAGCGAGGCAACGTAGGGATTCAGCGAGGGAAGCTAGAAATTGAGCGAGGGAGGCTAGAAATTGAGCCACCAATTTTGAAACGGGCCCAGTGCCTCCCGCCAACGAGAATTCTCGGACTCGTTATTTCCTTTGACCGGTAACATGCACCTCGGGAGCACTCAAAATTATGCTCCACTGGATTCTTAGGAATCTACGTAGTTACTGGAACCAGTCAAGAGGAAGGGCCCAACATGGAAATGATTTAAATCAACAGCCCCACATCAATCATAGCCGCTCAAAACATGCGGTAGTCCAGAAGCAAGAATATCCAATGGCTCACATTAATTCAACGCGAAATTATCAATAGATATAAAGATTATTATCTCCTAAATCCTGAATTTTTATGTTGGGGTCCAGATCTCGATAATTTTCAATTTCGAAGCTTTGATAAGTTGGTACAATCTCGCTTGGAGTACACTTTCAGGTGCTCCCGATGTGTAGTCTTTTCTTTTCGCAGAATTCTTTGGCTTTGTTTAGCGCATGTTACGTTATTTTTTGTGAAAGGGTGGAGAGGTTTTCGAGCCCATGTTTTCACACCGCTGTCATCCACTTTGGGGTAGGGAGTGCCATGCTTGCTGACGTGGCACCTATTTCCACGTGTAGTCCTATTGGTTGGCCTGCGACAAGTGGGCCACCACAAATCTCAACCTTGCCTTCTCGCTTTCGGCCACAGTAATTCCTTTTATCATTTGATGCCGGTCCTCTTAGGGCGATTATAGAATAAGCATATTCTACATTGTATGTTTTTGGGGTCCACCTTGATGTGTGGCCCACACTTACTCTATAGAATAAGCATATTCTAGCTTCCCTCGCTCAATTTCTAGCTTCCCTCGCTCAATTTCTACCTTCCCTCGCTCAATTTCTAGGTTGCCTCGGTCAATTTCTAGGTTCCCTCGCTCAATTTCTACCTTCCCTCGCTCAATTCCTACGTTGCCTCGCTCAATTTCTACCTTCCCTCGCTCAATTTCGAGCTTCCCTCGCTCAATTTCTACCTTCCCTCGCTCGATTTCTGATTGCCTTGCTCAATTTCTACCTTCCTCGCTCAATTTTTCTGCCTTCGCTCAATTTTCCCTCGCTTCAATTTCTAGCTTCCTCGCTCAACTCCTAGGTTGCCTCGCTCAATTTCTACCTTCCTCGCTCAATTTCTGGCTTCCTCGCTCAATTCCAACATTCCTCGCTCAATTTCTGGCTTCCTCGCTCAATTCCAACGTTCCTCGCTCAATTTCTAGCTTCCTCGCTCATTCCTACGTTGCCTCGCTCAATTTCTACCTTCCTCGCTCAATTTCTAGGTTGCCTCGCTCGCCTCAATTTCTACCTTCCTCACTCAATTTCGAGCTTCCTCGCTCAATTTCGGTTACCTGCGCTCAATTTCGAGCTTCCTCGCTCAATTTCTACCTTCCTCGCTCAATTTCTGGGTTGCCTCGCTCAATTTCTAGGTTCCTCGCTCAATTTCTACCTTCCTCGCTCAATTCGGTCGACGTTGCCTCGCTCAATTCCTACCTTCCTCGCTCAATTTCTAGGTTCCTAAACTCATTTCGAGCTTCCTCGCTCAATTTCTAGCTTCCCTCGCTCAATTTCTAGGTTGCCTCGCTCAATTTCTACCTTCCCTCGCTCAATTTCTAGCCTCCCTCGCTCAATTCCTAGCTTCCCTCGCTCAATTTCTACCTTCCCTCTACCTTCCCTCGCTCAATTTCTACCTTCCCTCGCTCAACTCCTAGGTTGCCTCGCTCAATTTCTAGCTTCCCTCGCTCAATTTTTACGTTCCCTCGCTCAATTCCTAGCTTCCCTCGCTCAATTTCTAGCTTCCCTCGCTCAATTCCTACGTTGCCTCGCTCAATTTCTAGCATCCCTCGCTCAATTCCTACGTTGCCTCGCTCAATTTCTAGCTTCCCTCGCTCAATTTCTAGCTTCCCTCGCTCTATTCCTACGTTGCCTCGCTCAATTTCTAGCCTCCCTCGCTCAATTTCTAGCTTCCCTCGCTGAATCCCTGCGTTGCCTCGCTCAATTTCTATCTTCCCTCGCTTAATTTCGAGCTTCCCTCGCTCAATTTCTAGGTTGCCTCGCTCAATTTCTACCTTCCCTCGCTCAATTTCTCGGTTCCCTCGGTCAATTTCTACCTTCCCTCGCTCAACTCCTAGGTTCCCTCGCTCAATTTCAGCTTCCTCGCTCATTTTGGCTTCCTCGCTCAATTTCAACGTTCCTCGCTCAATTTCTGGCTTCCTCGCTCAATTTCTACCTTCCTCGCTCAATTTCTAGGTTGCCTCGCTCAATTTCTACCTTCCTCGCTCAATTTCTGGCTTCCTCGCTCAATTTCTAGGTTGCCTCGCTCAATTTCTAGCTTCCTCGCTCAATTTCTAGCCTCCTCGCTCAATTTCTACCTTCCTCGCTCGACTCTAGCTTCCTCGCTCGATTTCGAGCTTCCTCGCTCAATTTCTACCTTCCCTCGCTCAATTTCTAGATTGCCTCACTCAATTTCTAGCTTCCCTCGCTCAATTTCTAGCTTCCCTCGATCAATTTCTAGGTTCCCTCGCTCAATTTCTACCTTCCCTTGCTCAATTCCTACGTTGCCTCGCTCAATTTCTACCTTCCTCGCTCAATTTCTAGGTTTCGCTCAATTTCTACCTTCCTCGCTCAATTTCTGGCTTCCTCGCTCAATTTTAGCTTCCTCGCTCAATTTCTACAAGCTTCTCCCGCTCAATTTCTAGGTTCCTCGCTCAATTTCTACCTTCCTCGCTCACTCTTCTAGGTTGCCTCGCTCAATTTCTACCTTCCCTCGCTCAATTTCTAGCTTCCCTCGCTCAATTCCAACGTTCCCTAGCTCAATTTCAAGCTTCCCTCGCTCAATTACTACGTTGCCTCGCTCAATTCCTACCTTCCCTCGCTCAATTTCTAGGTTGCCTCGCTCAATTTCTACCTTCCCTCGCTCAATTTCGAGCTCCCTCGCTCAATTTCTACCTTCCCTCGCTCAATTTCTAGCCTCCCTCGCTCAATTTCTACGTTCCCTCGCTCAACTCCTAGCTTCCCTCGCTCAATTTCGAGCTTCCCTCGCTCAATTTCTAGCTTCCCTCGCTCAACTCCTGGCTTCCCTCGCTCAATTACTAGCTTCCCTCGCTCAATTTCTACCTTCCCTCGCTCAATTCCTACGTTGCCTCGCTCAATTTCTACCTTCCTCGCTCGATTTCTAGGTTGCCTCGCTCAATTTCTACCTTCCTCGCTCAATTTCGAGCTTCCTCGCTCAATTTCTAGCTTCCTCGCTCAATTTCTAGGTTGCCTCGCTCAATTTCTAGCTTCCCTCGCTCAATTTCTAGGTTGCCTCGCTCAATTTCTACCTTCCCTCGCTCAATTTCTCGGTTCCCTCGCTTAATTTCTACCTTCCCTCGCTCAACTCCTAGGTTGCCTCGCTCAATTTCTAGCTTCCCTCGCTCAATTCCTACGTTGCCTCGCTCAATTTCTACCTTCCCTCGCTCAATTTCTCGGTTGCCTCGCTCAATTTCTACCTTCCCTCGCTCAATTTCAAGCTTCCCTCGCTCAATTTCTAGCTTCCCTCGCTCAATTTCTAGGTTGTCTCGCTCAATTTCTAGCTTCCCTCGCTCAATTTCTAGCCTCCTCGCTCAATTTTTACCTTCCTCGCTCAACTCTGGCTTCCTCGCTCATTTCGAGCTTCCTCGCTCAATTTCTGCCTTCCTCGCTCGATTTCTAGATTGCCTCGCTCAATTTCTAGCTTCCTCGCTCAATTTCTGGGTTCCTCGCTCAATTCCTACGTTGCCTCGCTCAATTTCTACCTTCCTCGCTCAATTTCTAGGTTGCCTCGCTCAATTTCTACCTTCCTCGCTCAATTTCGAGCTTCCCGCTCAATTTCTAGCTTCTCTCGCTCAATTTCTAGGTTCCCTCGCTCAATTTCTACCTTCCCTCGCTCAATTCCAACGTTCCCTCGCTCAATTTCTAGCTTCCCTCGCTCAATTCCTACGTTGCCTCGCTCAATTTCTACCTTCCCTCGCTCAATTTCTACCTTCCCTCGCTCAATTTTTACGTTCCCTCGCTCAACTCCTAGCATCCCTCGCTCAATTTCGAGCTTCCCTCGCTCAATTTCTAGGTTGCCTCGCTCAATTTCTAGGTTCCCTCACTCAATTTCTACCTTCCCTCGCTCAATTCGTACGTTGCCTCGCTCAATTCCTACCTTCCCTCGCTCAATTTCTAGGTTGCCTCACTCAATTTCTAGCTTCCCTCGCTCAATTTCTAGGTTGCCTCGCTCAATTTCTACCTTCCCTCGCTCAATTTCTAGCCTCCCTCGCTCAATTCCTAGCTTCCCTCGCTCAATTTCTACCTTCCCTCGCTCAACTCCTAGGTTGCCTCGCTCAATTTCTAGCTTCCCTCGCTCAATTTTTACGTTCCCTCGCTCAATTCCTGGCTTCACTCGCTCAATTTCTAGCTTCCTCGCTCAATTCCTACGTTGCCTCGCTCGATTTCTAAGCATCCTCGCTCAATTCCTACGTTGCCTCGCTCGATTTCTGGCTTCCTCGCTCGATTTCTAGCTTCCTCGCTCATTCTACGTTGCCTCGCTCGATTTCTAGCCTCCCTCGCTCGATTTCTAGCTTCCTCGTGAATCCCTACGTTGCCTCGCTCGATTTCTATCTTCCTCGCTCGATTTCTAGCTTCCTCGCTCAATTCCTACGTTTGCCTCGCTCGATTTCTAGCTTCCTCGCTCAATTCTTACGTTGCCTCGCTCAATTTCTAGCTTTCCTCGCTCAATTCTTACGTTGCCTCGCTCAATTTCAATTTAGCTTCCTCGTTCAATTTTTAGCTTCCTCGTTCAATTTTTAGCTTCCCTCGCTCAATTTCTAGCTTCCCTCGCTCAATTCCTACGTTGCCTCGCTCAATTTCTAGCTTCCCTCGCTCAATTCCTACGTTCCCTTGCTCAATTTTTAGCTTCCCTCGCTCAATTCCTAGGTTGCCTAGCTCAAATCGTAGGTTCCCTCGCTCATTTTCTACGTTGCCTCGCTCAATTTCTCGCTTACTTCGCTCAATTTCTAGATTCCCTCGCTGAACTCCTACCTTGCCTCTCTCAATTTTTAGGTTCCCTCGCTTAATTCCTACCTTGCCTCACTCAATTTTCAATTTGCCTACTCAATTTCATATTTGTCACTCAATTTCTAGTTTACCGTGAAGTGGTGAAATGAAATGACAAAATGAAGTGAATGAAATGTATTTTCAACCATCGACCTAATGGAATCTTGGAAAATAATTAGGTTGGTTGGCTAAAGTAGCTTCTCTTACCCCAAAATCATATGTGGTTCGTCAAGTAACTAATTTTGGTTTAGAAGATATTCTTGTTAAATGATTAAAGAAATAAATGAAAAAAAAAGAGGGAAAATTTTTTTATATGCTTATATATATCTATTTATATAAATATGTATTAAAGAAAATTGTAGGTAGAATAAATTTCTCCATGTAAAAAATAAAAAAAAATAAAAAAAAATAGAAAATTTCATAGACGGACACAGACTACCGTTATGGCTACGGTTATAATCCGTAGCTAAAGGTGAAACACCTTTTTCGATATATCGACAGGCAGTCGATATATCGAAAATTGCAAGATTTTTGAGGAAAACTCACTGGGACGATTCGGACCATTTTCGATATATCGATCGTATGTCGATATATCGACGCTGATTTTTTTTTTTTTTTTTTTTTTTTTTTTTTTTTTTTTTTTTTTTTTAAATTTTTTGCTGTTGTAATCCCACCACTTTTTGTGGGTCCTATTATGAGGTATGTGTTATATCCAAACCGTTCATATTTTTGGCAAACTCGTATTAAGGTTTGAGACGAAAAATAAGGCAGATCTAGCTATCAAGTGGACCACACTGTTAAAGGCTGTGGATGATTGAACGTCTACCATTGAAACCCTTTTAGGGGTCACAGAAGTTTTGGATCATTATGAAACTTGTTTTTCCTCTTCATCCTGGCCTTTGTGACCTTATGGATAGATTGGATGGAAAATAAATGTTATGGTGGACCCTACAAAATTTTTAACTGTGAAAATCAATTTCCCCGCTGCTCTTTGTGGTGTGGCCCAGTTGATCTTTGGATATGATATTTTTTTTTGGATAATGCTCCGAAATGATCTTGAGATATGGATGAACGTTGTGGATATAATAAATATATAGCTGTGCGGCCATGTAACTTTGATCTCTTTTAAGCCGTTCGTACAACTCTCAGTTCGAGGAGCGTCAGCGCACGTCTTCACTGCGAAAAGGAGGGGTAGTTTCGTCCTCAACGTCGCTATCCGCACGTGATAATCTAGATTGGTAACTAAGGTTTGTATTCTTTCATAGAAACCGCTGGGTAAAAGGGTTTATCTACGGTGGTCATTTTCTCTTCTCTGCGCTTCTCCAGGGTAAAGGTCGCGAGCGACTCTAAGATTATGGTGGACCTCTTCAACAGGTCTGGCCCTTCTATGTGGAGTCTTTGGTACTGGTGGGCTCAACTGGAAAACCTCAGGCATTGAATAATGCTAAGATTTTTCATTCACCAAAAGAAGCTAATTTTGTTGATGGTTTGGCTGGATAGGAGAGCGGCTCCCAAGGGTCATTCTCTCACGGTGGATTTGTCAATGCGTGTGAGAGGGCGGCTCATTTTTGAACAGTGTAGGGCTGGGGAACCTTAGATTGGACTAATGATCCTAGTTTCTATACGATGGCAGGCCTGGTGTATTGTTTGGGCTCCTCCTACCGAACATGGAGAGAATGTACGGTTTTGCTGCCTGTGTATTGTTTGGGCTCCTCCTCCGGAATATGGAGAGGATGTACAGTTTTGCTTCCTTAAATAAATGGTTCTTTAAAAAGAGATGTGTTATTTCGGTGCAAAGAAATTATGAAAACAAATATTATCTGCAAGAAATTACCAATAACAATTAATAATAAAATTAAATAGTGCTTAAATTGGAATATTTGCACATGGGCCGAAGAAGGATTCGATGAAATTAAAATAATAATAATAATAATAGGAACTAATCATCAGAAGAGGTGCGGATCCAAGTTTCTTTCCTGAAGACAATTCATGCCTATTTCTCTAATCCAAATGAATAGTTTACTGTAATATATGCCTTTAGGATATAACCGCCGATCGGCAGAAATAACTGACTACACCAAGTGGTTGATGATCAAAATAACAGGAAATAATAAAGGAAAAAGTTTGTTAATGGAGGAATCAAGAGAGCCAGTGGGAGATCGTGGCTAGAGTTTGCAAGCGTTTTTTTCCACTGTTAAAAACGAATTAGGTTTTTTGTCTAATAAAATGTATTTATAGTCAAACCAATATGCCTACATGGTAGACACATGGTGCATAGGTGCCTGCCAATGTTATACAATGTTGTTGTGTAAGCGGTCATAACATCGTTAACCAACAGACTTCTTTAAACTAAAAGAATCGGTCAATAGAGAAAAACAAATAAAATAGAAAAGGAATTTTTTTAAAAAAAGAAAAAAGAAGAAGAAAAAGGCCATATAACAATCCTCGAGCCTGACATGCACGGCAGGACGCACCACGGTGCAGTGCAAGCTCGCGTGTGTGTGGTGCTTGGCATAACATATTCAAGAGCTCAACAAAAGATATATACATGCATTCATTTATAAAGTGGAAAATTTTTCCTTCTTTATCAAATATGAGACCATTCCCACAAGCAAACTCTAAAGGATCTTTTTCAAGAAAAAAAAAATGTAGCTTCTCTCCCTTTCTCTCACTTAGTTTTTTTTTTTTTTTTTTTTTTTTTTTTTTTTTTTTTTTTTTTAATATAATTATCAAAACCAACAATCTCCCACCATTTAAAAAAATAAAAAGATATAGGAGCATCAAATCTAACGTGCATAAAAAAAGTGTCATGTAGACTAGGGAGTGGTACTTAGGTTTGCAGGATCTTCTAGGAAGCTTAAGAGCTCTTGGGATCGGTTCGTGGAGTAATGTTCTTAGACCGGGTTGGGCTGGGTAGTTTGAAAGAGAATTGCAGATAAATTGTAGAGATATGATAGGAGGCCCTCTTTGCCTTTTGTGGGTTGTTGATCTTCTCAAATGTGTCTCCTCTCCTAAACATGCCCTATTTTTTTTCTTTTCAAAAAAAGTGTTATGTAAACTTGAACCTTTGCTCAGTGAGAAGTAATCCCTTACTATAGACTTAGTGGACATAAGCCTTACAAAACTAAGCTATTAAACAGCATGATCAGTGTTAAACACAATGCAAGATCGCCACTTCTTTGGTGTATATAAACAAATGCATCTTCAGGTCATGCGCCGAATCTAATTTCATGAGTGCACTAGAAAATTAGCCAAATTCTTATAGGAGGCGGCCATACCTCCACACTCGTATAGGTAAGTCTATCAAGAATGCACTTACAACTATGCATCCCATTCATAAGGACTGTAAAACTCATTAAGAGGATAAACCTCATCATTCAATATGTCACAAATATCACTACTTCAATAATCAGAATGGGACATGAAACTTAGTTTCCTTAATCCAGTGCCTCTAAGAACAACTCGGTAACTCGTTTGTCCTATTAGTCCTATTTCATGGGAAATCAGTCATTTAGGTTAGGTTACCATCATAGGTAGTTCACTCAATTGACTTAAGATCCATTCCCTTTGATGTACAATATTTTTTTTCCCTTTCAAAGCCATTAGTTAGAGCATCTGCCAGGTTCTCTAGTGATATAATTTCATTTATATATACTACTCATTCTTTAAGTAATTCTCTTATCTTGTAGTGTTTTCTGCTTATCAGTCTCCTTTTACCATTATATTGTGCATTATTTGCATGCTTGATAGCTACATTACTATCACAATTTAGTTTAACAATAGGAACTGGTTTACTCCAAAATGATATATCATATGAGAAATTTTTTAGCCACTCAGGCTCTTCCACGGAGAAGTCAAGGATATAAGCTCAAACTCCATTGTAGAGTCAGAAATAATAGATTATTTTTTGGACTTTCGAGTTATAGCTCCTCCTATGAGAAAGATGTAATTATTGATTTCCTTGCAACCCTCCAAAATGAAATTCTACTTAGCATCGGAATAACTTTCCAATAAAGTTGGATACCTAATATAAAGTAAACCACAGTACTTAGGCATTTTCAAGTACTTAAGCACTCTACAATACCTTCCCAATGCTCTTCACTGGGATTACTGGTAAACCTACATAGTTTTCCCACCGCATAAGTTATGTCTGGTCTAGTGCAATTCATTGCATAGATTATATTACCTATAATATTAACATATCAATTATGATACATCGTTACACCAACGGACATATTTAAACTAAAAGAATCGGTTAACAGAGAAAAACAAATAAAATAGAAAAGGAAAAAAAAAAAAAAAAACAAGCCATGTAACAATGCCTGAGCCTGACATTCACGGTAGGACACATCACGGCGTAGTGTGAGCGCGCACGTGTGTGTGGTGCATGACATAACATATTTAAGAGCTCAACAAACGATATATACATGCATTCATTTATAAAGTGGAAAAATTTTTCCTTCTTTATCTAATAATGGACTATTCCCACAAGCAAACTCTAAAGGATCTTTTTCAAGAAAGAAAATGAAGCTTTTCTCCCTTTCTCTCACCTAGTTTTATTTTTTTTAATTAATTAATTTTTATTTTTTAAAATATAATTATCAAAACCAACAATCTCCCACCATTTAAAAAATTAAAAAGATATATGACCATCAAATCTAACGTGCATAACAAAAGTGTCATGTAGACTAGGGAGTGGTACTTAGGTTTGCAGGATCTTCTAGGAAGCTTCAGAGCTCTTGGGATCGGTTCGTGGAGCAATGTTCTTAGACCAGGTTGGGCTGGGTAGTTTGAAGGAGAATTGCAAATAAATTGTAGAGATATGATAGGAAGCCCTCCTTGCTTTTTGTCAGTTGTTGATCTTCCCAAATGTGTCTCCTCTCTTACACATGCCCTATTTTTTAAATTTATTTTTTATTTAAAGTGTTATGTAGACTTGAACCTTTACTCAGTAAGAGGTAAGCCCTTACTACAGACTTAGTGGACATAAGCCTTACAAAACTAAGTTATTAAATAGTAAGATCAATGTTAAACCCAACGCAAGATCGCCACTTCTTTCGTGTATATAAACAAATGCATTTTAAGGCCATGCGCCGAATCTAATTTCATGAGTGCTCTAGAGAATTAGTCAAATTCTTATAGAGGGCAACCATACCTCCACACTCGTATAGATGAGTCTATCAAGAATGCACTTATAAGTATGCATCCCATTCATAAGGACTGTAAAACTCATTAAGAGGATAAACCTCATCATTCAATATGTCACAAATATCACTACTTCAATCATTAGAATGGAACATGAAACTTAGTTTCCTTAATCTTGTGCCTCTAAGAACAACTCTGTAACTCGTTTGTCCTATTGATCTTATTTCATGGGATCTCAGTCATTCAGGTTAGGTTACCATCGTAGGTAGTTTACTCAATTGACTTAAGATCCATTCCCTTTGATATACTATATATTTTTTTCCCTTACAAAACCATTAGTTCAAGCATCTGCAAGGTTCTCTAGTGACATAATTTCATTTATATATACTACTCATTCTTTGAGTAATTCTCTTATCTGTAGTGTTTTCTACTTATCAGTCTCCTTTTATCATTATATTCTGCATTATTTGTATGTTTAATAGCTGCATTACTATCACAATTTATTTTAACAATAGGAACTACTTTATTCCAAAATGATATATCATACGAGAAATTTTTTAGTCACTCAGGCTCTTCCACAGAGAAGTTAGAGTCGAAAATAATTGATTATTTTTTGGACTTTCAACTTATAGCTCCTCCTATGAGAAAGATGTAATTATTAATTTCCTTACAACCCTCCAAAATGAAATTCTAGTTAGCATTAGAATAACCTTCTAATAAAGTTGGATACCTAATGTAAAGTAAACCATAGTATACTTAGTCATTTTCAAGAACTTAAGCACTCTATAATACCTTCCCAATGCTCTTCACTAGGATTACTGGTAAACCTACTTAGTTTTCCCACCGCATAGGTTATGTCTGGTCTAATGCAATTCATTACATAGATTATATTATGTATAATACTAGCATATCGATTATGATATATGCTTGTCCCGTTATTGGGAGATATGTAAACATTAGGATCATAAGGAGTGCAAATAGGTTTGCAGTTATTGAGAGTAAAATATTGCATATTTAAACCTTCAATTACATTAGTTTTCTTGGCATTTAATTGATAATTCGATTTAATTATATATGTATTTGTCATGCGAGGTGATTTAGAAGCTTATGATGAATATGCGGTTAAAAGGATGGATTTAGAGCTCAAAAGAAGATAATGAAAAATTGGAGATTTAGAAATCATTAATGAAGAATTCATATGTCAAAGATCTAAGGAAGCAAGCGAGGAATGAAGAGAATCAAATGTTTGAAGTGAAGAAAGGAAGCCTGAAAATTGGCCAGAAAAATGATATTCTGAAACTCTAAGTCTAAAGAGGAATTCCTGAAATAATTTCCAAAATAGACTTCGATAGCATGACAATTTATGAATTTTGAACTAAACTTGTTGGGCAGTTCTAGACAAATTTTGATGGAATCATAGACTGTTCGATGCCATCGAAGGTGCAATTGAAGACTGTTCGATGTCATCGAAGGTGCAATCGAAGATTATTCGATGACACCGAAGTTTGTCATCGAAGATGCGCAGAGTGCATAAATTTGAAGCGGTTTGTGAACTTTTTCGAGGCGGTGGGAAAGTTTGAGTTGCAAAACTATTCAAATGAGTCCCTAAGCTATTCCAAATCTTCTTCTTAGGTTTGAAAAGGGAGAGAAGGCCTAGGTGGAGCACCGACAGTGTTCTGCCACTTTGATCTCCGGAAGGTTCTAATAGATCTTTTTATTTTTCTTGTAGGATGTTAGTCTTGTTAGGCTAATCTTAGCTAAGGCTAAAGGATGAAGCTTATAGTTTATTTCAATGTTTATCTTACTTTGATTCAATTTATATTTGAACTTCCATTGATTTCTAGTTTGAATAAAGGAATACTTTCAATTTTTTGTGGTTTATTGTGACTCTAATTATAGTAAATGCTTGAAAAGCTTTTAATATCTTCTTATCTATTTTGAAATTGTGTGATTTGTAAAATTCGTGATTTACCATTGTCTCCTGAGCATAGTAGATTGTTGAATTACATGCAAACATCACATTGGTGCTTCATGAGGGAACTAATCCAATGAAAGTTCAGATTCTATTTTAACCACTCTATCATCCGATTGGATAGGATAAGACTTCGATTCCAATCGAATTATCGTTGAATTAAGTAGATTAATATTGAGATTGCTATAAGTGGATTCCTAAATCCTTAGTCTTTTATCTTTATTGTTCAAAACTCATTTTATCTTGCTGGATTAAAAACTCAAACAACTAAGTTAGATATAGATTAGTTCCAGACTGTGTTCCCCATTCATTGTGGATTCGACCTTGTTCTCACCAACTTTTTACTAAATCGCGACCATGCACTTGGGGTTGTGAACAAGTTTTTGGCGCCATTGTAGGTGTCACGTTCCAAACTTAGAAAACGGGCTCATAAAATTCTCGATTGCTGAATTTGGCGCCGATAGCCTCCGTAGTGCCCCGTTCTTTGATCTCGGCACTCATATGCCAGATTCCGATCCTAGGATCCTACAAGGAGAATTTTCAGTAAGATTTTTTTTTTAAGAGAGCATAACCAAGTCACAAAACAACATCACCACATATCCACTGTATAAAAAACTTTAAGTACGATGCGGAAAGGGAAATACAAGGTGATCAAAAAGCTCCAAAATAATCTGATACGCACTCTTGCCTCAGCGCTGCTGCGATCCAACGACACCTACACGCAATGGTCATGCATAAGCTAACAAAAGCTTAGAGGGTGGTGTAAGTGTGTGCGCAAGGCAAGCGCCAAGTGTACAATATTAGAGTAATGCGAAAATATGTGGGTAAGTCCATGAATACTATCAGCTGTACCAAAGCCATGTTTTACAAGACATGAATATTATCGGCCATAATAAGGCCATGCGATACGAGTCATATGTAGCCAAATGTCATATGCAAGATGTAAAGCAAGCATGTAAGTCCTTATCAAGTAGACATATCAGTATAGTTTCTCTCTGAGATATCACCAGGGTCTAATACACTTCACACTAACTGCCACCTCCCTAGCCGCACAGCCCAATAAGTGGAAGAGACCACACTATCCTACTGACCAGTAGTCTGCTAATACCTATCCGAATCATCGATAGATGACTCATTTGCGAGCTGATCAAACTCAGCCTAGTTTACAACCCCCTCACTAGGGTGGATAAGGCCACACCCTCTTCTAACCGACCATGACATAGTGGGAGATGTGGCCTACTGGTATTCAGCACTCGTGCACTCATATATCTACTCGGTCTAGACGTTGGAGCATCTCCTAGTACCAAAAAGGTTCTGGGACTTTCACCCAAGGACATTCTAAGTGCCCATAGTGCTAGAACTAAGTATTTTCGGTATCTGATATAGCCATCCATGATGTGCATGTGGAGCCACGGCCCTGATGTCGTTAGGGCGTACAATGATCATGACACATAAATGCGAGATGCATGAATCACACTGTCTAGTCATGCAACAATCCTACGCATACCACATGCTCATGAGGGTAACTCCTATTAGTAAGTCCCATAAATAATCTGCCCAATGGCATATGCTATGATCAGTCACTACTCAGGTCATGGAATTATACTAAGCATGTTATAAAGTGATGAACTATCCTTACAATAAAGATGGGCTTAGACGGCCTACACACAACCAGTATGAGCCTATCAATGAGCCCTAGGGAGAGTTACAATGCGGACATTTAACCAACATTGTACTTATAATGTGGGTGTTAAACCATCATTGCTCCCAAGGCATAGCCCGCCATAAACATCATTACATAAACCATGGTAGAATCACACATTCCAATGGACTTGTGTACATCTCATTGGGCCTTAACCCATGGGCCTTAGATACATCAAATGGGCCACATAGCATGGGCCTAATATATATTATGGTGGGCCTCAATGGATGGGTCAGACATACATCAAGATGGGCCTTAATAATGGGCCTTATATATATATTAAGATGGGCCTCAACAACGGGCCTTATAAATTCCTAAAAAAATGAGTCATATTGAAGGATCATTTGGACCATACTCCAAGTGACAGTGGAGATAATAATTTTCACTGTTTAAACAATTCACAGGGCCCACTATAAAGTTTATTTTCCAACCAATCTAATCATAAGGTCATAAAGACCTGAATTAAGAGGGAGAACAATTCCCCATTGATCCAGAACTTCCATGACCCAAAGGGGTTTCAATGATAGACGTTCAATCCTCCATTATTTCTGTAGTGTGGTCGACCTGATCAATGGATGATCACATCACGGTGTGGACCGCCGTAATGTATTTGAGATCCAACCAATTCATAAGTTAACATAGTGATAGATGAAGTGAAAATAAATATGGACTTTATTGGAAACTACTAAACCCCTTAGAGGTTTGAACGGTGGATGTCACTGTCCACATTAATGGTGGGTCCGCCTGATCCTAGATCTGTCTTATTTTTAGTCTCAAGCCTTAAAATTATCTTTCAAAATGGTTGGACGGTTTAGATGCAACACAAGCATCATGGTAGGTCCCACCATCTAGTGGTGTGGACGATGTGGATAGAACACATACATCGTTGAGGGGTCCCACCGTCGAGTGGTGTGGATAAAACACATACATTATTGGGGGGTCCCACCGTCCAGTGGTGTGGACGGTGTGGATAGAACACATACATCATTGGGTCCCACGTGGGGCCCACCATAACGTTTATCTTCCATCCACCAGTTGATAGGGTCACATAGACCCAGATGAAGAGTAAAAACAAATTTCATATCGATCCGAAACTTCTGTGACAACCTAAAAGGGTTTCAATGGCAAACGCTCAATCACACTATTTCTTGCCGTGTGGGCCACTTGAGTTCCATATACGACTGATTTTTGAGATGGCCCACGACTAGAAGGGGTGGCCACCAAATGCATGGTGTTGATGTTCTACACATGTCATGGTGGCGCCCATGGCTGGGACCCACGGTCTCTGACCCATTCATGGCAGCGTAGGACGCTATTACGTCCTCTGACGGTCAACAGCAGCAATACCTATTGCTGCCTTTTTTTTGGTAGTTTTTCTAGGTGGGGCCCGCATTCATAGAATCCTCCCCACCCATTGGATTTTACGGCTCAAGATTGACCCATCAAGCCCAATATTCGATGTATTTTGGTGTAAAGAAACATTAGGGTGGATTTTAATGGTAAAAACACTGTTTTCCATTCTACGGCACACTAAATAGTCGGATTGGCATAATTTTTTGGCTCAATGCCTAAAATGAGTAGGGAATGTGAAAGTGCCCTGGTTTGTCAATTAGCATGAGTGTTGAGTCAGCTAGATTGCAGAGCCTCATAGGAAGATCAATTCAAAGCGTCTGCTGCAATCGGATGTGTGCAAGCTTGCCATAGGTAAATCTAAGCCTCACATCCCATGTCCCAAAACACCAGGTATATAAAACCCTTAAAACAAACTAGAACATCTTAGGGTTTTAAGTTAAGAAAACTTTTTTCAAAATAGGAAAATTCTCTAGGTTTTCTTGCTTTGTTGATTTTATCGAAACACATCTCGATATGATCGACCAGTGCTGTCAATGTCCTCGATATCTAAACGATATCATCGGAATGAGAACAAAAGTGTCCAGTAACCACATACTCATCTGGATGGATTTATTGATGCATCGATATGCTATCGATATAATCGATATTTAAATCTCGAGTCCATCGAAAGTGACTCGATAATATTGACAGGTAGATCTCCGACGCCCCTGTTTTTTCTTAAGAATATCATATATGCATCGATATATCGAAGCCTCCTCAATGCCATCGAAATTCAAATCTCGATGATATCGGAAGGCTCTCGATGATATTGATCATGGGTGCTAAGTTTTTCAGCAAAATATTTCAGGATTGTTTATCTATGATCAAGGGTCACTCGATAGAATCGATATTCAAATATCGATGATATCGGTACCGTTTTGATGACATAGAGTTTGTGTCATCGAGCGGACCATTGATGCTATCGAGAGTATACGCTCGATGATATCGAACCCGCTGGATGATATCGAACTCTATCATAAATGTGACCGTTTTATATCCATTGGAACGTTTTGCTTATATAAAGAGGACTTGTCTATTGTTGTTGGTAGAGAAAGAAGAGAGTGCTTTTGAGTGTTTTACCTTAGATCATAAACCTAAAGCCCTTTCTCTCAGGGAAGTTCATCCTCCAATCCACCCTCATCATTGATATTCAATAGAGTGGATTGGGGAATGAACTTCCATATTCAAGGATCCTCTAGCTACTACCTTAATGGTAAATCATTAAGCTGGGATGCCTTGAATGCATAATCGAAATCACTCTATCTTCCTTATAGGAAAACTTTTTATAGAGTAGGATTCTATTTAAACCTCGACCCAACCTGAAGCCTCGCGTTAGTACATCATTTGGTTATGGATCAAGGAAGCTGAAGATTCTTCATCAATATGGAGGAGATCTTCGTCAATGTATTGAATGAGACTCATCCACTTATTTGTAAGTTATTAGAGTCCAGAGGACACCTGTGATCATTCTTTTTTAGGATTGGGTCTTAGGTGTTTCTCACCCTTGCAAGCCCTCGTAGGAGGCCTCCGACAGGAGTGTACGTGGTGGGTACATAGTGTTGACCCTTTCTCTGTGGAGAGCATAAACTTTCGGTTAAAGGTGAACTTATCTAAAACCTTAGGTTCGAGGTGATCTGCGTGAAACCTCAGTTAGGGTCTTATGGAAGATCCTTGGCCAGTGTGCCTAAAATTGGGTGCGTTGTGTTGACCCTTGCTCGTGAGAGCATAAACAGTCAGCCTCAGTGTAGGTTGTAAAGGTTGAAGGTGAACCTGATTTAAAACCTCAGATTTGAGGTGAACCGCTATGAAACCTCCTTAGTGAAATTTGGTACACTCAAGGGTTGAGTGCGGTTATCGGGGGTGGAGTAGACAAGTAGTCAAACCATTATAAAAAAGACTATGTTTAAGATTGCTATTTTTCTGGTTATGTGATTTACTTTAATATTGTCAAATCTAAATATCTGAGATTACATCTCACATACATACACAGTCGTATCCATCATAAACTAGTTTACATATTTTTTACTTCTTAAATAGTTTGTGATTGGATCCTCTACAGGGCTTGGAAGCCAGTAGAGTTATTTTTGAGTAACCCTAATATGTACTTGTTGTTAGGATTAGTGTAATAGGATTTTAAATAAACCATAAAAACTTTAAGAAGTCCTATTCACCCCCCTCTAGGACATATTGGCATATTGCTACTTCAACTAAATCGGTCTTCACCATTATTTCAATTGGTATCAGAGCGGGTCTCTGAAGTTGGGAATATGGCCAAAGGAGAGGGCTCATCAATCACTAGACCTCCAGTATTTGATGGATCAAATTATGCATACTGGAGGGCTAGGGATGCACTACTTTCTGAGATCTTTAGATCACGATGTTTGGGATATAGTTGAAAATGGATATGTGCCACCATCTGAACAAATTGTACTTGATAGTGGCACAACCATCACAAAACCCAAACCCAAAGAGAAGTATACAACGTTCGATAAAGAAAGACAAACAACTGAAGCTAAAGCTATGAACGCCATCTACTGTGCCGTGTCCCAAGATATTTTCAATTAAATAAGTATGTGTGGGACATCCAAAGAAGCATGAGATATATTGGAAACAACCCATGAAGGCACAAGCACTGTGAAGAGATCTAAACTTCAACTCCTGACTTCGCAGTTCGAAAGTCTCAGAATGGAAGAGCACGAGACCTTTATGGATTTTTTCACAAAGTTGAATATCATTTGCAACTCCATGGGTGGATTGGGAGAAAAAGTTCTGGTTCCTAAAATCTGTAAGAAAATACTGACATCACTGCTGGAATGTTTTATTCCTAAAGTAACAACTATTGAAGAGTGTAGGAATATTGATGAAATGAAAGTAGAAGAACTGGTAGGTTCCCTACAAACTTTTGAACTATACTTCAAACAAACCCAAAAATCCAAAACAACTGTCCTAAAAACTTCAAAGAAAACAATGAATGAGGACAGTGGAAGTGAAAAGGAAGATGAAAATGAGGAAGTGGCTTTGCTGGCACAAAGATTCAGGAAATTCTTCCAGAAGAATCATGACCATCCTAATAGAGGAAGAAAGATGGACAATAGATCTTCTACAAGTAAATTTGGTAAAAAGACCAAAGAACCACAATGCTATGCCTGTCAGAAGTATGGACACCTATCTACTGAATGCCCAAACAAAAAAACTAAGGGCAAGGCTATCGCTGCCACATGGGATAATATAGATGAGTCAAACTCAGAATTTAGTGACTCAGAGAGTGATGGAGACCAGAAATCCTTTAAAATCTTATGGTCTCCACTACTCCAATCATTCCCAGTGAATCTAAAAATGAGAAAGAACAGCAAGCCACTAAATCATTTCCATCTGATAATGAGGAAACAAAAGCTGAAGAAGAAAAATAGGATAAATTTCAAGATGCTTATAATCATCTCTATATTCATAGCATCCACATTCTTAAAAGACTTGGAATGTTTGAAAACAAAAAGGAATTGCTGCAAAAAAATCTAGACAAAACATTGGAAATCAATTCACATCTAATTAATGATCTATAGCAATATCATTCAAACAATGATAAGTTAGAAAGAGTCAATCTGTCACTAAAAATGGAATCATCAAAGCTTACTAAACAAGTTGAATTATTAAAAGTTGAAAATGAGCAACTCAAAAATGAGAATCACACACTCTGGTTTGACTTAGAAAAATCCAGAAATTTTGCTCAAATAAACTATAAATTCTCTCAGAGTGGTGAAAAGCTTGAAAAATTGTTAGGGATGGGAAGATGAGGAAAAGATAAGAGTGGCCTAGGATATGATAAAACTAAAAGGAAAACTAGAAATGTAACCCCAACAACTGAAAAATTTGCTGCTTCAGGTAGTAACATGAGAACTTCTCCAGTTTGTCATTTATGTGGTGATAGGGGTCATTATAAGTTTGAATGCTTGATACCTAGAAGGACTTCACATAACTCTGGCCAAAATCACATTAATAAACTCACACCAGCTAGAGAAATACGAAATGACAAAAGTCCACCTAGGGGAAACACTCACCCATCACCACCTGAAATGAAATCATTGGATCAAGTGGAAGAGATAAACATGAAGATTAAAAAGAATTCTATCTCAATAGTTAAAAAAAAAAAAACTGAATTGTCTGATAACTAACTCTATCCATATACCCTAAAATGTCAAAGCATGAAATGATCATGTCCAGTTCTTGCATCCAGATCTGGATAGTTACTAAAAAAATGCAATTTTGTTGAAGCTTTAAATGATATATCTGAGGTTCCTCACCTCAATTTTTTGTGTATACACATTTTAATGTTTTTATTTTTTTTGTGTACAGTGATTGTACAAAATTCTGCAGTGTATACAGTTGACTAATAAATATACTAAAAGTATACATAAAGGGTTGTCTGAATGCTGAAAATTAAAAACATTCATCTTCGATATATCTATCGATAAGTCATTCTCGATTAATCAATCCTGGGTTGATATCATTGATGTCTCTTCGAAAGTTGAAAAGTCATGAAGTTGAAAATGTTATCGAAGTCAACTTCGATAAAATCTAATAGAGCATCTCAATAACATCGGAACACTGGTCGATGACATTGAAGATCACTGCCCAATAAAAGGCTAATGAGTGGAAAAAATTACTTTTTACGACTGCTGGTCCTATTTTGTTTTCCTGCTCATTTTCTTTGGTCTGCCTGCTTAGAGCCTCGTCGGGAAGATCCCAAACACCAAACGAAGCAAGGAAGATGGTTAAAGGGAAAGATAAGGATCTCTCTTCCAAGGTTAAGAAAGGGGAAAATGTTAGATCACCTCAAAACAAATCCGATTGGGAACAAGTTGCAATCGTCGATCGTATTGTTCTCAATAGTGTTGTTGAGCCTTATGAGTTAGATCTCTTGTTAGAGACTATTGGCTGGCAAAACATGCTTAACATGGGTGGTCCATACCAGTTTGAAATGATTTAGCAGTTCTTCAACTGTTGCCACATTGTTCGGGATTATCCACCATGTATTCGTTTGGAATTCATGCAACACACCAAACAAATTACTCCAATAGTCCTTGGTCGTGTTCTAAACATTAGTGTGACTCAGATCCCAATCACTGGTAGAAGTCTAAACGAATTAGGAAGGTGGGGGAAAATTACTCGAGCATTGTGCCAGGGTACAACAATTTCTAGAAATGATGACAATGTCCTTCTGGTAAAACATCTAGGAATCTTGTTCAAAATCCTCCATAGTATCTTTAGTACAAATGTATACCCATGTGACGCCAACGACACTGACCTGAGTCCCTTTATACTCAATGTCTTATATGATGTATATCAAGAGGTCCCTGTGTGTCTGCTAACTCTTATTCTGGATCAACTGATTAGGGTAGTCAAAGGAAACCATCTTAAAATACTTCCATTTTTGTCCCTTATCTGCAAGCTCGCTCACTAGGTAGGACTGTCGAAAACATCAGATAAGGTATATCCAGAAGTATGGTTCGACCATGATGTAGTTTAACAAGTGTATGCCTTAGTCTCATCTCATACTAAGAATCCTCCACCGGTTGGAGAGAGCAGTCAACAGCCTAATGAAGAAACACCTTGGGGATCTAATCAGACACCCCTCTGTAGTCTTAGTTCTGTCACTAATCGTCGATGTCATATACTTGAACGTCAACCGCTGAACAGTCTCGCTGGAATTGACGAGCGGCTTCATAACTGTGAACAACGATTGTCAGGGATAGAGGACAAGATGGAAGCTCTCCAACCCTCGCTGCAACAGATTCTGGAACTGCTAACGACTAGCGGATCTACTATGCTTTAAAAAGATGACAGCTTTAGAGGATAAATGTGTCCGATCGCTTTTTTGAAAAGTTCTCCCTATTCCTTAACTGGCACACTCTAGCGTCTGATCGTTCTTGCTTTCTTTGGAATGCCCATGCATGGGCCTGGTTGTTTTCTTTGGAATACATGTTGCCTTACTGCCAAACCTGGGGCAGTATATATTTTTGGATATTTTTGCATATGGCTGGATATAATTCACACTTTCACTGCCATGAGTAGGTCTCATAGATCCTTTGGTTTATCTAGTTTATGATATGTGGAATGCATGTGATATCTCTTAATGATTATCCTATCTACTATATCACTGCTCTATCTAATCTGCTATGCATACATACTTACTACAAATGATTTTTGTTAATAAACTATTTAAACATTTTACATCTATCTGTTAAATGCATATTCCTTTGAATGATGGTTCTCCCATGTTACTTTAACTTCATTCAATATCAACTACTATATCTTTGTCAATGACTACCAAAAAAGGGGAGAACAGTTCAAACACCACTAATGGAAAATTGTATATCTGCTTGAATGGTGTTGCAGGTGTGAGGGGGAGCAGCCGCATTAAGATAGGGGGAGGATGCAGTAAAGGGAAGCAGCTACTGGTTGTGTACATGGTTTCACTAGAAATTGTAAAATTGTGTAAAATGCATGTACACACAATTTAGGATGTGTTCATCTAGATACTAGTCTAGGGTGTTTTGGTATTTTGTCACATAATTGACAAATGGGGAGATTAAAAGTGCCTTGGTTTGTCAATTACCGTGAATGTTGAGTCAGCTAAACTGCAGAGTCTCATAGGAAGATCGATTCAAAGCTTCTGCCTCAACTGGATGTGTACAAGCTTGCCACAGGTAAATTTAAGCCTCATATCCCATGTCCCAAAACACCAAGTATATAAAACCCTTAAAACAAACTAGAACATCTTAGAGTTTTAAGTTAAGAAAACTTTTTTCAAAATAAGAAAATTCTCTAAGTTTTCTTGCTTGTTAATTTTATCGAAACACATCTTGATATGATCAACCTGTGCTATCGATGTCCTCTTTATCTAAACGATATCATCGGAATGAGGACAAAAGTATCCAACAACCACATACTCATCTGGACGGATTTATCGATGCATTGATATAATCGATATTCAAATATCGAGTCCATCGAAAGTGACTCGATAATATCGACAGACAGATCTTCGGCGCCCCTATTTTTTCTTAAGAATATCATATATGCATCGATATATCGAAGCCTCCTCAATATTATCGAAATTCAAATCTCGATGATATCGGAAGGCTCTCGATGATATTGATCATGGGCGCCAAGTTTTTCAGCAAAATATTCCAGGATTGTTTATCTATGATCGAGGGTCACTCGATAGAATCAATATTCAAATATCGATGATATCGGTATCGTTTTGATGGCAAAACAAAGGACATAGACTATCCAACAAGCTTAATGAGAAATCCATTGGATTTATTGATGCCTCGACACAGTTATCGATATCATCGACATTCAAATTTCGATGATCTCGAAGGTCCCTCGATCATTTTTGTAAACCTGAAATATTTCAAGTTAAGTCTCTCTCATTTTCAAATTTCAATGAATAGACATTAGTATCGATTGAGTCGGAGTTCGAAATCTGATGAATCGACACCTGTTTCGATCCATTGACCAGCTGGAAAGAGGTTTCAAAAGCGTATGACATTTGAGTTTGTGTCATCGAGTGGACCATCGATACTATACGCTTAATAATATCGAACCCGCTCGATGATATCGAACTCTGTCATAAATGTGACCGTTTTATATCCATTGGAACCTTTTGCCTATATAAAGAGGACTTGTCTATTGTTGTTGGTAGAGAAAGAAGAGAGTGCTTTTGAGTATTTTACCTCAGATCATATACCTAAAGCCCTTTCTCTCAGGGAAGTTCATCCTCCAATCCACCCTCATCATTGATATTCAATAGAGTGGATTGGGGAATGAACTTCCGCATTCAAGGATCCTCCAGCTACTACCTTAATGGCAAATCATTAAGCTAGGATGCCTTGAATGCATAATCAGAATCACTCTATCTTCCTTATAGGAAAACTTTTTATAGAGTAGGATTCCGTTTTAACCTTGACCCAACCCGAAGCCTCGCATTGGTCTATCATCTGGTTGCAGATCAAGGAAGCCGAAGATTCTTCATCAATAAGGAAGAGATCTTTGTCAACGTGCTAAATGAAACTCATCCACTTATTTGTAAGTTATTAGAGTCCAGAGGACACTTGTGATCATTCATTTTTAGGATTGGGTCTTAGGTATTTCTCACCCTTGCAATCCCTTGTAGGAGGCCTCCGGCTGGATTGTACGTGCTGGGTACGTAGTGTTGACCCTTGCTCTGTGGAGAGCATAAACTTTCGGTTGAAGGTGAACCTGTCTAAAATCTTAGATTCATGTGAAACCTCGGTTAGGGCCTAATGGAAGATCCTTGTCCAGTGTGCTTAAAAGTGGGTGCGTTGTGTTGACCCTTACTCGTGAGAGCATAAATAGTCAGCCTCAGTGTAGGTTGTAAAAGTTGAAGGTGAACTTGATTTAAAACCTTAAGTTTGAGGTGAACCACTGTGAAACCTCCTTAGTGAAATCCGGTACACTCAATTTTGAGTGCGATTACCAGGAGTGGAGTAGACAAGTAGTTAAACCACTATAAAAATGACTGTGCTTGAGATTACTATTCTTCTGGTTGTGTGATTTACTTTAATATTTTCATATCTGAATATCTGAGATCACACCTCACACACATACACACTCATATCCATCATAAACTAGTTTACATATTGTTTAATTCTTAAATAGTTTGTGATTGGATCCTCTACATGGATTGGAAGCCAGTAGAGTTATTTTTGAGTAATCCTAATATGTACTTGTTGTTCGGATTAGTGTAATAGGATTTTAAATAAACCATAAAAACTTTAAGAAGTCCTATTCACCACCCTCTAGGATATATTGACATATTTCTACTTCAACTAAAGAGGTCTTCACCGTTATTTCAAAATGGGATGGACGGCGTGGATTGGATCCATACATAAAGGTGGGGCTTGCAAGAGTGGCCCACTTAAAAACCTTAAACACATATATATATATATATGTTTGTTGGCACGTTCATTGTCTGTTCACGCTTCATAGCACGTCCAGCATCCAGAGACACTGGACGGATAGTGTGAATCAAGGTGGGTCCCACACGGACATGGCTCACTTGGATCAATCTGATAATTGTGTTTTCCCATCACTCCAAGGTAGGGCCCACATGGCTTGGATGGTGTAGATCTAACACGTCCATCAAGTGGGTCCCATGAAGGTGGATGACATGGATAGGTTATATACATTATGGGCCATGAACAGGGGAAAAAGAGAGCGAAAGAGAGAGATTGAGTGATGGAGGGACCCCCACCATAAATTAAAATATTCATCAAGTGGGTCCTATTACATATGGGCCCACTGATCAAAATCAATGGTGCAGATCCTTTCTCCATCAAAATGCAAGGTCAAGATGACCCTATTTGTGCAAGGAAAATAAACATCATGATGGGGTCTATGGAGAATGGCCCCATCATGGAATGATCATGAGGATCAAGGTAGGCCATCGGCCACATCGAGGGTCCAAAGTGAGATCCATACCATTAATCGGTGGGCCCCACTTGGCCCATCATCAAAAGAATGAAATCTAGGCCTATAGAAACACCCATCGTTCAATCTTCTTGGTCTGATAGAATGCTGATCTCCTTGTGCCTCTCTTTGATGGAGGGTGATGAGAAATGAAGGGCTAGGATGATAGATCTTGGGGTGGGAAGTGAGCCACACACATACACTTTTCTCTCTTGAAATGCTTGGACGTGCACTTTTTTCTTCTTTGGTGTTACTTAAAAATTGTGTAGGGAAAGAGAGATAGAAGGGGTGGTTATAAGAGAGGTGATGGGTGTGAGTGATGGATGTGAGGTGATAGTGTACTTGACTTGAGAGTTGACTTGGGTGGTTGCTTGACTTGGGGAGAAAGAAAGCATGGGTATGTACTTTGATTGATTGATTAATTGATTGATTGATGGGATGGGATGGGTTGTAGAGATTCTCTTGGGTTCACAAATACGTGGCGTTTCTTCGAAATAAACGCTGGTCCACATTTTCTGGCCAGGGTATCGGATCGGTGTTCAAGACGCGGCGTCGGAACCGTAACGACGGAGTAGTCTCAATGGTACAAGACTCGGATTAAGTCGACTCGAATCTATAGGATATGACTTAGGATTGCTCGCAAACGTCAATTATAGGTTGCGGATTGCCGGAATTCATCGGGAAGGATCGCGGAAGTCGACGAAATAGTATAGATTAGGATACGGATCTTACAGCTCTCCCCACCTAATAAAATTTCATCCTCAAAATTTATACTACCATCGCAACTAAGCATCATAAGGGAAAAGGAACATAACATCATATATAATCAAAACACAATACATCATACAGTCAAACATTGAAAAGATGGGGATAGCGCTCTCGAATCTCCGCCTAACGCTCCCAAGACGCCTCATCCACACTATGATGGCCCCACCGCACCTTAACCAAGGGAATGACCTTGGTCCGTAGGACCTGCTCCTTCCGATCAAGGATATGAACTGACTGCTCAACGTAAGAAGCGTCATCACAAACCTCCAACAACTGCTAATCAATAACGAGAATGATGTCTGACCCACACTTCCTCAACATAGAGACGTGGAAAATGTTATGGACACCAGACAACTGATGTGGCAAGGCAAGTAGATACGCCACGTCGCTAACGCACCCGGTGATCTCGAAAGGTCCTATAAATCTCGGGGCAAGCTTGCCCTTCACTCCAAAACAAACCACACCATGGGTGAGACCTTGAGATATACATGGTCCCCAATGGCAAACTCTAAGGGATGACGCCGACAATCAGCAAAACTCTTTTGTTGGCTCTGAGCTATGCCCATCCTCTACCTGATGATATCGATAGCCTCTGACGTTTGCTGCACAAGCTTGAGACCTAGGAGACGTCGCTCTCCGACCTCGGTCCAACAACTCAGAGATCTGCACGGTCTGCCATATAATGCCTCAAAAGGAGTCATGCTAATGGTCGCCTAATAGCTGTTGTTGTATGTGAACTCAACCAATCTCAGGAGCTCGTCCCAACTACCCGAGAAATCAATTGCACAGGCCCGAAGCATATCCTCAAGGATCTAGTTGACCCTCTCGGTCTAGCCATCTGTCTGCAGATGGTACGCAGTGCTGAGCTGCAAATCAGTCCCCATTGCTCTCTTGAAGCTCCTCCAAAACTGAGAACTGAACTTCGAGTCTCGATCTGAAACGATCGAGATAGGAACACCGTGTAGTCTCACGATCTCATCAATAAACAGCTTGGCGAGCCGGTCCACATGCCAGGTCTCACGAATCACAAGAAAATGTGCCCACTTTATCAGACGTTCCACGATAACCCAGGTGGCGTCATGATTGCGTTGTGTCCTCGGCAAACCTATGACAAAATTGGTAGATATGTTCTCCCACTTCCATATAAGGACACTCAATGGCTGCAATAGACCAGGGGGTCTCTGATGATCAGCCTTGACACACTGGCACGTGTCACACTCGGCCACAAAACTAGCTATCTGGTGCTTCATCCCTGACCAATAATACTGAAGCCTCATATCACGATACATATTCATCGAGACAGGGCGGATAGAGAACCACGATCGATGTGCCTCGGTCAAAAGATCTCGACGCAACTCAGGAATATCTGGGACATATAATCGGTCTCTGAAGCAAAGTCTACCATCAGAACTAATCTGCCAATCTGACTGACTCTCAGATGCTGCCTCAGCCTGATAACTCTGCACTAACTAATCTGCCTGTTGAGCCTCGATCACCATTGCGACAAGAGAGGGTTGAATCGACATGCTCAATAACTGCACAATAGAAGATTGCAAGCCAATCTTGAAGTCAAAAGATGACACATCCTCAAACATCCACCACTCTTAAATCATCATGTGCGCTACCAGGCCTCGTGGCCGACTACTGATGACATCCACTACCACGTTCGCCTTACCTGGGTGGTATTGGTGGTCAAAATCATAGCCCTTCAAGAGCTCCATATAACGCCTCTGCCTCATGTTCAGCTCAGACTAAGAGAACAGATACTTCAAGCTCCTGTGGTCAGAGAAGAGCTCGAACCTCATCTCATAAAGATAGTGCCTCCACACCTTCAGGGTGAAGACAACTATTGCCACAGCTCCAAATCATGCATGGGGTAGTTCAGGTCATGGGTCTTGAGTTGGCGAGACGCATAAGACATCGGCTTCCCGTGCTGCATCAGAATAACACCCAAGCCAACTCACGAGGCATCAGTAAATACAACAAATTCATCACTCCCAGAGGGAAGAGTGAGGATAGGAGCGGATGTGAGGCGGTCCTTCAGCTCCATAAATGCATGCTCACAAGTGTCGCTCCAATGAACTCAGCACCCTTCCGGGTCAACTTGGTCAACGGGGCTGCAATACAAGAGAATCCTTCAATGAAACTTCGGTAGTAGTGTAACACCTCGAATCTTTATGACCCAAGTACATGACTCGTTTCCCGAAAAAGTCAAGTGTTAACCTTAAAGGATGGTCAAAGTCGAGTATATATTTTTCTTTTATCTTTTATCAGAGTAAGCAGATGAGCGTAGAATATACAAATCAACATAAAGGAAAATTTCATTTACATTTGAAATATTCAAGAGTTGCCCATAATGACTTATACAAACCAATGTCCCCATTCTTATAATTATGAAATGAAATAATATTACATGTGAAATAAAGTAAATTACAACAAATTTGGGATATGAAATCCTGTAGCAACCCTGACCAATTTCAATCATGCATCCCTGTCAAATATAGCTTACTCCTCGTCAATATAAACATGAATTTCACCTGGGCCACCTGTGCTTCCTGTACGGTTATATATTTGATTGATGAGTGGCCAACTCAGTGTAAATTCCCCTTAAGATTACACACTGCTACATTAGGTAAGAAATAGTATAAAACATCCAGACAACCAAAACGGAGTAAATGCAGTCTTATTATATGCATGGATGCGTGAATGCAATCATTAAACCTGGGAAACATCATCCAGTCAGGTCACATATGCAATCATCAACCCGAGTAAAACATCCAGACGGTCTGTGCCCCGTGTAAAATATCCGGACGGGCATATGACTGGTCATCAGCGCAACATTCAACATAATCGCGGGGCATGATGATCCGAGTCATCATCATAAATCGAATGACTGGTCATTAGCACAACATTCAGCGTAATCGCAGGGCATAATGATTCAAGCCATCATAAATATGCCATGTATGTATGATTAGCCAAGTCATTATTGGTCCATTTACAACTAGCCAATTTAAATAAGCTCAAAGGTTACTACAGGGAGCATATAGCCCAGCGTAGGCCGACAGCTCGGGCATAGGTCCTAACCACCATCCCTTGCTCATGAGACTACCACCTTAGGATGTTTAATGGAAACCCGTCGACTAGTGGCCAATCATATTACAATACATGGGGCTTACCATCGCCTGGTTGCATAGTATAAACATCGACCCATATAGGGAAAATACCAAACAAAGCCACATAGGGTTAATATCAAAATAAGCCACATAGGGTGAGTATTAAACCATGCGATAAAAGACTATCCTTAAAAACCATTGGACACAACAACCCTAGATGATAGGCCCAAATCAATGATCCATATAGACCACCATTCAATAACCACCAAGTCAAAGATCCATTACGATCACAACTAGTCAAGTTACATCCCGAGTATGGGTGTACATTCCTATGTAGGAATTTTCCACTAATGTACCAGTTTAAGTTCTATAAGCAATCCATAAAAGGAAATCCACAAGCATGAACAATTATACAGGATAATCATAAAGCATGTAATACAACAGTTCAATTTCCACCAGCTAACACATGCGATTATAAAGGGAGATATCATTTATGAATTTAAATAAAAACTATAAGTTAAGCTAATGATAAGATGGAAAGCTCAAGGGGAAGAATCATCACCTTATAGTTGGATCGCCTACCAGTGTTGATAGAGAGTGAGTGTTTCCTTAGAATCCAACCCTATCATAAATTGTGAAGTTGTACGTGAGATCAATGTCCTGCCAAGCATCTATAATTGAGACCGATATATACTGGGCTTAGGGTTTTATCTTAGAGCTTAGTTGTAGCCTTAACTCTAGGGTTTGAATTGTAGTTAATGTGTAATAGTTTATAATGCTAATTTAATAGTTATAAAATATTTACTAACATTAGCATTATAGTTAATACTTAGTTAATAATCGTTATGATGATGATTAATATTATGACATAGTATTTGTGATATGACAATGCATTAGCATTTAATAATGATATCATTTTAATTTCCTTTATATAATTACTATTACTAGAATAGATAATTTACTAATGATCATACATCCTAATGTTTACCAATCCTATTAATAATGAAAATGGTAACAATGTTAATCTAATAATTAGAGAATAATTGTTAACATTAGTATTACAATTAATATTAGTTAATGTAGCAAGGTAGTCATTATGGCGACACCAACGACCATCCAAAATGAATTTTTAAGAATAATAAATAGGATACCACTATTTAATAATTTTAATTTGTTTATAATAACCATTTTAACATAATGATCTACTAATGGCTAATATTTACTAATATTAACAATCCTAAAAGTAATAATGACAATAATACATAAAAATAGCCCAGTGTGGGTTTGAAGGGCTCATTAATATAGGAAATTGGGCCTCTAGTTTGGCCTTGCCTAAGGCCCGAACTGGACTTAATCTTGGGCCTGATTTTAGGACTGGACTGGGCCTGATTTCAACCCAAATCCAGGACTATTTTCAACCCAAAATGTGGCTCATGATAGGGGCTGCCCATGGCCTACATTACAGCCCAACTAAGGTTGATCTTAGGACACATATCTGGAACAAAGTCCGGCCCACTGTATATATGGTGGGGCTCTGAAATGGAGGTGAAGACCACACTAGTTGAAGGAGGAATATGCCAACATGTCCTAAAGGAGGGTGAATAGGACTTTTTAAAGTTTTTATGAGTTATTTAAAAATCCTACTTCACTAATCCTATGATCATGCAATTCTTAGGATTACTCAAATGTAACTCTACTGGCTTCCAAGCCTAGTAGAGGATCCAATCACAAACTACTTAAGGAGTAAACAATATACAATCTAGTTCATGATGGATATAACTGTGTAGGTGTGTGTGGTGTGATCAAATATTCAGATGAGGAAGTATTAAAGCAGATCACACAATCATAAAAATAGTAATCTCAAACACAATCATTTTATAGTGGTTCGACGATGAGTTTACTCCACTCCCGGTAACCGCACTCAACCCTTGAGTGTACCAGATTTCACTAAGGAGGTTTCACATGGTTCACCTCAAACCTAAGGTTTTAAATCAGGTTCACCTTCAACCTTTACAACCTACACTGAGGTTGACTGTTTATACTCTTATGAGCAAGGGTCAACACACCACACCCACTTTTAGGCACACTGGCCAAGGATCTTCAATAAGACCGTACTGGAGGTTTCTACACGGTTGACCTCAAACCCTATGGTTTTACCTGGTTCACCTAAAACCCAAAATTTTACTGGTTCACTCCTAACCAGATGTTTATGCTCTCTATAGAGCAAGGGTCCACACAACGCACCCACCACGTACACTCCCGCCGGAGGCCTCCTTGAGGACTTCAAAGGGTGAGAACCACTTAAGACTTAATCCTAGAAAGGAGTGATCACAAGTGTCCTCTTCGACTCTGGATACTTACAAATAAGCTGATGAGTCCCGTTTAGCTCAATGCCGAAGATATACTCCTCATCGACGAAGAGTCTTTTGCTGCCTTGATCCGGAACACAAAATGATGTACCAATACTCGGCTTCGGGTTAGGTCAAGGTGAAGATGGAATCCTACTCTCAAAATATTTTTCTATCAGGAATGTAGAGCGATTCCAATCTTATGCATTTAAGGCATCCCAGCTTAATGATTTGCCATTAAGGTAGTAGATGGAGGATCCTTAAATGCGGAAGTTCATTCCCCAATCTACTCTATTGAATGTCAATGGTGAGGGAGGATTAGAGGCTAAACTCCCTTGAGAGAAAGGGCTTTAGATATAAGATATAAGTTGAAACACTCAAAAGCTCTCTCTTCTTTCTCTCACATCAACAAAAGACAAGTCCTTTATATATAGGCAAAAAGTTCCAACGGATATAAAATGATCACATTTATGACAGAGTTCGATATCATTGAGCGTATACTCTCGATAGCATCGATGGTCTGCTCAATGACTTGGACTCAATGTCATACGCTTTTGAAACTCTTTGCCAATTGGTCGATGAATCGAAACTATTGTCGATGTCATCGAATTTCGAACTCCGATTCCATCGATGACAGGTTCGATCCATCGACACTTGAAAAAATGAGAGAGACTTGACTTTGAAATATTTCAAGTTTTCATGAATGAACGGGGAACCATCAAGATCATTGGAATTTGAATGTCGATGATATCGAGATCAGAGTCGAGGCATCGATAAATCCAGTTGATTTGTCTTTAAGGTTACTGGACAGTTTATGACCTTGTTCGATGCAATCAACCTGGTACCGATATCATTGATATTTGAATATCGATTCTATCGAAGGGCTCCCGATCATAGTTAAAAATGACCTAAAATATCTGCTGTAAGAAATGCGCGCCCTCGATCGATATCATCGATGGACTTCCAATATTATCGATATTTGATTTCAGATCATATCGGAAGAGCATTAATATATCGAAAGAATTTGAGATTTTTATTAAAAAAATAGGGGCGCCTAAAATCTGCCTGTCGATCTGATCGAGCCACTCTCGATGGACTCGAGATTTGAATATTGATAGATTTATCGATACATCGATTATTCGTCCAGATATGTTGTGAAGTTGCTTGACATATTTAGTGCTTATATCAATGATATCGATAGATTTATCGTTACATAGATAAATCCGTCCAAATGAATATTTAGTTGTTAGACACTTTTGGTCCTCACAGTGATAGTATCGTTAAGGTATCGAGGACATCGGCAGAGCATCATATCGATGGTGTTCCGATAAAATCGACAAGGCGAGAAAAACTTAGAAAATTTTCTATTTTGAAAAGTTTTCTCACCTTAAAACCCTGTGATTTCTAACTTATTTGTAAGGGTTTTATTCACCTAGTGTTTTGATATGGGATGTGAGGCTTTTAGGTTTACTTGTGGCAAACTTGCACACATCCGGTTGAGGCAGACGCTTGAATAGATCTTCCTATCAGGCTCCGTAGACACTCTGACTCAGCACTCACGTAACTTGACAAACCACGGCACTTTCAGGCTCATGTGTGGCCCACCAACTAATTGTGGTATAACCCACAGATGTGTTTTAAAGGGGATGGACAGTGGTGTTGCTAGGTGGGGCCCACTGGGATCTGGAATGTGGCCCACAGTGGTTTTCAAAATCCTGAAGTTGGGTTGGTTTCAGCCCAAGCCACAACCCAACTGAAGGCCATTTTCAGCTCAGCAACTCAGCCCATCAGAGGGGCTACTCTTGAATGTTTTCGGCCCTGATCGGAGGCAGTTTCTGGCCCTGGAAAAGGCTCTGTCTGATGGCTAGAACTCAGTACAATAACGGCCAGTAGTGGCCTTGATCAAGGGAACTGGTTGGCCTAATCTTAACAGGAATCAAAGGGACAAAAGGAGGTGGTGTGCTCGGGGTTACCTGGGCTCTTTCTTCTCCAACCTCTCCTCATCTTTCCTTTTCTTCTCTCTTTCTCCTATAATGGCTACAACAACCAGCATTGAGACAACTCGACCCAAGTCAGATGGGTCGTCTTGGTGTAGTGCGGCACCAAGCTCGCCTTCCTACACTCACTCTCTCTTTCTTACTCTCTTCCTAACTCTCTCTCTCTCTCTCTCTCTCTCTCTCTCTCTCTTTCTCTCACTCAACAAGCTCGAGGTGAGGATCCCTAAGAGGTAGGGACCTATTTATAGAGCTAGGGCCGCACCTGTCCACCAACGGATGGTTCAGATGTTGCGGTCTTAGGCCTTGTCTTTCTCTCTTTCTGCCAAGCATGAATTCGATCCACCAGCGGGGTAGTTTTCTTGTTATCATGGCCCACCAAATGGGCAGCTTTGATCTAGAAATGGGGTCCACTGTATCATGGTGGGTTTCCCGGTTAAACGAGGAAGATGATGTGGTTGGCAATGATAGGTTCTTGTCTATGGTATATTTTCGTGATCTGGTCCATTTGGACGGATCAGATGGGGCTACTGACCACTGTGGGGCCCACTTTTTGGGTCATTCATCACTGTTTTGCACATCTCGCGAGATTTTCCCGTGCCTCCTTAGTTTTCTCATGAGATGGGAGGCCTTTCGGAGAGAGCCATTGTAGCCCAACAACGGACGGCGGAGATCATTCCGTGTGGCTCAGGGAGGCGCTCGGATCGCGCTAGAGTGGTTTTCCTGAAACAAAAAATGTCTCCCACGCCTTTTGTTGCCACAGGAGGATGCCTGCCCATAACCGGTAGTGGATGGAAAGCTTGTATTTAAGCTCGAAATTACAACTAGGATGGAGGGAGAGTTAGGGACACGAATTGCTGATGTAGAGGGCACCACAACGGTTCTTTCCTAGAGAGTGCAGTCATTCACTCTGAAAGTGCCCTGGTTTGTCAATTAGCCTGAGTGTTGAGTCAGTTAGACTACAGAGCCTGATAGGAAGATCATTTCAAGCGTCTGCCTCAACCAGATGTGTGCAGGCTCGCCACAGGTAAATCTGAGCCTCACATCCCTTGTCCTAAATCACCAGTTATACTAAAACCCTTAACAATGTTAGAATATCATAGAATTTTTTAGGTAAGAAAATATTTTCAAAATAAGAAAATTATCTAAGTTTTCTTGCCTTATCAATTATATCAAATACACATCTCGATATGATCAACCCGAGTCCTCGATGCTTCATCAATACCATCGAAAAGAAGACCAAATATGTCCAGCAACGTTATACATATCTGGACAAAATTGTCGATGTATCGATACACCTATCGATATTATCGATATTCAAATTTCGAGTCTATCGGAAGTGACTCGATAGTATCGATAGGAAGAATTCTGGTGCCCCTATTTTTCTTAAGAATATTATATAAGCTTTGATATATCAAAGCCTCCTCGATACCATCGAAGTTCAAACCTTGATGATATCGATAGGCCCTCGATGATATCGATCTTGGGCGCCAAGTTCTCCAGCAACATATTTCAAGATGTTTTACCTATGATCGGGGATCTCTCGATAGAATTGATATTCAAATATCGATGATATAGATGCCGTATCAATTGCATCGAACATGGACATAAACCGTCCAACAAGCTTTATGAAAAATTCTTTTGATTTACCGATGCATCGACACAATTATCGATATCATCGATATCCAAATTCCGATGATCTTGAAGGTCCCTCGATCACTCATGAAAACCTGAAATATTTCAAGGCAAGTCTCTCTCATTTTTCAAGTGTCGATGGATCGAATCTCTCATCGATGAAATCAGAGTTTGAAATCGGATGACATTGACAATCGTCTCAATTCATCCACCAGCTGGCAAAAGGTTTCAAAAGCGTATGACATTGAGTTCGAGTCATCAAGCGGACCATCGATGCTATCGAGAGTATATGCTCGATGATATCGAACTCTGCCATAAATGTGACCATTTTATATCCGTTGAAACCTTTTGCATATATGTAGAGGACTTGTCTATTGTTGCTGAGAGAGAAAGTAGAGAGAGCTTTTGAGTGTTTAACCTTAGGTCTTATACCCAAAGCCCTTTCTCTCAAGGGAGTTCATCCTCCAATCCACCCTCACCATTGATATTCAGTAGAGTGGATTGAGGAATGAACTTCTACATTCAAGGATCCTCTAGCTACTACCTTAATGGTAAATCATTAAGCTGGGATGCCTTGAATGCATAGATGATTGAAATCGCTCTATCTTCCTTATAGGAAAATCTTTTGAGAGTAGGATTTCATCATAACCTTGACCCAACCCGTTGCCATGCATTGGTACATCTTTTGAGTTATGGATCAAGGAGACCGAAGAATCTTCATCAACAAATGAGAAGATGTTCGTCAACATGCTTAATGGGACTCATCCACTTATCTGTAAGTATCTAGAGTCCAGAGGACACTTTTGATCATTCCTTTTGAGGATTGGGTCTTAGGTGTTTCTCACCCTTTGAAGCCCTCGTAGGAGGCCTCCGGCAGGAGTGTACGTGGTAGGTGTGTTGTGTGGACCCTTGCTTTTTGAAAAGCATAAACATCTGGTTGAAGGTGAACCAGTCAAAACCTTAGGTTTGAGGTGAACTGTGTGAAACCTTGGGTTTGGGGTAAACCGCGTAAAACCTCCGGTAGGGTCTTATGGAAGATCCTTGGCTAGTGTGCTTAAAAGTGGGTGCATTGTGTTAACCCTTACTCGTGAGAGCATAAATAGCGAGCCTTAGCGTAGGTTGTAAAGGTTGAAAGTGAACCTAATTTAAAACCTTAGGTTTGAGGTGAACCGCTGTGAAACCTCCTTAGTGAAATTTAACACACTCAAGGGTTGAGTGCGTCTACCAGGAGTGGAGTAGAGTGATCGTCAAACCACTATAAAATGATTGTGTTTGAGATTGTTATTTTTTTGAATGTGCGATTTACTTTTATACTTCTATATCTGAATATCTGAGATCACACCTCACATACATACCCAGTCCTATCCATCATAAACTAGTTTGTATTTGTCCACTTCAAAAAATAGTTTGTGATTGGATCCTCTACCGGGCTTGGAAGCCAGTGGAGTTATTTTTGAGTAATCCTTAGAAGTGCTTGCTGATTAGGATTAGTGTAATAGGATTTTAAATAAACCATAAAAACTTTAAAAGTCCTATTCACCTCGAGAATAGTTCACACCTCACTTGATTTACCGATGCATCGACACAACTATCGATATCATCGATATCCAAATTCCGATGTCTCGAAGGTCTCTCGTTCACTCATGAAAACCTAAAATATTTCAAGGCAAGTCTCTCTCATTTTCAAGTGTCGATGGATCGAATCTCTCATCGATGGAATCGGAGTTTGAAATCTGATGACATCGACAATCGTTTCAATTCATCCACCAGCTGGTAAAAGGTTTCAAAAGCGTATGACATTGAGTCCGAGTCATCGAGCAGACCATCGATGCTATCGAGAGTATACGCTCGATGATATCGATCCTGCTCGATGATATCGAACTCAGTCATAAATGTGATAGTTTTATATCCGTTGGAACTTTTTGCCTATATATAGAGGACTTGTCTTTTGTTACTGGGTGAGAGAAAATAGAGAGAGATTTTGGGTGTTTCATCTTACATCCTATATCTTAAGCCCTTTCTCTCGAGGGAGTTCATCCTCCAATCCACCCTCACCATTGATATTCAATAGAGTGGATTGGGAAATGAACTTCCGCATTCAAGGATCCTCCAGCTACTACCTTAATGGCAAATCATTAAGCTGGGATGCTTTGAATGCATAAGATTGGAACTACTCTATCTTCCTTATAGGAAAATCTTTAAAGAGTAGGATTCCATCATAACCTTGACCCAACCCGAAGCCGAGTATTGGTATATTATCTTGTGTTGCAGATCAAGGGAGCAGAAGACTCTTCGTCAACAAGGAGGTGGAGATCTTCGGCATTGGGCTGAATGAGACTCATCAACTTATCTGTAAGTATCTAGAGTCCAGAGGACACTTGTGATCATTCCTTTCTAGGATTGGGTGTTAAGTGGTTCTCACCCTTTGAAGTCCTCAAGGAGGCCTCCGGCGGGAGTTACTTGGTGGGTGCATTGTGTGGACCCTTGCTCTGTGGAGAGCATAAATATTTGGTTAGAAGTGAACCAGTAAAACTCCCGGGTGCGTTGTGTGGACCCTTGCTCTATGGAGAGTATAAACATCTGGTTAGGAGTAAATCAGTAAAACTCTAGGGTTAGAGGTGAACCGAGTAAAAACCTCTACATAAAGGTTGAAGGTGGACCTGATTTAAAACCTTATGTTTGAGGTGAACCCTGGGAAACCTCCTTAGTGAAATCCGGTACACTCAAGGGTTGAGTGCGGTAGCCGGAAGTGGAGTAGACTTATTGTCAAGCCACTATAAAATGATTGTGTTTGAGATTGTTATTTTGATTGAGTTATTTGTATTAATATTTTCATATCTAAATATCTGATCACGTCTCACACACCTACACAGTCATATCCATCATGAACTAGACTTTTTATTGTTTAATCTTTAAGCAGTTTGTGATTGGATCCTCTACCAGGCTTTGAAGCCAGTAGAGTTACATTTGAGTAATCCTAATAATTGTATATTTAAAAGGATTAGTAAAATAGGATTTTGAATAAACCATAAAAACTTTTAAAAGTCCTATTCACCCCCCTCTAGGACATATTGGCATATTCCTTCTTCAACTCAAGCGGTCTTCACTGCTATTTCAATTGGTATCAGAGCGGGTCTGTCTTTAAGGGCTTCACCGCCGAGAGAGTGATCTTGACTAAAGTTGGGAATATGGCCAAAGGAGAGGGCTCATCAGTCACTAGACCTCCAGTATTTGACGGCTCAAACTATGTATACTGGAGGCTAGAATGCACTACTTTTTAAGATTTTTGGATCATAGCATTTGGGATATAGTTGAAAGTGGATATGTGCCACCTACTGAACAAATTGTACTTGATAAGACACATCAATCAAAAAGCCCAAATCCAAAGAAAAGTGAACATCATTCGACAAAGAAAGATAGACATCTGAAGCCAAGGCTACGAATGTTATCTACTGTGCCGTGTCACAGGATATATTCAATCAGATAAGTATGTGTGGGACATCCAAGGAAGCATGAGATTTATTGGAAACAACCCATGAAGGCACAAACACTGTGAAGTGATCCAAACTTCAACTCCTTACTTCACAGTTCGAAAGTCTCAGAATGGAAGAGCATGAGACATTTATGAAGTTTTTCATCAAATTGAACATCATTTGCAACTCCATGGGTGAATTGGGAGAAAAAGTTCAGGTACCGAAAATCTGTAGAAAAATTCTAAGATCCCTACCGGAACGGTTTAATCCCAAGGTTACAACAATTGAGAAGTGTAGGAACATACATGAAATGAAGGTAGAAGAACTAGTAGGTTTCCTACAAACTTTTGAACTACACTTCACTCAAACCCCTAAATCCAAAACAACTGTCCTGAAAACTTCAAAGAAAATAATATATGAGGACAGTGGGAGTGAAATGAAGATAAAGATGAAGAAGTGGCTTTGCTGGCACAAAGATTTAAAAGATTCTTTCAAAAAAGTCGCGGCTGTCCCTCTAGAGGTAGAAAGGTGGATAACAAACTCTTTGCAGGCAAATTTGGTAAAAGGACCAAAGAACCACAATGCTACGCCTGTTGAGAGTATGGACACCTATCTACTGAATGCCCAAACAGAAAAACCAAGGGCAAGGTAATGGCCGCCACATGGGATGATACAGAAGAGTCAGACTCAGAATTAAGTAACTCGGAGAGTGATGGTGACCAGAAATCCTTGAAAATTCTCATGGTCACCACTACTCCAACCATTCCCACTAAAACTGAATCTATGTCGGATCTGCCAGCCATTGAATCAATTCCATCTGACAATGAGGAAATAGAAGAAGGAGAAGAAATAGAAAAGGATAAACTGCAAGATGCTGATAACCAACTCTATAGTCATAGCATCAACATTCTTAAGAAACTCGAAACAGTAGAAAACAAAAGTAAGCTGCTGCAGAAAGATTTAGATAAAATACTGGAAATAAATATACAAGTTATGAATGATCTGCAGCAATATCATTTGGACAATTAAGAATTAGAAAAAGTGAATACCATTCTAAAGTCTGAATATGATAAACTGAACAAATAGGTGGAATGCTAGAAGATGAGAATAGGCTTCTTCGAAACAAAAATTATATGCTCCTGTTTGATCTAGAAGAATCCAAGAAGATGGCCAAGATAATCTACAAGTTTTCCCAAAGTGGCGAGAAACTCGAAAAACTGTTATGTATGGGAGGACCTGGAAAAGATAAAAGTGGCCTAGGATATGAAAACTTCAAGTCAACAACTGGAAATGCAGCTCTCAGAACTGAAAAATCTGCTACTTCTAGAAGCAAAACTAGAACAACTCCAGCATGTCATTTGTGTGGTGATTCAGGTCATTACAAGTTTGAATACATAACTCCTAGGAGGACTAAATCTAACTCTGGTCAGAATCATGTTAACGAATTGTCAACCAGAGAAATACAAGACTTCAAAAAGTCCTCTTAAGAATATGAATAGAAGCAATGCCCTTGCACCACCACTCAAATCGGTCAACAAAGTGAAATGGGTAAGAAAGAACTAGTTTAGATCATGTATCAGAATCTGGACCTGTGCTAAAATGAGGAAACATTTTTGCTGAACTTCAAATGGTATATCTGAGGTGTTTCACCTCTTCTTTTTGTATAAACAATCAAATGTTTATAATTTTGATGTGTACAGTGTGTGTACATAATACTATCGACAGAAATATGAAGAGTATATTTGAAAATCTATCTAAATACAGAAAACTGCAAATTCTCGTCTTCGATATGACTATCAATATGACATTCTCGATTTATTGATAGAAGGTCAATGTTATCGACAGTTCCTTAGAATATCGATCGTCGGGTGGCCAAGAATGATATCAGAGATCGATTCGATAGAATCGATAAGCAACCTCTCGATATTATCGAAACAATGGTCGATCATATTGACAGATGTAGCCCGATAAAAAGCCAGCGAAACAAAAAAAAGGGGTAATTTTTTCAAGGTTTTCACTGTCACCCTCTCTGCTCGATTCTCTCGACCAAATCAGTTGGAACCACGTCGGACGACCCAAAGCTTTCTACAAATCCGGTAATACCCTTCTAACATGACAAGAGTTCTTTCTTGAAATAGCAACGAAGACCGCTTAAGTTGAAGTCGGAATATGCCAATATGTCTTAGAGGGGTTTGAGTAGGACTTTTTAAAGATTTATGAGTTATTTAAAAATTCTATCACACTAATCCTATCATGTATGCAACTTTCAGGATTACTCAAATGTAACTCTACTGGCTTCCAAGCCAAGTAGAGGGTCCAATCACAAACTAATCAAGATATAGTAATATGTAACTTAGTCTATGTTGGGTGTGACTGTGTGTGTGTGAGATGTGATCAGATATACGAATATGAATACATTGTCATGAATCACACATAGAGAAAGCAATCACAGACACAGTCATTTTATAGTGGTTCGACGATAAGTCTACTCCACTCCCGGCTGTCGCACTCAACCCTTGAGTGTACCGGATTTCACTAAGGAGGTTTCCCAAGGTTCACCTCAAACCTAAGGTTTTAAATCAAGTTCACTTTCAACCTTTACACAGAGGTTTCTACTTGGTTCACCTCTAACCCTGGAGTTTTACTGGTTTACTCCTAACCAGATGTTTATGCTCTCCACAGAGTAAGGGTCCATACAACGTACCCAGAGGTTTCTACTCGGTTTACCTCTAACCCTGGAGTTTCACTGGTTCACTCCTAACCAGATGTTTATGCTCTCCACAGAGCAAGGGTCACCCACAGCGTACACTCCCGCCGGAGGCCTCCTACGAGGGCTTCAAAGGGTGAGAACCACTTAAGATCCAATCCTAGAAAGGAATGATCACAAGTGTTTTATTTAAACCAACACGATTTAAATGATTTTTAAACTCGCAAGTATACGAATCAGATGCAGATATGGTACGTATTACGAGATCGTTCCCACGAGGACTAGTCGTCACAACTCAAATCTATGATTCTCCTTAACTAATCCAACAAATAATGAAACTAATTACTAAGCACAATTCTATGAAAAATAATTAAGAACAGGGAAGAAAATTCAATCAGAGAGAGAGCACTAGGACTTTTGAATCCACCCCTAATTATCCTAACCCTTGTTTTGTCTGTTGATTGACCTTGATCTAGATTGATACCACATATATAGAGAAAGCACAATCTGTGTCCTTAATCGGGCATACAGACTGTCTAATTCCTTTAAGCAATGCCATGAACAACATATCCCATGTCCTTGGTCGGGTACATGGAATGTACATTCATTAAAGTATCCTGTTTCTTCCTCTATAGGAAACCTATTCTTGATCAGACCCAAGCACCTATAATAAGCATCCAAACAACATCCATCTATATACTTTGATCAAGTTCATAGATGGAGAAGTATAGAATTTAAACCCATAAAGCCCACATAGAAAAAGAAACAAATTAATTAATATTCAAAGTAAATAAACCAATACAAGAGCTAATCAAATTAGGGGCTTCATCTCAGCCCTAGCTGAGAGATTAGTGACCCATAAAATCCATAAAAAAATATTAAATAAAATTCATAAAAATTAAACACCAAACCAATCGATCTCTCTCTTCTTCCTTCTCTTTCTTCTCTTTCTTCTCTCCCTGGCTATGGATCTCGAATTCCCTGATTCTAAATGCCTTTCCCACGTCCAAAACTCCCCTTTTATAGCTGCTGGATGGCTGAAATTGGTGGCAGAGTCCTAGAAGGACTCGGAGTACAAATTTTCGCAGCCGTGATCGGTGGGCCCCACAGAGGTGTTTTCTGGAAAATCCACCCCGTCCATTAGATTCAGGACGAAATTTTAGTCAAGAATGGGTGGTTTTGAAGGTCCATTAGCACGGCCCATAGAATAAATCTCAAAAAACTCAGTTTTGAACGTCACAAGACCTGCCTGTTTGTGGCCTCTGTACCGTGCACGTGTGTACACATGGGAGCGAACTATCAGCATGGTTTTGAAGTTCTCGAAGCCCTCTACAAGATGGACGGATCAGATCTTCCGAAAGGTTGACGAGTGGGGCCCATAAACCGCCGCAAAACACGCCAGCGGCGTCCGTGCGTTACGCGGACGTGGATCGAACTGTGGTGATGGGTGGGTCCCACTTGAATTAAATGGAAAATCCAAGACGTCTACCGAATTTCTGTCAAAATTTCGGTCAAAAATATGTATTTTTTCTCTGTTTTGGTCCGGGCCACAGAATACCTTATCACACCGTCCAACCTGCGTTTGAACGGCTGGATTCTGATCTATGCTTTCATTCGAATTTTTGCCACCTAGGCAATGGTAATAGCTGCCCCAGGAAACGGATGGACGGTTCGGATTGACCATTTGATTGATGATGGTGGCCCACAACCAAAAACCAGTGTCTGCAGCGTTAACGCTGTTAGAACGGCGAAGGCGGACACGGGTCTTCGCTCATTTTGACCGAAGAGCGGTGCGGTGCGCCGCTGGTGCATACGTGCAGGGTGCACACTCCCTATACACAGGGTCCACCGTGATGTTTACGAGAAATCTACTCTGTCCATCCTTTTCTTCATATAATTTCAACCACCAAAACCCAATTTGAGGCAGTTCCAGATATCGTGGGCCAGAATCGATGGTTTGTGGGCTGATTTATCAGTTGGCCCACTTTCCGAGATCTTTAATGGATGAAAATTAATATGTACGGTTAAATTATGGCCCTCATCCCATGAATGAAATTTTGAACTGATCGGATTGCGGGAACCATGTGATCTTGCATTCTGGACCCTTTTCGGGCCCCTTTGGCTTGCTTTCCTCTGATCCCAGGCGTGTAAAATCTTCATTATTGGTTTTCTGGAGTCCATCCAGTGCTCTGGTAATTTTAGAGCGTCAAATCCATACTTTTAACATCATTTTGCTATACACGCTCCTAATTTCCTCCTGTAACAAAAATACAATTAAAATCCGATGTTAGGCCTTATCCTGTATATAAAATAGGGCAATAATCGGGGTCTAATATGCAATATTTGACCCTGATCACAACCCCCAACCAGCATTTTGCTAGTCCCGAGCAAAACATGCGAAAAATAATTTCAGAGATAAAAGACAATTCCTGTGAACTCAAGTGACTTGTGAACAAATAACTGAGATGTGAAAATTCTAAGATTCATGATTGGTGTGTGGAATTTTTCTCTTGGAATCAAGCTCTCGGCAGATTTCATAATCAAGTTTAAAATATTAATCCATCAATTAGAACAATTCTGAACATTGAGTTCCATGAGTGTATAGTGTAATCTCGGCTTACAATCATTAAGAGATCCAATTGTCAATTTCATGATATCATTAGTAATTCGTGACAACCAAGCTTGGAACCAACATTTATCTCACAGATCATCCTTTCATTCTTTTAGCTTGTGATTTTTTTTATGAGCAGTAACGTAAATGAGGGGAATCAAATTCTCACTTATAGGGAGCAAACCTATGGCGAAAACTTGTCTCCTAACTTTTTTTTTTTTTTTTTTTTTTATATGTCAACTATGGAGAATCAAATCTGCACCTATAGGGAGCAAACCTATGGTGAAGATTATGCCTTTTAATTCTTCTTTTTACCAAGTTAATCATTCAGTTATCGAACCAACACTTAATGTATAAGTGATATGTGATATGTGAAATTATGGCTCAATCAATGTTTACAACTTCTAATCATGGATTAACAATTCAAAATTGACTGTGAAATCAAGCAGATGGCCGAATCCAAGAGTCATAAGTTACCAACATTAGATATCTTATAATGTTAAAATCACAACTATCCTTCAAAATCACTTTGAATTCAATAGAAATTCCAGAAAAATTTTTAAAATTTTCACAAATTTTGCTCAAGACCAAGAAAATACTGATTAGGTAACCTAATCTCCCACCCCCAACCTAAAATCTACATTGTTCTCAATGTAAAAGAAATAAACAAGCAATGCACATAGGACAATGAAAGTAAAAGAGGAATGAGGGAAAGATAGTACCTGGATGGAGAATCAAGAGGCTTTCTCAAAAAAAATTTTTTTTTAACGTAAAAGCGAGTTAGCTCAAGAGAGAAATCAACAGAAGTAAAAATAACAAAAGGAAACACAAAAGAAGATCCTACCTATACCACTTTCGCAGGTGCTCTCGATTGCATTTAGCGCATGCAACAAGCCTTTAAACCCCTAGGTTACCCCTAGTGGACGAGTTGTAGTCTCGTGAGGGTTTGCAGTAATGTTACCCACAAACATTGAACTAACTAACTAAGAAAAGTAAATGGAATGAAAAGCTGGGTTGCCTCCCAGGAGCGCTAAGTTTAACGTCTTCAGCCAGACAAGAACGGACCATAAATGAAATAATCTTTACAACCAGGGTCCGCCAAAGAAATTACCTCAATACCTTAATTAACCGATCCCAGACAAGTGATGTGAGTTCCCATGAGCTGTGCTATCTGTAATGAGGTAACTGACACTGTCGTCAAATAATTTAAGGACTTCTGCTCGCACGACTTCTTCCATGTTAGGATCATGCTTCCTTTGCATTTCACGCGATGTTTCCACAGCATGATCCATACATACAGTGGGGCATACTCCCTGTATTTTCGCTATCTTCCATTCAATTGCTGCCTTATATGCTCTCAGAATATTAAGCAGCCTGCTCGCCTTTGTTTTCTCAGAGTTCGAAATTGTGCTGTTAGGAGGCGTCTCAGAGGGATGAAGAGATTACACTTTCGCTCTCCATTTTTCAGTCTCCAATATAGGAGTAGAGTCGAGCAATGCATTGACTTCGTGGATGGGACTATCGATGTCAAAATCCATGCCATATTGTGCTAAGCAGGTCTCAAGAGGATCTTCAAAAGATGTACGGAAGGAATCCTGCACTAGACTCTCGATCATGTCCACTTCAGATATGTCATCCAAATCTGCGGATTGTTGTCCTGCATTAAAAGCATTGAGTTTAATATTCATGTTACCAAAGGACAATTTATAACTCCATTCTGACAATTTATAATAGCATTAGATGTGGCCAAAAATGGACGACCCAAGATGACTGGGATCTGACTATGAAGATTCTGGACAGGCTGAGTATCAATGACTATGAAATCCATTGGAAAATAAAATTTATCAACCTGGATTAACACATCTTCAATAACACCCCAGGGCACCTTGACAGATCTATTAGCTAGTTGTAATGTTACTTTAGTCGGTTTCAACTCACCAAGTCCTAACTGCTCATAAACCGAATATGGTAACAAATTGATGCTTGCCCCTAAATCAAGCAATGCCTTCCCGATCTTATGATCTCCTATGCCGCAAGAAATGGTGGGAGCTCCTGGATCCCTAAATTTAGGAGGGGTGTTATGTTGAATCATGGAGCTGAGCTGCTCTGCAATGAAGACCTTCTCATGAACATTCTGCTTACGCTTTTGAGTGCATAAATCTTTCAAAAACTTAGCATAAGCAGGGACTTGTTTGATAGCGTCAAGCAACGGGATGTTGACTTGCACTTTTTGAAACACATCCAAGATTTCATCAAAGTTGTTTCTTTTCTTTATTGGTGCCAGACGTTGAGGAAAAGGTGCTTTGGGCAAGTAAGGTGGCACATTAGTGGCTCCTGGAGAGTTAGAGAGCTTTTGAACTTTGGATGCATTGGTGTGACTCTCTGCTTCATCTTGATCTTCTGCTTTAGAACTTGATTCATCCCTAGGCATCTCTATTCTGTTGTCAATCTGCTTGCCTGACCTAAGGGTAGTGATCGATTTGGCCTGTTCATAATATTGCCCTTGGTTGGAATTAGAGCCAATCTCATACTGTCCCTTTGGGTTAGCCTTTGGTTGGCTAGGGAACTTACCCTTCTCTCTCTCACTCAATGTGGCAGCTAGTTGACCCATTTGTATTTCCAGCTTGGCAATGGATTGTGCATTTGCATGTAAGCTTTGCTGGTTGGCCAGTAAGGTTTGTTGGGTGTCTTTTTGGAATTGGAGAGAACTCTGCATAAAAAGATGAAGTGTATCCTCAAGAGATGGTTTCCTTGATTGTGTAGGCAGTTGTTGATATTGTGGAAACTATTGAAGTTGTTGACTGCCAACTTAAAGGTGCGGTTGCATGGGAGGATTTTCAGATGGTCCTCCTTGATGTGGTCCTTTTGCCCAAGAAAAATTTGGATGTCTAGCCCACCCTGGGTTGTATGTGTTCGAGTAAGGATCATTCCTGTGTTTTGAAAAGTGTTCATAGCATGAACTTGTTCGAGAGAAGTTCTGGGGATGCTGCCCCAGATGGACAAGACTGGGCAGGACTAGAACATGTGGCACATGCCTCCACTTGAGTTGTTTGTGGAGGTCCATTATTTAATATCAGAGCATCAACTTTCTTTGTTAGGTTATCAAGCTTGGCGCACAGCTCTGGCACGACTCCTATCTCATATATACCACCTCTCTTTTGTGGTTGGGGACTTCTGTCACCTCTATTTGAATAGTCCCATTGCTGGGAATTTTCGCACAAGGTTTCAAAGAAGTTCCATGCTTCGACTTCACTTTTGGTCATGAATGACCCTCCACTGGTGGCATCAACCATGCGACGGTTCTGGGGTGTCAGTCCGTCATAGAAGTATTGAACTTGTTGCCACTTCTCAAAACCATGGTGAGGACATTTAAGAAGCAAGTCCTTCCATCTTTCCCAACATTCATGAAAGTGCTCGCCCTCTTTTTGTGTGAAGTTAGTAATTTCTCTACGGAGGGCATTGGTTTTGTGAACGGGGAAGAACTTGTTTAAGAACTTCTTAGACAGTTGGTCCCATGTAGTGATAGATCCAACTTCTAGAGAATTCAACCATGCTTTCGCCTTATCCTTCAAAGAAAAAGGAAACAGGCATAGGCGGATCGAATCGTCTGAGAAGTTTTGGAACTTAAAAGTGGAGCAAATGTCTAGGAATTCTTTCACATGATGATATGGGTCCTCCTTGTCCAATCCATAAAAGGATGGCAACAATTGTATGACTCCAGGTTTCAGTTCAAAGTGTGCTGCCGTAGTGGTTGGCAACACTATGCATGAAGGCGCATTAAATTGGACAGGAGTTGAATAATCTTTGAGAGCCTTAACTTCAGTCTCATTCGCCATTTCAATAGAATTGTTTCTCAATCTTTCACGAAGTGTTCTTTCTATTTCAGGATCAAACGGCGCTAGTTCTATATTCAGAGATCTAAGTCCTAGCATAAACTATGTTATTGCAATGGAAGAAAAAAAACTAAACTAAGAAGCAACCTAAGAGAAATAAAACTAGACTTAGAACTATGAGATTTTAAAATAAGTTAAAACTATGTAAGTAAGAATGGGAAGAAAGAACCTGGAAAAAGGAGATGAATGATGTTAGAAAATTTAAGATGTTCCTCCTTCACTTAGTAACTTCCTTCCTCAATTCCTGTAAAAAAAAAAAAAAAAAACCAAATTAGGTTTCCTAAAATAATGATAGAAAAAATCCCAAGCAACTGTTAATTTCTAAAAATAAAATAAAAATAAAATAAAAACTTTAACCTAAGTTAGTAAAATCCTAAGACTATGAATTATGATAAGAGAGAATCCTAAATTCAATTTAGAACAAAACAGTCCCTGGCAACGGCGCCAAAAACTTGATGTTTTATTTAAACCAACACGATTTAAATGATTTTTAAACTCGCAAGTATACGAATCAGATGCAGATATGGTACGTATTACGAGATCGTTCCCACGAGGACTAGTCGTCACAACTCAAATCTATGATTCTCCTTAACTAATCCAACAAATAATGAAACTAATTACTAAGCACAATTCTATGAAAAACAATTAAGAACAGGGAAGAAAATTCAATCAGAGAGAGAGCACTAGGACTTTCGAATCCACCCCTAATTATCCTAACCCTTGTTTTGTCTGTTTATTGACCTTGATCTAGATTGATACCACATATATAGAGAAAGCACAATCTGTGTCCTTAATCGGGCATACAGACTGTCTAATTCCTTTAAGCAATGCCATGAACAACATATCCCATGTCCTTGGTCGGGTACATGGAATGTACATTCATTAAAGCATCCTATTTCTTCCTCTATAGGAAACCTGTTCTTGATCAGACCCAAGCACCTATAATAAGCATCCAAACAACATCCATCTATATACTTTGATCAAGTTCATAGATGGAGAAGTATAGAATTTAAACTCATAAAGCCCACATAGAAAAAGAAACAAATTAATTAATATTCAAAGTAAATAAACCAATACAAGAGCTAATCAAATTAGGGGCTTCATCTCAGCCCTAGCTGAGAGATTAGTGACCCATAAAATCCATAAAAAAATATTAAATAAAATTCATAAAAATTAAACACCAAACTAATCGATCTCTCTCTTCTTCCTTCTCTTTCTTCTCTTTCTTCTCTCCCTGGCTATGGATCTCGAATTCCCTGATTCTAAATGCCTTTCCCACGTCCAAAACTCCCCTTTTATAGCTGCTGGATGGCTGAAATTGGTGGCAGAGTCGTAGAAGGACTCGGAGTATAAATTTTCGCAACTATGATCGGTGGGCCCCACAGAGGTGTTTTCTGGAAAATCCACCCCATCCATTGGATTCAGGACGAAATTTCAGTCAAGAATGGGTGGTTTTGAAGGTCCATTAGCACGGCCCACAGAAGAAATCTCAAAAAACTCAGTTTTGAACGTCACAAGACCTGCCTGTTTGTGGCCTCTGTACCGCGCACGTGTGTACGCATGGGAGCGAACTATCAGCATGGTTTTGAAGTTCTCGAAGCCCTCTACAAGATGGACGGATCAGATCTTCCGAAAGGTTGACGAGTGGGGCCCATAAACAGCCGCAAAACACGCCAGCGGCGTCCGTGCGTTACGCGGACGTGGATCGAACTGTGGTGATGGGTGGGTCCCACCTTGAATTAAATGGAAAATCCAAGACGTCTACCGAATTTCTATCGAAATTTCGGTCAAAAATATGTATTTTTTCTCTGTTTTGGTCCGGGCCACAGAATACCTTATCACACCGTCCAACCTGCGTTTGAACGGCTGGATTCTGATCTATGCTTTCATTCGAATTTTTGCCACCTAGGCAATGGTAATAGTTGCCCCAGGAAAAGGATGGACGGTTCGGATTGACCATTTGATTGATGATGGTGGCCCACAACAAAAAACCAGTGTCTGCAGCGTTAACGCTGTTGGAGCGGCGAAGGCGGACACAGGTCTTCGCTCGTTTTGACCGAAGAGCAGTGCGGTGCGCCGCTGGTGCATACGTGCAGGGTGCACACTCCCTATACACAGGGTCCACCGTGATGTTTACAAGAAATCTACTCTGTCCATCCTTTTCTTCATATAATTTCAACCACCAAAACCCAATTTGAGGCAGTTCCAGATATTAGGTGGGCCCAGAATCGATGGTTTGTGGGCTGATTTATCAGTTGGCCCACTTTTCGAGATCTTTATGGATGAAAATTAATATGTACGGTTAAATTATGGCCCTCATCCCATGAATGAAATTTTGAACTGATCAGATGGCGGGAACCATGTGATCTTGCATTCTGGACCCTTTTCGGGCCCCTTTGGCTTGCTTTCCTCCGATCCCAGGCGTGTAAAATCTTCATTATTGGTTTTCTGGAGTCCATCCCGTGCTCTGGTAATTTTGGAGCGTCAAATCCATACTTTTAACATCATTTTGCTATACACGCTCATAATTTTCTCCTGTAACAAAAATACAATTAAAATCCGATGTTAGGCCTTATCCTGTACATAAAATAGGGCAATAATCGGGGTCTGATATGCAATATTTGACCCTGATCACCGGTTCATGCATGCTATCATTCACACTTTACTCTTATGTTGCGTTCGAACATCAGTATCTTTTTGGATGTTCTTCGCTATCATTGGTGTGTATGACAGCCCTTTAAATGTGCACAATTTTTTTTATTTTTTATTTTTTTATTATTTTTTTTTTGTATATGCCTACTACTGGGCTAGTATTTATGGATGCTATTGAAGTGCCCATACATGGGCTTGATAATTTTTTTGGTAACTGCTATGTGAAGCAGTATACTTTTTGGTTGGACTAAATAGTTTTTTTTTTTTGCTTGGAATCTACTTCTGTCTGGGGCAGTTTTGGTACTTTTATGGCTAAATATAATGCTCAATTTTTAATACCATATTTTTGTTTTTGAGCTCCCCTGGTTTATCAAGTTATGGATTGCATGTGATTGAAAACTGCTATATAACTGCTCTAACATGCATCCATATGTTTTGAAATTGATGCTTGCTTAAATTTGAGTTAACTCCTATACATCAATTCATCTATTTTTGCCTGGATGGTTCTCCCAAGCACTTCACTCTTCAGTCAATATCACTTGTTATACCCTTGCTAATGACTGACAAAAAGGGAGAGAACAGTTCAAAACACCCCAAGCGGAAAATTGTATATCAAATGGTGTTGCAAGTGTTAGGGGGAGCAGCTGCACTAAGAAAGGGGGAGTTTTTGAAGTAAGGGGGAGCAGACACTGGTTGCGTACATAAGTTAGAAAATTATAAAATTGTGTAAAAGCATGTACATACAATTTAGGGTATATTTGTCTAGACGTATTCTAGGGTGTTTTAGGTATTTTGTCACGTAATTGACAAAGGGGGAGATTGAAAGTGCACCTGCTAGTGCTCTAGTTTGTCAAGTTACGTGAGTTGTGGGTCAGACTTCTATAGAGCTCGATAGAAAGAACAATTCAAGCGTCTGCATCATCCGAATGTGTGGAAGCTCGCCATAGGTAAATCATAGCCTCACATCCCTTGTCCCAAAATACCAGGTGATTAAAACCCTTAAAACAAGATAGACATCTTAGGGTTTTTATGGTGAGAAAACTTTTTTTAACAAGAAAATTTCTAAGTTTTTCTCGCTGTGCCGATTTTATCGAAGCACTCTCGATATGATCGACCTACTCTGTCGATGTCCTCGATACCTTACCGATATTATCGATATGAGGACCAAATCTGTCTAGCAACTAAATGTTCATCTGGATGGATTTATCGATGTATCGATACACCTATCGATATCATCAATAAAAGCACTAAAACTTTACAACATATCTGGACGAATTATCGATGTATCGACACACCTATCGATATCATTGATATTTAAACCTCGAGTCCATCGAGAGTGGCTCGATAAGATCGACAGGCAAATATCTGGCGCTCCTGTTTTTTTAATAAAAATCTCAAATTCCTTCGATATATCGATGATCGTTTAATATGATCTGAATTCAAATATCGATAAGATCGGAGGTCCATCGATGATATCGATAGTGGGCGAGCATTTCTTACAACAAATATTTCAGGTTATTTTTAACTATGATCGGGGGACCCTTCGATAGAATCGATATCCAAATATCGATGATATCGGCACCAGGTCGATTGCATCGAACAAGGACACAAATCGTCCAGTAAGCTTAAAGACAAATCTGTTAGATTTATCGATGCATCGACTTTGATTTCGATATCATCGACATTCAAATTCCGATGATCTCGATGGTTCCCCCGATCATTCATGAAAACCTGAAATATCTCAAAGTCAAGTCTCTCTCATTTTTCATGTGTCAATTAATCGATCCCGTCATCGATGGAATCGGAGTTTGAAATCCGATGACACCGACAATAGTCTCAATTCATCGACCATTTGACAAAGGGTTTCAAAATGTATAATATTGAGTTCGAGTCATCGAGCAGACCATCGATGCTATCGAGAGTATACGCTCGATGATATCGAACTCTGTCATAAATGTGACAGTTTTATATCCGTTGGAACTTTTTGCCTATATATAGAGGACTTGTCTTTTGTTGTTGGGTGAGAGAAAATAGAGAGAGCTTTTGTGTGTTTCATCTTACATCCTATATCTTAAGCCCTTTCTCTCGAGGGAGTTCATCCTCCAATCCACCCTCACCATTGATATTCAATAGAGTGGATTAGGGAATGAACTTCCGCATTCAAGGATCCTCCAGCTACTACCTTAACGGCAAATCATTAAGCTGGGATGCCTTAAATGCATAAGATTGGAACTACTCTATCTTCCTTCTAGGAAAATCTTTAGAGAGTAAGATTCCATCATAACCTTGACCCAACCCGAAGCCGAGTATTGGTATACTATCTTGTGTTGTGGATCAAGGGAGCAAAAGACTCTTCATCAACAAAGAGGAGGAGATCTTCGGCATTGGGCTGAATGAGACTCATCAACTTATCTATAAGTATCTAGAGTCCAGAGGACACTTGTGATCATTCCTTTATAGGATTGGGTCTTAAGTGGTTCTCACCCTTTGAAGTCCTCAAGTTGGCCTCCGGCTGGAGTGTACGTGGTGGGTGCATTGTGTGGACCCTTGCTCAGTGGAGAGCTTAAACATTAGGAGTGAACCGGTAAAACTCCCAGGTGCTTTATGTGGACCGTTGCTCTTTGGAGAACATAAACATTTGGTTAGGAGTGAACTAGTAAAACTCCAGGGTTAGAGGTGAACCGAGTAGAAAACTCCATCTAAAGGTTGAAGGTGAACCTGATTAAAAACGTTAGGTTTGAGGTGAACCCTGGGAAACCTCCTCAGTGAAATCCAATACACTCAAGGGTTGAGTGCGGCAGCCGGGAGTGAAGTAGACTTATCGTCGAACCACTATAAAATGACTGTGTTTGAGATTGTTATTTTGATTGAGTGATTTGCATTAATATTTTCATATCTAAATATCTGATCACGTCTCACACACCTACACAGTCATATCCATCATGAACTAGACTTTTTATTGTTTAATCTTTAAGCAGTTTGTTATTGGATCCTCTACCAGGCTTGGAAGCCAGCAGAGTTACATTTGAGTAATCCTGATAATTGTATATTTAAAAGGATTAGTGAAATAGGATTTTGAATAAACCATAAAAACTTTTAAAAGTCCTATTCACCCCCCTCTAGGACATATTGAGATATTCCTTCTTCAACTCAAGCAGTCTTCACCGCTATTTCACACTTGAGACTGCCCATCGCTTGCACGCATGTACGCATGCATGGGTTCAGATGGCTGGCATGGACTTGGTTGTCCGGAGCATCCCTATCCAATGGAGGGTTCAGATCGTTCAAATAGTGGATAGAAGTGGGCCACAGTGCATCCACAGCGGATGTCTTCTTGTCGTCCTTTGCCTACGATCATGCATGATTGCATGGGCTTGGTTGACCATCGTGGGCCTGGTCGTTTGGACCATATAGGTCCGATCAACGGTCTGGATCCCATTTATAGTGGCCATAGGTGGGCCACAATCCGTTGTGAATGGCACCATTCGGTCCTGCTCAACGGTGGGTGAAAAACGGGAGAGAAATCTCTCTTTTCTTGCTACTCGTCGAGCCAGCGCCCGATTGACCACGCTGGTCATCCAGTGCACATTGTGCACAGTTATGTGAGGTGCACGTGCACCTCGTGTGGACCCCATTATGATGTCTGAAGGAAAATCCACACCGTCCATTCTCCCTAGGGCCCCAAATCAGGACCCTTGGTCAAAGATCAGCCCATTCTATGGTCTAAGTGGGGTCCACAACTCAATTTGTAGTCGTAGGAGGGTTTCTCATCAACCTAGTGGTCAGATGATTCTGAAGTTGGACGTCAATGGTTAAAAGGTCCTAAATGGCCATTTGTAAGGCTTTCATTGTTTATTACTAACCAATACTAATATCAATATAAAGTTCATTACTTTTGTATATTACTTGTAATTAATTAAAATAATTAAAGTCTCATACATCTATATAAGTATAATTTCTAATATTAACATACTACGATATACATGCTATTTATCACCTATTTATTAATATACAAATCATATTGTACATACATATGAATTGAAAATTGTACAATATCGTGTTTAAAATCCCATTGTTAAATAATATACAATTTTAAAATATCTAAAAAAAAATTTTTGTTTACATATTTATAAAAGATATTTAATACTACAATAATATTTATCACCCATTATTGTTAATATTTTCAAAATATTTCATATACATCTGATATATACATATCCCCCCATTTCAATACAAAATACATCTATAAGGTTTGATTTATGTTTGTATAAAATAATATACTTATTAAATATCATATGACCTCTGGATGGTTTATATTTATACTGGATTACATGGTAACACCCGAGTACTGAAAAATACGGGGTGTTACAAGTAGCTCGCCAAACCAAGGAAACTGCGAATCTTGGACGCGTTCGTGGGCTGGCCCCACTGACGCACGACATCAATCTTCGAGGGGTCCACTGCGACACCCTACCTCGTCACCACATGACCGAGGAACTTCACCTCCTCTTGCCAGAACTCACACTTCTCCAGTTTCGCGTAAAGCTAGTGTGCATGGAGGGTCTGCAAGGTAATCTCCAGATGCCACTTATGCTTCTCACGGGTCCTCGAATATATCAGAATGTCGTCGATGAATACCACAACAAACTGGTCAAGATACGGATGGAAGACCTCATTCATCAACTGCATGAATACTACGGGCGCATTGGTCGGTCCGAAGGACATGACCTGGAACTCAAACTGACCATAGTGCATCCTGAAGGTTATCTTTGGGATATCCTCATCTCATACCCGAACCTGATGATAATCGGACCACAAGTCTATCTTTGAAAAGAACTGCGTCTCCTGCAGCTAATCAAACAAATCATTGATCGTCGAAAGCGGGTACTTATTCTTGATCATGACCTTGTTGAGCTCGCGATAATCTACACAAAACCTCAACGAGCCATCCTTCTTCTTCATGAAGAGTACCAGCGCTCCCTATGGTGAACTGCTTGGACAGATAAATCCTAACTCACGCAACTCATCCAACTGCTTCTGCAGTTCCCATAACTGTAACGGTGCCATAAGATATGGGGTCTTCAAAATAAATGCAGTACCGGGCACGAGATTAATCTGAAACTCGGTGTGCCGACGAGGTGGTAACTCCGGAATCTCCTGGAACACATCGGGAAAACTACAAATGACCGGCAGCTAATCGATACTCAGAGCAATTGACTCCTCAACGGCACATGATAACAGGCAAGAAAGCTGCTCTCCTCTGGGCTCGGCAACAAACTGAAACTCTAGCATGCCGGGTATACAAAACGTGACTGTCCTCACGAGCAGTCCAATATGGCGTGGTACATGGTGAGCCAATCTATGCACAAGATGACATCAAATTCAGACATCAGCAATACGAACATATCGGTAGGCAAAAAGATATCCCCAATCAGAACGGGGCAAGACGAGCAAAATTAGTTTAACACTGCAGTCTTTCCCAAGGTCCTCGATACTGATAAACCCTCGCGGGTAGATTCCATCGGCAAATCGGTCGATCGGCAGAAATCATCGGCTATAAAAGAATGTGATGCACCAAAATTAAACAATACATGTGCAATGCATGCAAAAATAGGGAGAGTACCCTCGATGACTCCTCCTGATGACTGAGGGTCCTAGTGGGCAGTATAAAATCTGCCCTGGGCCTGATGGGGAGGTGCAGGTCCCCTCTTAGGTCTCTACTGCCGCTGTTGTCACTGTAGCGGCCTGATCTATCCTGAAGCTGGTGCTGCAGTCGTTAATGCTGTTGTGGGGGCTATCGTGGAGGCTGATATGGTGCCCTCGGCTGCTGCTGCTGTGGATGGGGACACTTGTGCTTACAATGTCCTGTCTTACCGCATCCAAACCAGGTACCTGAAAATGGTCCCGGAGGTGGTGCTGGGGGTGCCACTGGTGCTCGAAATGCTGAGCGGGTCGTGCATCGCTGCTGTAGACGATGTTGCTGCTGCTAGGAGCTACCGGAGGGCGCCTTCCTCTTCTGATATCCTCTCTGGTCATGAGCACTTTGCAAACTGGCCCAATCTAACTCATAGATCTGGGCCCTCAGTACAATCTGCTCGAACATCGAAAGCATGTGTCTGATCACACGGCTCTTGAGCGCAGGACGTAAGCTGTTCTCAAAATAGCAGGCCTTCTGCTCCTCATCATCAACAAGGTACATCGCGAATATCGATAGTGCGACGAACGTACCTCATACTGGGACACAGTTATGTCCCCCTAGACCAGAGTCTCAAACTCTAATGAGCACTACTGTCACACATGCTTGGGAAAGAACTTCCGGTTAAACCGATCTACAAAGTCCTCCTAGGTCCACACGAAATTGGCCTCTACCGCTCTAGTGACAGATGCCCACCAATACTGAGCCTCACCCTGAAGAAGAAATACAGCTAACGGGACTCATTCCTGGGTCGTACATCTCATGGTGTCGAATATCTTTTATACCTCAGAGCACCATATCTCTGCTGCAGTAAGGTCTGGCTCGCCCTGAAAACGCAGGGGATCATCTTGTCGGAAGTCCTTAAGAAGGGTGCTCGCACGCTCTTGCTCAGCCTCAGCTAGCATAACAGTGGGATGCCTGCTCTGCCCTTAAAGAATAACAATCATTGCCTATAGCATCTACCGCAGCTACACGACACTTACAAGTACGGTCTTAGGTAGGGGAGTTGCATCCTCAGGCTGGAAAGCAGGAATATCCAGTGGTGGAGTCGGAGTCGTAGGTAGTAGAGCGAGAGTCGCAGGTGGAGGATCGGGATTCGCTCGGGTCACTCTTCTAGGTGGCACGTCCTACAAGAAGGAACAAGGGCCTAACAACCTTGAGAATTCTCGAAGGCATAAATGTTAAGGGTCTATGTCGAAAAATCTCTAAGTTATTCGGACTCAGGACCTATTCATTTTAAGTTCAAAGTAGATATGTGATGTGATCCTTAGGTATTCCTAAGTTATGCTCTGATACCATTTTCTGTCATGCCCCAAACTTAAAAAACGGGCTCACAAAATTCCCAATCGCCGAGTCCGGCGCCGATAGCCTCCGTAGTGCCTTGTTCTCGGATCCTAACACTCATATGTCAGATTTCGATCCTGGTATCCTATAAGGAGGATTTTCAGTATAATTTTTTTTATTGTAATGGAGCATAACCACAAGCATAACCAAGTCATAAAACAACATCACCACATACCCACTATATCAAAATCTTTAAGTACAATGCGGAAAAGGAAATACAAGGTGATCAAAAAGCTCCAAAATAATTCGATACGTACTTCTACCTCAGCGCTGCTGCGATCTAACGACACCTGCATGTAATGGTCATGCATAAGTTTACAAAAACTTAAAAGGTGGTGTAAGTGTCTGCGCAAGGCGAGCGCCAAGTGTACAATATCAGAGTAATGCGAAAATATGCGGGTAAGTCCGTGAATACTATTAGCTGTACTAAAGCTATGTGATGCAAGGCATGAATGCTATCGACCATACTAAGGCCATGTGATGCGAGGCCTATGTAACCAAATGTTATATGCAAGATGTAAAGCAAGCATGCCTATCCTCATCAAGTAGATATATCAGTACAGTTTCTCTCTAAGAAATCACCGGGGTCTAATACACTTCACACTGACTGCCACCTCTGTAGCCGCATAGCTCAGTAAGTCGAAGAGACCACACTATCCGCCCGACCAGTAGTCTGCCAATACCTACCCAGCTCATCGATAGCAAACTCATTTACAAGCTAGTCAAACTCAGCCTACTTTACAAGCCCCTCACTCGGGCGGATTAGGCCACACCCCTTTCCAACCGACCATGACATAGTGGGAGACGCGGCCTACTGGTATTCGGCACTCGTGCGCTCGTGTATCCACTTGGTCTAGACGTTAAAGCATTTCCTGGTACCAAAAAAATTCTGAGACTTTCACCCAAGGACATCCTAAGTGCCCACAGTGCTAAAACCAAGTATTTTCACTATCTGATACAACCATCCACAACGTGTTTGTGGAACCACGGCCCTGATGTCGCTACGGCGTACAATGATCATGACACACAAATGTGAGATGCATGAATCACACTGTCTAGTCATGCAACAATCCTGTGCATGCCACGCGTTCATGTGGCTAACTCCTATAAGTGAGTCCTATAAATAATCCGCCCAATGTCATATGCTATGATCAGTCACTACTCATACCAAGCATACATATGATGCGTATGGCATAAGTCATGGAATTATACTAAGCATGTTATAAAGTGATGAACTATTCTTACAACGAAGATGGGCCTAGACGGCTTATACACAACCAGTATGGGCCTATCAATGGGCCCTAGGGAGAGTTACAATGCAAACATTTAACCAACATTGTACTTACAATGTGGGCGTCAAACCATTATTGCTCCCAAGGCAAAGCCCGCCATAAACATTATTACATAAACCATGGTAGAATCACACATTCCAATGGACTTGTGTACATCCCATTGGGCCTGGACCCATGGGCTTTAAATACATCAAATGGGTCGCATAACATGGGCCTCACATATATATTAAGGTGGGCCTCAATGGACGGGCCACAAATACATCAAGATGGGCCTCAATAATGGGCCTTATATATATATCAAGATGGGCCTCAACAACAGGCCTTATAAATTCTCAAAAAAATGCGTTATATTAAAGGATCATTTGAACCATACCCCAAGTGACAGTGGAGATAATAATTTTCACTATTTAAACAATTCACAGGGCCCACTATAAAGTTTATTTTCCAACCAATCTAATCATAAGGTCATAAAGACCTGAATTAAGAGGGAGAACAATTCCCCATTTATCTAGAACTTTTGTGACCTAAATGGGTTTCAATGATAGACGTTCAATCCTCCACTATTTCTGTGGTGTGGTCCACCTGATCAATGGATGATTACATCACGGTGTGGGCTGCCAATGTATTTGAGATCCAACCAATTCATAAGTTAACATAGTGATAGATGAAGTGAAAATAAATATCGACTTTATTGGAAACTACTAAGTCCCTTAGAAGTTTGAATGGTGGATGTCACTGTCCACATTGATGGTGGGTCCACCTGATCCTAGATCTGTCTTATTTTTTGTCTTAAGCCTTAAAATTATCTTTCAAAATGGTTGGACGATTTGGATGCAACACATGCATCATGGTGGGTCCCACCATCCAATGGTGTGGATAGAACACATACATCATTGGGGGGTCCCACCGTCTAGTGGTGTTGACGGTGTGAATAGAACACATACATCATTGGGGGGTCCCACCATCCAGTGGTGTGGACAGTGTGGATAGAACACATACATCATTGGGTACCACGTGGGGCCCACCATATCGTTTATTTTTCATCCACCAGTTGATAGGGTCACATAGACCCGGATGAAGAGTAAAAACAAATTTCATATCGATTCAAAACTTCTATGACAACCCAAAAGGATTTCAATGGCAGACACTCAATCCCACTATTTTCTACCATGTTGGCCACCTGAGTTCCATATACGACTAATTTTTGGGGTGGCCCACGACTAGAAGGGAGGGCCACCAAATGCACGGTGTTGATGTTCTACACACGTTACGGTGGGGCCCATGGCTAGGACCCATGGTCCCTGCCCCATTCATGGCAGCGCAGGACGCTGTTGTGTCCTCTGATGGTCAGCAGCAGCAGTGCCTTCTCATGCCTTTAAAAAAAAATTTTAATTTTCGGTAGTTTTTCCTAGTTGGGGCTTGCATCAGTAGAATCCACCCCACCCATTGACTTCAATGGCTAAAGACAGACCCATCAAGCCCAATATTCGAGATATTTTGGTCTATAGAACATCAGGGTGGATTCCAGTAGTAAAAACACCGTTTTCTATGCTACGGCCCACAAGATAGTCGGATTGGCCTCATTTTTCGGCTCAACGCTTAAAACGAGTAGGGGAATGGGATGGATGGTGTGGATTGGATCCATACATCAAGGTGGGGCCTGCATGAGTGGCCCACCTAAAAACCTTAAACATATATATATATATTGTTAGCATGTCCACTGTTTGTTCACACTTCACAGCACGTCTAGTGTCCAAGGATGCTGGACGGATGGCGTGAATCAAGGTGGGTCCCACACGGACGTGGCCCACTTGGATCAATCTGATAATTGTATCTTCCCATCACTCCAAGGTAGGGCCCACATGGCTTGGACAGTGTAGATCCAACACGTCCATCAAGTGGGTCCAACGAATGTGGATGACATGGATAGGTTACATACATTATGGGCCATGAACAGGGGAAAAAGAGAGAGAGAAAGAGAGAGATCGAGTGATGGAGGGACCCCAGCACTATGGGCCCTCCCTTTCATAAATTAAAACATACATTAAGTGGGTCCCATTACATATGTGCCCACCGATCAAAATCAACGGTGGAGATCCTTTCTCCACCAAAATACAAGGTCTAGATGACCCTATTTGTGCAAGGAAAATAAACATCATGATGGGATTCATGGAGAATGACCCCATTATGGAATGATCATGAGGATCAAGGTGGGCCATCGACCACATCTAGGGTCCAAAGTGAGATCCATACCATCAATCGGTAGGCCCCGCTTGTCCATCATTAAAAGAATGAAATCTAGGCCTATAGAAACACTCACCATTCGATCTTCTTCGTCTGATGGAACATCGATCTCCTTGTGCTTCTCTTTGATGAAGGGTGATGAGAAATGAAGGGCTAAGATGATAAATCTTGTGGTGGGAAGTGGGCCACACACATACACTTTTCTCTCTTGAAATGCTTGGACATGCACTTTTTTCTTCTTTGGTGTTGCTTGGAAATTGTCTAGGGAAAGAAAGAGAGAAGGGGTGGTTGTAAGAGAGGTGATGGGTGTGAGTGATGGATTTGAGGTGATAGTGTACTTGGCTTGATAGTTGACTTGGGGAGAAAGAAAGCATGGGTGTGTACTTTGATTGATTGATTGATTGATGGGATAGGTTGTAGAGATTCTCTTGGGTTCGTAAATACACGGCGTTTCTTCAAAATAAATGCAGGTCCACATCTCTTGGACAGGGTATCGGATTGGTGTTCAAGACACGACGTCGGAACCACGGTGACGGGGTGGTCGCAATGGTACAAGTCTCGGATTAAGCCGACTCAAATCTACATGATATAACTTAGGATTGCGACAAACGTCGATTATATGTCGCGGATTGCCAGAATTTTTTGGGAAGGATCGCGGAAGTTGATGGAACAGTACAGACTAGGATACGAGTCTTATAGTAGGGGAGTGACATTAAACACGATTAGGTTTAGGTTTTTTTTGTTTGATTTTTATTTTAAGTTAGATTTTTCTTATTTTCTGAATTTTTATAATTTAGGGTTTTTAGAACTTGTCAATTTTAAAATTTTATTTTTAGGATTCATCTTATTTTTTTTCTTCTCTTTCTTCTTCTTCTAATATTATTAACTTAGCTTGATTGTTTTAATTTTGTAGGATCTTCAATTATTGTTCTTCTCTTTTGGTAATTTCTTCTCTCTACTTACTTTCCATATTATTATAGGATTTTTATTTTATAGGAATAGATTTAAAATTATGGTTTCATCATGCTCATGCAAGAATGGACACATGAATACGATAATATACTTCTAGAAGATGAGAGATATCATGAAGGGCTATCAGATGATTTTGTTAGGAAACAACATATGTCTCAAATTTTTACTAAAACTATGATTGAGAACTAGTCGGGATATAATATTTCACCAGTTAAGAAGTCCCTATGCGATCATATGCGGGAGAATAATTACACTCCACTGATTAAGAAACCATTACATGATTGTTGTAGTGAGAACAATTATCATTCACCCATCTAGCAAGAAGAAAATAATACGTGATTATATTATGGGAGATAACATGTACCAATAACCATTAAAGTCTCCCGCATATGATCTGTGTGGCTATAATCAGTGGAAACATCAAAGTTTAAATTAGAGCTGTGTACCAAACATGGATTCTAGTGACTATTCTCTTGGATCGCCTACCTTTGAGATATAACCAGAAACAATCTAAGAGGATTCACTTCAGAAATTTACGGATATTCAAGAGAAAATTAACCAACACATCATACAATCATTCATAGAAATTAGAACGTCATTGTAATTGCTTGAATCGTCCATTCAAAGAATTCAGTCGCACCTTATTGATGAGGAAAAGGTTGGTTTATCCCATTCTCAACCCAATCTAGAAACACAACATGAGGAGAGTGATTACAACTCGCTTGGGGAGTATGTTGAATTTGAGAATGAGGAGGACTTGGAATATGTTCATGAGTACATGATTTAGTTTTCCGAAGAGACGATCTCAATAATGGTCTAAGTTAATGATTGAGAGACATGGGTACTTTTCAAATATAGTGATGTTGATCCACTCCATCTACATGACATGCCTAATTCTAATGTGGAGAATGAATCCCTTTCAACTACATGCCCTGACTCTTTAGAAGATTTCTTAGCACACCTTGAAAATTTTAATGATTACATGATTAAATATATATATAGTGGATGCCTTGCGAGAAAATACTTCAGTAGTTGATACTGACTGAGGGAATCATTATTCTGAAAAACCTCCTTCCATAGATCCTGAATTTTTACCATTAAAGGAGGAGCCGAAAATTGAACTGAAGTTCAAAACTTCGGAATGTATTGAGACTACACTACCTGATGAGAATTTTTTTTTTTGAATTTCACCTAATTGTATTCTCTGATTCACCGTGGTGTACGAACATTAAAAAATTTTCCGTCACAGGTGAATATTATCCATGTTGGATACCTAAGGGGATTAAAAGAAAATTTTTGGTTGAGGTTCATAAATTTCTTTGGACATCAATGCTCCAGAACATCCAAGCCTACTGCAAATTGAGATTTTGGATGATTTTATTGAGAAATTTATCGAGATACTGGCCGAAGGAGGAACCTTGTTAACATAATTGAGTAGCTTTCCCTTGCTTTCTTAGGATTAGGATTTATTTCTTTCTTAGGAATAGTTTATTTTATTAGGTTTATTGTAGTTGTTGAAACATCTTTAGATAAGAAGATCGCACTAGCACATTTGTTATTGCCTTCCGGGTACTCTTCATCTACTCCCATTTATTTTCGATGCAAGGGGAGGAACACAAGGTGTATCAGCTAAAGAAAGTCCTATATGGGTTGAAGCAAGCCCCTCATGCTTGGAATGCATGGATTGATGGATATCTTCAAGAGAATGGTTTCGTCAAATGTCCGTATGAGCATGTCGTCTACACAAAGAAGAATGCCCGTGGTGAGATGCTTATAGCTTGTTTATATGTTGATGATTTGCTGTTCACTAGAAACAGCTAGGTGATGTTTGAAGAATTAAAGCAGACTATGTTCAAAGAGTTCGAGATGACTGATGGTGGATTGACGTCCTTCTTCTTGGGCATCGAACTGAAACAACAAGTCGGCGGCATCTATATATCACAGAAGAAGTACGCAAAAGAACTTCTTGAGAAGTTTTGGATGACCGACTGTAAAGTCGTAAATACACCTGCTGCAACAGGGTTAAAGCTCACAAAAAATGGTGAAGGAAGAAATGTTGACTCAACTTTATTCAAGAGCCTAATTGGAAGCCTAAGGTACCTCACAATCACTAGACTAGATATAGTCTATAGTGTTGGGCTTCTAAGCCGGTATATGGAAGCGTCAAAAGAGTCACACTGGCTAGCTGTGAAAAGAATTCTGAGGTTTATCAAACGGACTATTGAATTCGGTCTCTTTTATCCATACGATGATGAGACGATTCTATATAAATACTCCGATGGTGATTGGGGTGGTGACCAAGATGAAAGAAACAGTACCATAGGCTATGCTTTCTATCTTGGATCGATAATGAAACTTAAAGAAGCAAAGTACGGTAGCTACAGTAGGGAAAAAGGTGAAATAACTAGCTGCCTATAATGGGGAATAGTACATCCTTAGGATGTGAAGCTACCCAATCCTTGCTCATTAACTGTAATTGACTAAGTTAATGTTAATGACAGACACTACGCCAAAACAGTGAAAAAATGACTGTCAAAAACCGTCTCAAAAGGCCAAAAAGGACAGTCCTGGACTGTCGCAACGGTCGTCAAATTTTGACGTGTCGTATTTTTTAAAGGACAGCCATAAACCGTCTCTAAAAAAGGATGGTCATGGACCGTCTCTAAAGAAGGACGGTCATAGACCGTTTATAATGGTAGGTATGAGAGGACGTATATGAAGCTTAAAAGGACGGTTGTGGACCGTCAATAAGGACGGTCCTAGACCGTCCATAAAAAGGATGGCCCATGACCATCAATAAAAAGGATGGCCCATGACCGTCAAGAAAAGGGACGGTTATAGACCGTCTCGTATGAACCTGAAAAGGACGGTCTTCGACCGTCTCGTATTTGCATATATCATATTCTTCCTGATATGCACCTGTTACAACATCGTATTCTTCCTGATATACACCTGTTATATAACATATTTCATCATATTCCCATTCACATCCATCTAAACCCAAACTACATAAATCCATCCAAACATAAACTATATTCATCCAAACAAACTACATCCATCCAAACACAAACAATCTTCCACATTACATTCATCCACGGATACACCTGTTACAACATCATATATTCTTCCTGATATACACCTGTTATATAATATATTTCTTCATATTCACATTCACATCCATCTTAACCTAAACTACATTCATCCAAACATAAACTTCATCCATCCAAACACAAACAATCTTCCACATTACATTCATCCACGCGTAAATACATTAACATCATAAAAAAAAAAAAATCAGCAACAATTTTCTGTCTTTCATCTAATAAAAAAATATTCAACCAATAAATAATCATAATTCATAATCATAAAAATTGCAGAAAGTTCATTCATGTGGATGGATAGGGCAGCAGTAAAACTAACATGATCATCCATCCACTTGTGAGTTTTAATGGTTCAATATGGACTGTTGCTCTATCCATTTTTTGTAGGACGATCCGCTAACATTGATTTATTTGGCATGTGGCCGATCGACATTACAGGCCACTAGGAAACAACGTATTAAAATCAAATTTTACAAGTTTCCTGTTGACAACCAACAGAAAACTAAACATTAGTTAACTGGCAGAAGGAGAGAGAGAGAGAGAGAGAGAGAGAGAGAGAGAGAGAGAGAGAGAGAGAGAGAGAGAGAGAGAGCATACTTGCTACATGTCTTGCAACTGACTTGACCACCAGATTTAGGAGTCTGCTGCTTTGACTTGTTGCTGTTAGCAGGTGTCTTTCCAGCCTGTTTTGAAGGTAAGGAGTTGTTGTATGCCCATCACCCTTTTTTCCACCAGCACTACCTGAATTCATTTGTTTAGTTGTTAACATGTTTATCATCATCATTGGCCAAAACTTTTTCTCATGAATCCTGACAAACTGAAACAAATAATAAATAAGAGAATAATTCAGAAAACTGTACCAAACATCTATTCCACCAATACAAAGGGAAAAAAAAGGCTCTAGACCCCTGGTGGTAGGAATTTAACATTTGACCCCCCCCCCCCCCCCAAAAAAAAAAAAAAGGCCACTATGTATAGGATTGATTCTTATAGGAAAGGGTTTAGCAAGGCCAATGTCTTTCCCAGATGCATAACATGAATACTAAAAAAGGATTCTTTCCTAGATGCATAACATGAATACTAAAAAAGGATTCTTTCCCAGATGCATAACATGAATACTAAAAAAGGATTCTTTCCCAGATGCATAACATGAATACTAAAAAAAGGATTCTTTCCCAAATGCATAATATGAATACTAAAAAAGGATTAAAAGAATACCTGTCTTTTGACCAACAGGTGTAACAAGCTTGGCCTTCTTTTCTGGAGCTGGTGTCTTGGTTGCAGATTCTATAGGTCTCTTCTTACCCTTCTCAGCCTTCACAGAGGAAATTAGTAAGAGTGGCATTAATTAGCTATAAGCAAAAGTAAACATATTTCATGACCTTCAAAAAATTGCTTAATAATTCAACTAGGGAAGATGCATTGAAAATACCTTCTTAGGAGTAGCTCCATCTTCATCAACGAAGATTTCTTCATCACTTTCGTGCCCACCTTCAACCATGTCCTATGTATGTAGCAGAACCAATTGCAAAACAATTAGCTAAATAGAGATGCAAATCTTCTTCTTCTTTTTTATTTTTGAAGGATGACACAAAACATCTCTCATATGCAGTATCCTCACAATTCCTATAAAAGAAGAACCTTGCTGCATAGAGCATTAATAAAAACATTGTGGGAAATGTCCAAGATGAACTTGCAAAGGGCCCATCTGGATTTAATCAGGGCGCCTATATCAGTTCACAAAAATAAATAAATAAAGACTTTCAAATTAGCATTAAACTGATAATTTGATATTGCCTTCAACTACAAGGAAAAGGAAGAATATTTAATTAACACAACGAGGGGTGAGAAATTTTTATTTTCCTAGCTAAAAATGATAATACTCCTTGAGAGAATAAGAAGTACCTCATCGTCATCAGATTCATCTTCAAATGATTCATCTTCATCTTCTTCCTTGCCCTTACTAGGCTCCTCTATTTGAACCTTGGGCTTAGCAGTCAAGGATTCAGGTTTAGCGGTGGCCTTAACCTTCTCAGTAGCAGGCATGACCTACTCATCCTTGACCACATGCTTTCCTAAGAAGTCAATGAGAAAGACCTGATACGTTAAATATGAAAAGAAAAATTGTAAATATTTATGAATTGCCATGTGAAATCAGAAATACCATACCATTTTCCCTTACGAGAACATGAATCTCCTCTTCAGAATCAGAATCTGAATATGAAAAATTCAAAATCATAAAAATTTACTAGAAGAATGGAGCATGTCCCAACAAGATGTTTGCCATCCAGACATAGTCACAATTGCCAGCTTGGAACATGTAGAAATTTGAGTCATGTAGGTGGCCATGTAAATCATTGGGCCAATAACTCAGGCTGCTTAACTATCAAGTAGGCCACACGAAAAAGCTCATTATTTTTGCACTTTGATTGGAGACCAATCTAATATTTGAACAGCCTGAATATTTTGCTAGATAGTCTACATAGTGGTCCATCTAATTCATGGCTTAGATGTCCTACAAAACCAACTAGATTGGAACATGTATGGCCATGCAGAGGTGTGGGGCAAGAAAACATCTCAAAAAAGACAACTAAAAGATAATAACAGGGAATTTACAAGGCATGCAGATTTCAAGACTTACTTACCAGTGAACTCCTCAGATGTGACAATCAGACAAACACACAGTTGAGGAAATAAAAGATAAAAAAGAATATTCATCAAAGTAACACGTAATTCTTTCAGCCACCAATAACATGCAAGCAAAAGGTTGCGAAGGATATTCTTCTGGAACCATGCACTTATAACCACAAAAGTAGACAGTCCCATGCTTCCAGCTGTGAGATAGTTCGAATTCTCTCTCAAAAATTAAATCAAAAGAAATATGATCATTGCAGAAACTTTGCCAAATCTAGATATATAAAAAATAATAGTAATAACTTACTTCATCAATGGGTTACGTACCTATTAGACAAGGTGAGTTAGACTTACCTGAATTTTATGTGCAGTAGAAGCTGGATTGTGGCTTGCACCTGGTAGAAAGCTTTGATCATGCACCCATGTGAACTCCCCAGCGAAACATTGCGGACCTCCTCTCAAGCCTACACAATAAAATAACTTCTTCTACTTTAACTCATATTAAAAAGATGGACAGACATAAAATGGAAAAAAAAAAGGAACAAATGAAACAGTTCCTTGGTACGTATTATACTAATTACAACTTGGACATTTTCCTTGCTCCCATTCCAATTTTCACTTAGCAACTATCTAACATAACTACCCTATGATCATTGCAAAAACTTTGCCATTTCTTCCACACCTATTTTGAAGTAGTTGTATGCATATCTGAATGTGTTTCTAATGATCTGGTTTTATGGTGCATTTGGCTCGTAACCTTGAGAAATGGAGAAAAATAGTTTGTGATTTTGGAATCTCTACACTTAGTAGAATTTCCAACAATTGAAAAACTACTTTTGCTGAGTAGTTTGGGGATTGTATTTTGTGACTTGTATTTTTTAGAAGATGGTGTAAGGGGCTGGCCAATGGGAAAGTGATGATATTGGACGGTAGTATTGTGAGAAAGTCGATAGAGGTAAGCACGCCATGAAGCGCAACTACTATAACTGATTAATAACTAGAGGAATCACGTGAGTGAATTAGCATTTTGTTTTCCGTTAACACTAAAGTTTCATTAGGTGCGGCTTCCCCCCCTTTTTGTCGGGACTGCCCCGAATGGATGTAATTCTCCTCTTTCAATATACTTGGTGGCCCCGCTCCATCTTTTTATTAAAAAAAAAAAACACTAAAGTTTCATTGATGTTGATTGTAAAGATCAATTGTAAGTTCAATGCCTATGTCTCAAGTTCTTGTCTTCCTTTGATATGAAGCCCCGCAACTTTTATACACATAGTCTCCCTCAATCCCCACCAAATCATGGTTGTTATGGTCCAAGATAAATGTCCACTAGCATGCATTTGAGTCCCACCTCCAGAAGCTTTAACATGCATGCACCAGTTGGGGGTGGCCAAATACTTTCTTTTTATGGATAGTTGGGAGACAAATACATAGTTGAAGTTGGTAGATGTATCTCAATATTCAAAGTTTGTGTTCGTGATTTTCTGATTGTGAAGTGACCTCTACCATGCTCTCATTGGTTATGATTTACTCAGTCATTTTCAAATAGTTCCATCTGTTAATCCAATTTGTTTCATATAGTTTTCTTATCCTTTGCAAGATGAATTTTAAGCAAGTAGACTTGGTATCATCTATAGAGATATCACCAAAATTAGGGTATGTTTGGATTCTTAATTGAATCGAACTACAGTAAATCAATTCAAAAGCAGGGACAATCCCAACTTAATTCCTACTGATGACCCAAACCACAATTGCAATTAAAAAGAAATAAAAGAAGAAGAAGACAATCAAATTGGACTCAAGAACTGAGTGGCACTAGCCCCACATTATCCATTTCCTCTTTTACTGATCTAATTCATCAGAATTCATTCAGTTGAGTGTCCAATCTCATCCTTAAATCATCGAGTTAAAACAGAAACAATTGTGAATTCTGTTCATAATTTTGAAATACGCTTCAAACATGCATTGGGAGTTTTGAAAAATAAATAATAGAATCCATAAAACAAAACAGACAGTATTCAAGTAAAGAACAAGACATCCTTCTTTTGCTAATTACAACTTGCTAAAAAAATGGAACAAATGAAACAGTTCCTTGGTACATATTATACTAATTACAACTTGGACATTTTCCTTGCTCCCGTTCCAATTTTCACTTAGCAACTATCCAACATAACTGCCCTACAATCACTGTAGAAACTTTGTCATTTCTTCCACACCTATTTTGAAGTAGTTGTATGAATATCTGAATGTGTTTCCAATGATCTGGTTTTATGGTGCATTTGGCTCGTAACCTTGAGAAATGGAGAAAAATAGTTTGTGATTTTGGAATCTCTGCACTTAGTAGAATTTCCAACAATTGAGAAATGGGGCTCCTATGTGCTGTATTGGACAGAAAGGGCTCTTTCACATCCACATGTGCATTATTTCACAATTTTTAGAAATTCTACAAAAAGTAGAAATACTGATAATCATGAATTATTTTTCTCATGGTCCTAGCCAAACACAAGCTGAGGCTTTGGTTTCCCTAGTAATTTCTGTCACTGTCTTTTGCTTCTTAAAAAAAAAAAAAAAGAAGATGAGCACTTGCCACCAGCATTGCAGATGTTCAGATGACTAAAAGCAGGAAATATCAACAATGCAAATTACAAATGCTCAGCCCCACATGAAGGTCCGATGGAAATTAAACAGTACAGTAGGTCTTATGGAGTTTTAATTGTAGGCATTCAATCAACTGTTTCCAGTGACGTGGTCCACCTGTGGTGTGGATCTGATTCATTTTAGGTTCATGCTCTAATTGAGTTGGCCTAGATGGATGGCTAGGATATACAATACATTCATCAAGGTGGGGTCCACAATGAACCCCACACATTGGACAGGTCTGGATGAGAAATAATCACTACAGCGGCTCTAGGAAGTTTTTGACGGTGGACATTCAATCACTAATGTTTCCTGTGATGAGGTCCAGCTAATATATGGATCTGCATCATTCAGGGCTCATGCCCAGTGGGTGGGTTCCACTGACGTGGTGCGGTCCACACCTCACGCGAGCTGTAAAAATGGATGGGCATCATAACTAAAACACATGCATCAATGTGGGTCCCACCAGGGACAAGAACGTTACAACGTTGGTGGGCTTCCAGCCACTAGTGTTACAACTCCCTCCCCTTATTTTGTTGTTGTCTGTGTTTTTAACTGTGGGGTCCACCTGGGACATCCCTTGCCCATTACTGGGCACGTGGGTGTCCAGAAATAGGCCAGAAATGGATAAACAGTCTAGATATATAACACATTTGTCTAGGTGGGTTTCGTTTACAGATGGTGTACCATAACAGATACATTAGGGGTGGGTCCCATAGACATGGCCCCGCCCAAAAATGAGTAAGGTTTCAACGATGAGAGTGTTTATCTGAACTGTTCCCTAGAGTGGGGTCTGCAGAAGTTCTTGATCAAACTGAAAGAGAAGCTCACCTATATGAAGATTGTGCTTCGATGGAAGATGACGCTCGATGAAAGAGGGAGAAGAGGCAATGGTGCTCGACGGAAATGGCGCTCGAAGATGAATTTGGAAGATGGAAATGGCGCTCCCGGATATCCTCTTTTGGATATTATAAAAACTTGAAATCCGAATTCTGTGAGTTTTCCATTATTTATAACACAAGCTATATTAACATCCGTACATGAATGGGACCATTTTCTAGATGGTTAAATTATATTATATAATAAAATTATAAATATTTACCATCTGCAACTAGACCGATTATTTGGATGGTCTGGATAAATCTAAATCTTTGCCACTACTGTAATAAATGAGTCACCATTATTTTAAATCAAATACAAAACTCACATCCTTTCACTCTCACCTAAAAACGGTACTTAAGCTATGGATCTGGTATGGCTCTGTGGGCCCCACCATGATGCGTGTCAAACATCTACCTCATCAGTTAGATACACCATTCCATGATGGGCCTAGGGATTAAAAATCAAATCAATATGTAACTTTCGTGGGCCACACCACATATAAAAGATGATAGGGGTTACCCTCCATTAAAACATTCATAATTATTTTTTAGGCCCACAAAGATGTGGTTCACAAATCCAGCCCATCCATTATGTGTGTGCCACTTGGATGAGGGTCATACCAAGTTTAAGACACATCCAAATTTCAGGTGGGGCCCTACCAAGTGATTTTATATGTTTTAAGCATGTCTTCACATGATTTTAGATGGTATGGTCCACTGGAGTTCTATATATGGCTGATTTTTGGGATATCACATAATTTAAAGGGGACCCATCAAATTCACGGTGTTGATGTTTGACACATGTCATGGTGGGGCCCACACAGCTCGACCTCAGGGGGAGTTCCCATGAGCTCGACGTATAGAACCTTTTTCTATATAGAAAAAAGGTACAATGAGCTCGAGTTGACTATCAGCTCCCATGAGGTCGAGCTGTGTGGGCCCCACCATTGATGTTTGTCAAACATCTAACCCATCAATCAGATGCACCATTCCATCATGGGCCTAAGTCTCAAAAATTAAGTCAATCCGTGACTTGTGTGGACTACACCAGATACAACAGTTGAGAGGGGCTACCCTCCATTAAAACATTCAAAATCATTTATTAGGTCTACCGAGATGTGGTTCACAAATCCAGCCCACCCATTGTGGGTGTCCCACTTGAATGAAGGGTCAGACCAAGTTTCAGCCACATTCAAAACTTAGGTAGGCCCCAGAAAGTGCTTTTATATGTTTGAGGCATATATTCGCATGATTTTAAATGGTATGGCCCACCTAAGTTACGTATGTGGCTGATTTTTGGGATACCCCGTAAACTAAGGGGGACCCATCAAATGGACGGTGTTGATGTTTGACAAACATCACAGTGGGGCCCACACAGCTCGACCTCATGGGAGCTTACAGTAACTATATATATATATATATATATATATATATATAATATTTTAAAAAAATATAAAAACCTATGATGTATTTGTTATATCCACACCGTCCATCCATTCTGAGATATCATTTTAAGTCATTAGCCAAAGAATGAGACAAATAAAAATCTGTAGTGGACCCCGCCACAGAAAACAACAGGGAGGGTGATTCCCACCGTTGAAACCATCCTAAGGTCCATTGGTTCAAAAGCTTTTTTTTTAAAAAAATGAAATAAGGGAATACACAAATATTAACTTTATCAAAAACTTTTGTGGCCTTTAGAAGTTTTTAATGGTAGGTATTACTGTCCCATTGTTTTCTGTGCTGGGGTCCACTGGAGCTTTGGATTTAACTCGTTCTTTGGACATTGCCCTAAAATGATCTCTCCAAATGGATGGAAGGTGTGGATACAAAACATACATTATGGTGGGGCCCAAAAATGAGAGGCATATAAATCTCAGGTGGACCACACCACATGAAGACAATAGTGATTGGATATCCATCATTAAAATCCTCCTAAGACCCACTTTACTATTTATTTGACATCCAATCTATTTATTAGGTTATACAAGCCCCAGCAAAGCTCTTTGTTGCCTAGCTCTTGTGTCCTGACCTCAGCCAACCTGATGCTAGACTTGACCTTGGGCCCACTTTCATTTATATATTGTATACCCATATGGTCCATTTGTTTTGCCAACTCATTGTAGGATATGAGCCCAAAAATTAATCATATTCAAATCTTAAGTAGACTACAACATAAAAAATAGATTGTCCTAAAAAGTTTCATCGCTAAAAACCCTCTTTCTTGTAGTGGAATTTTGATTTAAACATCTGAAGTTATTTACTTTTCAATCTGGACTGATCAGATTGTCCAAAAATGGTTAAAGGTTGTTCATAATATTAAAAATATATGAATGAATAGAAAACACAAACATCAGCTTGATCCAAAACTTCTATGGCCTCCAAGAAATTTTAAATGGTAGAGGTTCAATCACACTATTTCCTGTGGTGTGGTCTACTTGAGCTTTGGATATGCTTCTTTTTTGTTCTTTAGACCTCAAATTATCTATTAACATGGATGAATGGAGTGGATAAAATAAATAAACAATAGTGGACCCCACAGAGTTTACTCTGGTAAAAGTAACAAATAACTCACCTAAATGTAGTAGAGAAGGGTTTCCTTAAAACATTCATAATCATATATTGGGCCTGCTTGAATGTGATTCACATATCCAACCCACTCATTATGTGTGTCCCACTTGGATGAGGGATATCAGACCAAGTTTCAATTGCATCCATGTCTGTATTAACTTACAAATAGATTGGATCTCAAATAAACATTGCGGTGGGCCCTAAGAATGTTTCAATAGTGGGTGTCACTATCCCACTCTTTTCTATGGTGGGTCTACTTGAACTTTGGATCTACCCCGTCAATCAAATGCACCATTCCATGGTGGGCCACGAGCTTAAAAATAAAGTCAATCCATGACTTGGGTGGGCCACACCACATACTATAGTTGACAGGGTTACCCTCCCATTAAAACATTCATAATCATTTATTGGGCCAACCTAGATGTGGTTCATAGATCCATCCCATTCATTATGAGTGTCCCACTTAGATGAGTAGTCAGCCCAAGTTTCATATACATCCAAAACTCATGTGGGCCCCACCAATTGAATGCTTTTATATGTTTTAGGGATGTCTTCACATAGTTTTAGATGTTATGGCCCACTTGAGTTTTGTATACGACTGATTTTTGGACTTAAATGGGATACATCAAATGCATGGTGTTGATGTTCTGCATACATCATGGTGGGGCGCACACAGATTAACCTCATGGGAAGTTCCCATGAGGTGACCTTATGGTACCATTTCACTATTATGTAACTCCTTCATGGGTGTTACTCTAACCGTATAGGCCCCACCTTGATATATTTTATGTATATCGACACCGTCCATATATTTTTCCATCATATTTTAGGATGTGATTTCGAATCATAAGAACTCAATAATCTCAGGTGGGTCATACCAATCAAAACAATGATGAATAACTATTAAAAACCTTTTGAAGTTAACGAAAGTTTTGGATCAATTTAATCTTTGTAGTTTACCTTCATCTAGATCTTCTTTACATTATCAACAAGTTGGATTACAAATAAATATTATTAAAACCTTACGATGGGCTCTTTATAATTTTTAATGGCGAGGTATTATATTATCATTCTTTCCAGTGGTGTGGTCCACTTAAGATTTAAATCTACACAATTTTTTATACCCGGCCCAAAAATGGGTTGGAGAAATATAGGGGCGATAAGGATATACAACACATCATCAAAATCTCACTTTTGTTATTTTTTTTTTTTTTTTTTTTTTTTTTTTTTTCAATTTTTCTTGTCAAAATACAAAATCTAGTTTTATTTATTCATTTATTTTTTTTAAATATACTTTTTTTAATTTTTTTTTTTTTATAATTTGTCAATTTTTTCACAAATTTGTTTAATTTCTTAAATTTTGTTTCTCAAAATATCATTTTTATAATCTCACTTTTGTTATATAACTTTTTTTTATTTTTGTTGTCAAAATATAAAATCTAGTTTTCTTTTTTTAAAAAAATATATTTTTTTACAATTTGTCAATTTTTTCACAATTTTGTTTAATTTTTTAAATTTTCATTTTCAAAATATCATTTTTTAATCGAAATCTTGTTATATAACTTTTTAATTTTTCTTGTTAAAATACAAAATCTAGTTTTCTTTTTTAAAAAAATATATTTTTTTTTACAATTTGTCAATTTTTTCACAAATTTTTTTAATTTTTTTAATTTTCTTTTTGAAAATATCATTTTTTAAATATCACGTTTATTATATAAATTTTTAATTTTTCTTGTCAAAATACAAAATCTAGTTTTCTTTTTTAAAAAAAAATATTTTTTTACAATTTGTCAATTTTTTCACAAATTTGTTTAATTTTTTTATATTTCCTTTTTCAAAATATCATTTTTTTAACGAATTTTTTTCTTCAAAATTATTAACATTATTCAAAGTTCTTAAATTTTTTTTTTCAAAATCTAGATTATTATAAAATCACAGTTTTTTTTTTTCAAAATTTAAAATTTTCTTAAACATTGTTAATTATTTTTTCTAAGCTTCTCAATTGTTTTTTTTCGAAATTCACAATCTTTTTGTTGTGGATGCAGATGGTATAAGACGGCCAAAGACCGTCTCTAATCAAGACGGTCTTTGACAGTCTCAAATTAAGACGGCCAATGACCGTCTCTCCTTGACAATCTCAAATTACCAGTAAAAGACGGCTAATGACTGTCTCTAATTGAGACGGTCCTTAACAATCTCAAATTACCAGTAACAGACGGCCAATGACTGTCTCTAATACGGACGGTCTTTGATCGTCTCAAATGGCCGCATTTGACGGTCATAGACCGTCTCTTTTCCAGACGGTCGATGGCCATATTTTTTCTGCAATTAACGACGGTTTTTGATCGTCTTAAATAATTTATGGACGTTCAAAATTTTAAGACAATATTAAGGACGGTTAAGAGCCGTCTAAAAGTTTAGAGAGGGTTTACGGCCGTCTCTAAAGCGTCTTTAAACCAAGCAATTTTAGAGACGGTCCAGAACCGTCTCTAAATCTGTCATTTTTTTCCATTTTTCACGTAGTGAGAGGATTTGTCTCATTTGTTGTGAGAGGCATAGCTGGACCGCTTCGAACTCCAAATCACATCTTAAACTCAACGTAGCTATGGCTAGCATGCACTAGGAATGCATTACAACGACGACTAAAGGCGGATTACCACATGATCCATTCTACGGGAGGTTTAGCTGACCTCACCCTTGTCCAGTAACCATTCTGAGGGGGGTACGAGTAGCACATGAGATAATCAGATCACGAACCTCGGTGTAGGGACTTTTTCGGGGGGCTCCCGCCAGATAGGGTGACCCTTGGAACAAATTCTGAAGCACTATCCACATGTGAAGCCGAGTATGTAATAGCTTCGTCCACTGTATGTGAGGCAAAATGACTAAGGAATATGTTAAAGGAGTTGAAGCATTCGCAAGATGAATGCACTGTCATATATGTGGATAAGAAGTCGGCAATTGAGCTTGCCAAAAATCTAGTGTAGCATGGAAGAAGCAAGCACATTGACACAAGGTATCATTTCCTGAGAGATCAAGTGAAACAGAAATCAGTGAAGCTAGAGTACTGTCATACCACTAAACAAGTGGTAGACATCTTCACCAAAGCATTGCCAACTGATACATTCAAGAAACTTAGATCGATGCTTGGAATGAAACCTGTTTCGTTTTGAAGGGGAGTGCTAGAGTTGCAACCCAAAACCATTTATTGCAACTGCCTGACTATTCATCTTCCAATGCAGAACAACACTTCCCATGAGATGCTTTTGGAAGATGAAAAACTTGTGTAGTTTTTAGGAATGTTAATGTTGGAAGCTCCTAGTAGGGGCATTTTTGTCTTTACATATTCCATTCAAATGCCTATAAATGGGCATCTTCTGTATCCGATTGTAGGAAGCAAGTGAATAGCAAGTAAAGCGGCAAGTGTGAGAAATGCAACAGCGGTAAAATAGTTTAAAATAAAAAATTCCATTTTCTTTTCTCTCTTCCTTCCTACAAAATTAGATTTTTCTGATTTGTGCTAAGGCTTTGTAAAGCTAAGAAAAATCTGTTATCTTGAAGTAAAGAAAAACTCTGGCTTATATGACCAACATCTACCATATTGATGTCATAGCAAGGAAGAAACTAGTTCCCTCTGACCTCGATCATATTTTCAAAGTTTGCAGCATTTGGAAAAGTGCATAGACCACAGTGGTTTTACATGAAGCCATTGTAAAATGCACATTCCACGTTCGGTGCGATGGATGATCTGTCGAATAGGTAGATGAAAAAAAAACACCTAGCATAAGGGTCGTTCTTTTCCATTTGGAATTCGACCACACCCAAACGAGCCATTGACTCAAGGTCTATATGCTTACATGTGAACAATATGCATTTTCTTTTAGGGCAACTTAGGACCAAAATTGTTGGGTTTCTATAGTGTTACTGACCACGTAATATGACTAGGTAGGTTCACTCATGTCGCACAGTCCCCCGTGCAGAGTATAATAGCAAATGTTTCAAGGAGATGACAAAGGTTTTTTTTTTTTTTGGAAGACCTTTCTTTATAGTAGTAGTAGTAGTAATAATAATAATAATAATAACAATAACAATAATAACAAATGCACAAACTGTGCTGATCTGCTTACATTCGGGCAGCCCTAGCCTCAAAATGACTAGTGACGTCTTGTCATATACCTAAAAAGAAGGAAAACAAAAAAGAAGGCAACCCTCAGCCATTACGAATACTCCACAGGCCCACCTTATCTAGGAAAAGGCCCCACAAATATAAAGAGTACTAATCTGGGACCAACTCCCTAATTTAGCCAAACCATCTGCAACCTTATTCGCCTCTCCTGCGGCATGTGCCTAACTCTAATCTCCACACGGCATTTGAGATTCTCAATTGGCACACTTTAATACCATAGCCTCCAGGAGTTAAAAGCACCATTCGTGACCATGTCGACGACTACCATAGAGTCATTCTCACTCTTGACAACAGTCTTTGGGAAGCCCTGATCCACACATAAGGATAGGCCCTCGGTCAAAGCACAAGCCTCCATCGGAGTCTTGGTGCCCATGCAATACCCACCCGAAAATGCAAACAAGTGGTCTCTCTGTCTATCTCTAACAACACCTCTACCTCCTGAGAGCCTCGGGTTTCCTTGCAATGAGCCATCAATGTTAAGTTTAACCCATATATCTTCTGCTTTAAGACACATCACCACAAAAGTGTACAAACCCCTGGGGGGCCGACACTAAATCCACAACACTTGGAAGGACAAATGCCGAGACAACTGCACTATCCTAGGGTGGGGAAGAGAAAAACTCAAGAGACGAGCCTGGTTCAAGATTTGAGAGATGACCCTACTTTGTTTCATTTGAAAACCTTCAAACCTGCTGTGATTTCATTCCTTCCAAACCTCCCAAAAGATCAAGCTGGGGAGTAAACCAAGCAATGTAGAAAAACAAGAGCACACATGGGAGGCAAGTGCGCCTGTAGACTGGCTAAGGACAGACTCTAAGTCGCTCCCACACAAAGATGACAAAGGTTCTTTTGTAATAAAAGAGTGATGAAATACGGTTCTTTCTTTCAACTTCCTATATGAATGGGACATTTTATTTTCCTTTTATTTTGTCTTATTATTATTATTATTTTATCATTTTAAAATAGAGTGGCTAAATTTTTCTAATGCCATAGAACTTAACAGACCTAATGAGGATACGGACTATGTAGCATAGTGCTGCAAACATCCTGTGTAGCAATAATGCATTGAGAAGGCAAAAGGTGCCATTTGTGCATGACAGATGTGGGCCCATGGTGAAAAATACAAAATCATCAAGGGAAATTGACTGTACTGGCCTTGAAGTTTGGGCAAATTACCTAGATCACTATGACACTCCATATATTCCCGAAATGGCCTTCTGACAGCTTTTGGAGATTGTTTCAGACAAAAATGCCCCTGACCTTGGTTAAGGACTTGTACAGTCCTGGAGTGAACTGAAAGGCACCCGCTGTTGTAACCTCCGAGAAACAGACGGATCGGCTACTCCCTATGACACCGGCCAATGGCTAGTGCTCGGCGCTCTGTGGGCCCCACCACCACGTACGTGTTTCATCCATGTCGTCCATATATTTCTATAGATCATTTTATGGTAGGAGACAAAAAATGAGCATAATCCAATCAGGGTGGGCCCTAGGAGGATTTTAATGGTGGATATCTAATAATTATAATTTTCCCATAGTGTGGTCCACTGGAGAGTTATATCACTCTCATTTTTCAGTTCAAGCCATAAAATGATATTTTAAACTGGATGAATAGCATGGACAAAGCACATACATCATGGGGGGCCCATAGACCACCAATCACCAGCACCACGAGCTTCAGAAGGGGCAAATGTCGCACTTATGTACATTTGAAAGAACCTTTTCTTTTTCTTCTTTTATTTAGCTAGAGAAGCCAAGATCCAGGGACCAATAGCCAGAGAGCGATGTTGTTTCTCCTCTTTGCTTCTCTCTTCTTAAAGCCTCTTCTACTACGAGGTTAGTATTTTATTTTGTTTCAACTGTAGGTAGGCATTTGTCAAGGTAAAGGAAGGGAAGCAGATGGTTCTTTGGTGGGATAGAAGGATTCAGATTATAAGGTCGTGCTTAGATGGAGACAAGCCCTATGATCGTGCTCGAGACACGATACATGGGTTGTGACTGTCGTTGTATATGGATCGTGGTTGTAATGTTGTATGGGTCGTGGTTGTCATGAAATATGGATCCTGAATGTAATGATATAGTTGTCATGTAAAATAAAAATTATGGTTGATGTCTTAAATGGTTTGTGGTTGACGTGAAGCATTGGTCGTAGTTGTCTTTCGATATGGGTTCGTGGTTGTCATGTTATACGGGTCGTGGTTGTCGCGATGATTGGGTCATGATTAATTTTTTTAATATTTAAGATCATGTAATTTGAACTGTAATATATATACTTATTGATTCATGAACCTTGGTGCGTGTTAACCACGATGCAATGTGGATGATAACCATGAATTCTTTTGAATTTGAACCACGACCCATAAAGGAAATGGTGAGCTTAGCGATGGGTCATGGCACCCATGACAGGTGGATCATGGTTCTCATATTGCCTGTGTCATGTTTCTCTTAAGATCGTCGTGTTTGGGACAACCACGAACCATTACAATTGTGAAGCACGACCATTTTAACAGGACAAACACAACCCAGATCAACTACGACCAATGCTTCACGTATATTTTAAAATGACAACAACGACCTACGTATCAGTCCATTGCAGGTTCCATATATCATGACAACCAATACCTATCCAATGTCAGTCACGACCCATGCTTCATGACAACCACGACCCAAGGTGGATGATAATAATGAGCCTTTATGCATCTTAGCCATAAAGACAGATGACAATCGTGTACATACGATAGTCGTGGTTTTCATGACATAATGATCGTGGTTGTCATGTAAATGGGTAGTGCAAAAAAACAGTATCGTGGTTGTCAACAACGATACATGAAACAAGGCAACAACGTCCATGCAAAACGATTAACACGAACCGATTTTAAAATGACAACTACGATCAATGCTTCACTTCAGCTACAAACCATATTACACGGAAACCACGGTCCGTATAATAGGACAACCACGACCCTTTAATAATTACATTAAGGATCCAAATTTCATCACAACCAAGACCTATACAACATTATAACCACAAAGCATATCAAAGAATACAATGACCCATGAAACTTTGATCAATAGTGGGTTGTGATTATGCATTGCGTTATATCATGGTTATTATGAATAGTGGACCGTTGATGTCAAATTAGAACCACGACCCATATGCCTGACAAACACGACCCATTGTTCATGTGAACCACGACCTATGTCATCTTCACGATGAACCTGTCATGCAAACCACGACCAAACCTCGTTGGGGCATGTTCGAGAATATTGTTGTTATTCATATGACGCGCAGTTGATGTTTTTGTTGACTCGGGAGAGGCTAAAGGTGATGACTAAGATTGAAAGAAGAAGGCCAGGCTGGAAGAGCTCCTGAAGACTTCTACGAGGAACAGGAGAAGTTGAAGGGCATTGTAGAAGAAGGCCAATTAAGGGACATGATGCTCCATATGAAGGCCAATTTAGTCTCATTTGGACTTGGCTGAGTCTGAACTTACAACCGCAAAGGCTCGTCTTGAATGTTCAGAGGAGTCGAATACCCGACTAGCGGCTAAACTGGGGCAAGCTATGCTTGACCCATATAACCTGAAAATCATGATCCATTGTAAAATTAAACAAACGATCCATGACAACTACAATCCATACAACATGACCACCACGACCCATATAATACAGTGACTTTCAAAAGAGAAGCTGGGCATGCAAGCCAAAACTCTACAAGTTTCTTCCACCTAAGTTTGCAGAAGGGGATATTATCATCCTCCTCACTCTCATCTTCTGTGGTTAAAAACTACGACCCTTTCCTTCGGATTCAGAGCATTCATCCGAAATAAGAGCCACATGCAGCATGCAAGCCATGACCCATTTAACATGATAAACACCATAAATGCATCTTGGCCTCCTTTCTAGCAAGACAGTCACGACCGATTTAACATGACAACTACGACCATAATGACATTTACAATAGGGAGAAGATCTCCCTTCAGCCGACAACTAGCGATGGTTGACGAGACTATTTTTCCTATTATGTTGTGATTATACTCTTGGAAGTCATGTTACAACGGTCGCGGTTGTCATGTTGTATGGGAAGTATTTCAGCTCAGCTGTGATGATTCCGAAGATACACAAGAGCAGTGAAGGATAGGACAGAAGGAAATAGAAGTAGCTAACATTTTTCCACCGGCTGGGTGCCCGCTGAAATTGTCGATTTGGTCGACTTCGAAAATTGTCTTTAGAACTTCCTGTGGAGGCCGTTGAGCTTCAGGAAGATCTTGAACGACTTTGAGGAAACAGAAGGGATCACGAATAAAGGAAGAACGCGATAGGGGCTCTATGGTTTCTTCAAATATCTGCTTCATTATTTTGAATGAAAGAGCAAATAAATGCATGCATGCAGATTACCTTGTTTCGCGTGACCACCAAAGAACCCTCGGCTTCTTAACTCTGTCCTTCCTTTACCTTGGCAAATGCCTACCTACAGTTGAAACAAAATAAAATACTAACCTCGTGGTGGAAAAGGCTTTAAGACAAGAGAAGCGAAGAGGAGAAACAACGTCGCTCTCTGGCTATTAGTCCTGGGATCTTAGCTTCTTTAGATAAATAAAAGAAGAAGAAGAAGAGGGTCTTTCAAATGTACATAAGTGCGACATTGTCCATTCCAAAGCTTGTGGTGCTGGTGATCGGTGGTCTGTGGGCCCCACCATGATGTATGTGCTTCGTCCATGCGGTTCATCCATTTTAAAATATCACTTTACGGCTAGAACTGAAAAACGAGAGTGATATAACTCTTCGGTAGAACACATTGTGGGAAAATTATAATTATTGGATATCCACCGTTAAAATCCTCCTAGGGCTTAACGTGATTGGATTATGCTCATTTTTTTGTCTCCTACCATAAAATGATCTATAGAAATATATGGACGGCATGGATGAAACACGTACGTGGTGGTGAAGCCCACAGAGCGCCGAGCACCAGCCATTGGCCGTTGTCCCGGGGAGTAGCCGATCCATCTGTTTCTCGGGGGTTGCAACAACGGGTGATTTCCGCTTCACTCCAAGACCGTACAAGTCCTGAACCAAGGTCAGGGGAATTTTCATCCGAAACAATCTCCAAAAGTTGTCAGAAGGCCCTTTTGGGAATATATGGAGTGTTGTAGTGTTCTAGGTAATTTGTCCAACTTCGAGGTGAGTACGGTCAATTTCTAGGACATTGACCATACTCACCTCAAAATTTGGGCAAATTACCTAGAACACTATAACACTCCATATATTCCCAGAAGGGCCTTCTAACATGCTTCCGAAAATTACTTGGACCAAAATGCCCTTGTCCTTGTTTCAGTAGTTGCACGGTTTTCCTGGAAAGAAGAAGTTACATCGTATTTAATGCCAAAAAAGTGATGTGTACGGAACCCTTTTTGTGTGCCGGCAAGGACCAAGCTCGTGGGGTTCACATTGATGTATGTTTATAATCCATGTCGCCCATCCTTTTTGCCGTGTCATTTTAGGGCTAGGGCCGAGATATCACCCTAATCCAGAGCTTGTGTGGGTCACACAATAGAAAATAATGGTGACAATGGAACCCACTGTTGTAACTTTTCAGGCTCACTGTGATGTTTGTTAGAAGTGGACACTGCCCAAGTTAGGACTTTTTTAGGCCCAAGCGAGTAGGCCAACAAGGTGGACGGAATGGATCTCCCCATTGTAGGCCTTAAGCTATGGTACCAATGGTTTAGTAGAAAAGGACGTGAACACGTTCAAAACCACGATCCATACAACATGACAACCACGACTCATATAACATGGCAGCTACGACTGATGCAAACCACGACCTAAATGGGTCCACACTGATGTATGTGTATAATCCATTCCGCCCATCCTTTTTGTCCTGTCATTTTAGGTCTAGGGCCCAAATATCAGCCCGATTCAGTGCTTTTATGGCCCACAAAATAGAAAATAATGGTGACTATTGAAAGTTTCCAGGCTCACTGTGATGTTTGTTAGAAGTGGACATTGCCCAAGTTAGGACTTTTTGGGCCACGCTGAGCTGGCCGATAAGGTGGATGAATCAGATCACCCCTTTATGGGTCTTAAGCTATGGTACCAATGGTTTGGTAGAAAAGGAATTGAACACGTTGAAAACCACGATCCATACAATATGACAACCTGACCCATATAACATGGCAACTATGACCCAAATGGGCTGCAGTTGTATGGAACGTAATTATCATGTTATATGGGTCTTAGTCATCCTGTTATATGGGTCTTAGTCATCCTGTTATATGGGTCTCAGTTGTCCTGTTATATGGGTCTCGATCACAGTTGTCCTATTATATGGGTCTTAGTTTTCCTATTATATGGGTCTCAGTTATATGGATCACAGTTGTCCTGTTATATGGGTCGCAGTTATCCTGTTATATGGGTCGCGGTCGCGGTTGTCCTACTATATGGGTCTTAGTTTTCCTATTATATAGGTCTCAGTTGTATGGATCGCAATTGTCTAATTATATGGGTCGCAGTTATCCTGTAATGTGGGTCACGGTCGCAGTTATCTTGTTATATGGGTCTTAGTTGTCCTGTTATATGGGTCTCAATTGTATGGATTGCAATTGTCCTGTTATATGGGTCGTAGTTATCCTGCTATATTGGTCGCGATTGCAGTTGTCCTGTTATTCGGGTCTTAATTGTCCTATTATATGGGTCTTAATTGCATGGATTGCAGTTGTCTTATTATATGGGTCGAATTATCTTGTTATATGGGTCGTGGTCGTAGTTGTCCTGTTATTTGGGTCTTAGTTGTCCTGTTATATAGGTCTCAGTTGCATGGATCGCAGTTGTCCTCCTATGTGGGTCATAGTTATCCTGTTATATGGGTCGCGGTCACAGTTGTCCTGTTTTTTGGGTCTTAGTTGTCCTGTTATATAGGTCTCAGTTGTATGGATCACACTTGTCTTGTTATATGGGTCGTAGTTATCCTGTTATATGGGTCGCGGTCGCAGTTGTCTTGTTATTTGGGTCGCAATTGTCCTATATGGGTCTCAGTTGTATGGATCACAGTTGTCATGTTATATCGGTCGCAGTTATCTTGTTATATGGGTCACGGTCGCAGTTATCTTGTTATTTGGGTCGTTGTTGTCCTGTTATATGGGTCGTGGTTGTCATAGGTCGTGGTTATCATGTTATATATAGCCCACAATGGGGTGATCTGATCCATCCACCTTGTTGGCCAGCTTACCGTGGGCCGAAAAAGGTGGATGGATCAGATCACCCCAAAAGGTGGATGCATCAATGTGGGCCCAAGTCAGGACTTTTCGGACCCACGGTAAGCTGGCCAACAAGGTGGATGGATCATATCACCCCATTGTGGACCATGTATAATATGATAACCACGACCCATGACAACCATGACGCATATAACAGGACAACTGTGACTGCGACCCATATAACAGGATAACTGCGACCCATATAATAAGACAACTGCGTTCCATACAATTGAGATCCATATAATAAGACAACTAAGACCTAACTAACAGGACAACTACGACCACGACCCATATAACATGATAACTGCGACCCATATAACAGGACAACTGTGATCCATGCAACTGAGACCTATATAACAGGACAAGTAAGACCCAAATAACAGGATAATTAAGACCACGACCCATATAACAGATAACTACGACCCATATAACAAGACAATTGCGATCCATGCAACTGAGACCCATATAACAGGACAACTAAGACCCAAATAATAGGACAACAGTGACTGCGACCCATATAACAGGATAACTATGACCCATATAACAGGATAACTGTGATCCATACAACTGAGACCCATATAACAAGACAACTAAGAACCCATATAATAAGACAACTGCAATCGCGACCAATATAACAGGATAACTGCGACCCATATAACAGGACAACTGCGATCCATTCAACTGAGACCCATATAACAGGAAAACTAAGATCCATATAACAGGAAAATTGCGACCATGACCGATATAACAGGATAATTGCGACCCATATAACAGGACAACTGTGATCCATGTAACTGAGACCTATATAACAGGACAACTAAGACCCAAATAACAAGACAACTATGATCGCGACCCATATAACAGGATAACGGCGACCCATATAACAGGACAACTACAATCCATTCAATTGAGACTCATATAACAGGCTAACTAAGACCCGTATAACATGATAACTATGATCCATACAACTGCGGCCCATTTGGGTTGTAGTTGCTATGTTATATGGGTCGTGGTTGTCATGTTGTATGGATCGTGGTTTTCAATGTGTTCAATTCCTTTTCTACCAAACCACTAGTATCGTAGCTTAGGGCCCTCAAAGGGATGATCTGATCCATCCACCTTATCAGCCAACTCGGCATGGGGCTAAAAAGTCCTAACTTGAGCAATGTCCACTTCTAACGAACATCACGGTGAGCCTGGAAACTTTCAACAGTCACCATTATTTTCTATTTTGTGGGCCATAAAAGCACTGGATCAGGCTGATATTTTGGCCCTAGCCCTAAAATGACACGACCAAAAGGATGGGCAAAATGGATTATACACATACATCAATGTGGGCCCATTTGGGTTGTGGTTTACATGGGTTGTAGTTTCCATGTTATATGGGTCGTGGTTGTCATATTGTATGGATCGTGGTTTTGAATGTGTTCACGTCCTTTTCTACCAAACCATTGGTACCATAGCTTAAGGCCCACAATGGGGTGATCCATTCCATCCACCTTGTCGGCCTAATCCGCTTGGGCCTAAAAAAGTCCCGACTTGCGCAGTGTCCACTTCTAACAAACATCATAGTGAGCCTGAAAAGTTTCAACAGTGGGTTCCATTGTCACCATTATTTTCTATTATGTGACCCGCACAAGCTCTGGATCAGGGTGATATCTCGGCCCTAGCCCTAAAATGACATGGCAAAAAGGATGGCCAGCATGGATTATACACATACATCAATGTGGGCCCCACGAGCTTGGTCCTTGCTCGCACACAAAAAAAGGTTTCGTACACATCACTTTCTTGGGATTAAATACGATGTAACTTCTTCTTCATTGGAAAACCGTACAAGTCCTGAACCAAGGTCAGAGGAATTTTCATCCGAAACAAACTCCAAAAGCTGTCAGAAGGCCCTTCTGGGAATATATGGAGTGTCGTAGCATTCGAGGTAATTTGCCCAAACTTCGAGGCGAGTACGGTCAATTTCTCTTTTACTCGGAACACATCATTTCTTTTTTTCTTTTTTTTTTTATTAAAAAAATAGATGCCTTCATTTCATAGAGCAAAAGGAATTACAGAGATGATACAATCATCATCATAGGTTCGGGCTCCCCCAAACAAAAGGAAGGGGAAGCCTATCGTAAAGAAAGGAAAAAACCCTCAAACTGGGGCAGGGAGAACCACTAAAAGTAGAGGCAATGACCCCTAATGTTCCCTCCTAACTGTACCTAAACCCATCTTGTTAAGAAAAAGGAGACCCCTGACTTCCTGGGAACGGGTTAAAAACAGAGGCGACCCTTGCTTCTCGCTACCTAATTTGGCCAGGGAGTCCGTCGGCCCATTACCCTCTCTATAGATATGAACAAACTTTACATTGATGGATACGTTGTGGCTTTTGATTCTATTGACCCAATACTTCCATTTCCAGCTCGGGCAAGACGGCCCCGAGAGGAAACTCACCACCAAAATAGAGTCAGATTCCACTAAAATGTTGGAGAAACCATGGTGAATGCAGTGCAGCAGGCCATCATGAGTAGCTCGAAGCTCCGCTCTCGTGTTCGAGGCGCAGCCGTAACCTGCATAAAACCCAAAGAAGAAATCACCTTTGTCTCCTTTACAAATGCCCCCACCCCCCTCTGCGCCTGGCTCAACACGTCATTTCTATGTAGAGTGAGTGCATGCACTTGGTATCCACCCAATAGTGGTAAAGAAAATAACCTTTGACCAAACAAACCTTTAAAACTAACTTTTTAAGTTTTAAAGCTTTAGTTCTCACGGTATTTTAACTATTGGTATGGACAGTACCGAGAATTTCATTTTTTCCCTTCTCGTCTAGCTATGGTTTCGACTCAAATGGTAAGGCCGAAATCAGGGCGATCTGGAGGGCCTATCCCGTTACAAGCGTCTAGGTTATAACAAGGTGGAGTTAGTTAGCGATTCCAAAATGGTGGTGGATTCCCTCAACAAAAAGTACACCCCTGCGTGGTCTATGTGGTATTGGTGAATGAGGATAAGTTCCCACATGGACGGCATAGAAGTGATTATCTTCCATTCCCCTAGGGAAACTAATGTGGTGGGTGACGATCACACTCGTGGGGGCAGCGGCAGCCAGTCTCATAGTCTATTTCAGTCCATGACTGAACACTCACCCCTCATTAGAGGTTTGATCTTTCTGAATAGAGCTGGCTTAGGCTACTTGAGAGAGACTTAGTGGTTCTCTCTTCCTCTTGTTTGTTTTGTTTCTTTGTTTGTTGAGCCTATGTTTTTCCCTTTTTGCTAACAGGTCCACTGCTATGTACATATACAAGTCCATGAATATGAAAAGCCCTTTCTTTATTTCTTTTTCTAAAAAGAAAAAAGGTCATGTGGTAGATCACAAAGGACCAAAGTCGGGTCGAGTTGTCTATCTTTAGCACACCTGCCCAGGGTGATATGTCTATCAGGATAGTCTATCTAGTCGGTCTCATCATGGATGGCCTATATTAAAAAAATATAATCAACTTAAAAATAAAAAACTATTGCATGGGATCCAATTTAGGCAGCTTTCCTATGCAGTGAATGCAGCTCAGCAAAATTCATTTGTAGTACCACCTGATATATTGCTCAGATGTCCTAAACGCTATTAATGTTGGCATAAATGACAATTTTCTGACATTAAGTCCCATCCATGTGGTTTGCACCAAATCAACAGGCCCTATCTAGTCACCCTACGCAATCAATCTTCTGCCATTTTTTTTCATTTTATGTATATATGACTATTTAAAAATATGTTAATAATATTTCTTAAATTATTAAATACCAATCCAAGTCAAATAAAGACTCATATGCGCCTTTAAGTCAGCCCAACCCAGCTAGATATGAACTTCTGGCCTTTGTATTTAGGGGTATATGATAGGTCACCAGGGGTCTGTTTTTCTTCCTCTCAGACGAACTGGAGTCTTATACAGTCTTCATGCTTTAATGAAATTTTTATTTGTCAGGGGCCTTGCACAAAACCTTAGGATCTAGCCTCCCGAAACAAACCAGAATTACGGAATAATAATGCAATGAAATAAATAAAAGCATAAACCACACTCCACACAAGAGATTTTATGTGGAAAACCCTCAAAGAGGTAAAAACCACGGGACCACATCTAGAACAACAATCCACTATGAAGTAGAACATTACAACCTTCTTCACTCACACAGGAGTGGATAAAAAATAAGAGAAACAAAGAAAATGGAGAGATATAACTGATTACGAGGACGTGGAAGCGTTGAGATATCAAGTGCACAGTAGATCACCTCCACGAGCAGAACCTCCCTTCCACATACTTCCTCTCTATCTCTCTCTCTCTCTCTCTCTCTCTCTCTCTCTCTCTCTCTCTTTCTCTCTTCCTCTCACCCCTTTGACAGCCCTAAACCCTTCAGCAAACCCTTGTAAAGCTTTAGGAAACCCACTTATATCTTTTTCATGCCCTAGAAAACCCTAGGGACTTCCTATTTATAGTTTTAGGAAACTCCCTTCTGCATCCCTATTGCGAATTTCTTAAAAATCCGCAATTCACATAAAATCGCAGAACGAATCTGCGTAACCTTGACTGGTCGAGTGGATCCCTACACCGATCGAGTGACACCTTCAACCAGTCGAGCACATCCTACTACCGGTTGAGTACCTTGGAAATCCAAAACCTCAACTCGCTGGACTTTGAGTTGAGCCCTGCTCGACTGGTGGTGTCACAACCCTCAACTGATCAAGCGAAGCTCACGATCAGCCGAGCATAGGGAAAAAAAATTATCAAATCTCCCCCTTTTTGACCCAGGAGGGGTTCACCTTCTTCAAGCCAACCAAGTTTCTACAAACCTCAAACTTGCCCTTGAGTAAAGCCTTGGTCATCATGTCTGACCCATTATCCTCCGCGTGGACCTTCTCAAGCTGTAACACCTTCTGTTCCAAAGTATCCCTGATCCAGTGATACCGAATCTTTATGTGCTTCGACTTGGAATGCTGACTTGAATTCTTGCTCAAGTTTATAGCACTTTAACTATCGCGATAGACCACATGCTCTTCCTGCTTCAGGCTAAGTTCTTATAGGAACCTTTTCATCCAAAGCATCTCTTTACATGCTTCCGTGACTGCAATGTACTCAGCCTCTCTCTGAAAAGGCCAAGCTGAAATAGCGGTGAAGACCGCTTGAGTTGAAGAAGGAATATGCCAATATGTCCAAGAGGGAGGTGAATAAGACTTTTTAAAGTTTTTATGTTTTATTTAAAACTCCTACTCTACTAATCTTGTGATCATGTAAATATCAGGATTACTCAAAAGTAACTCTACTGGCTTCCAAGCCTAGTAGAGGATCCAATCACAAACTATCTTAGAAGTAAGCAGTATACAAGTTAGCTTATGATGGATATGACTGTGTAGGTGTGTGTGGTGTGAAGCAAATCACACAATCATAAAAATAACAATCTCAAACATAGTCATTTTATAGTGGTTCAATGATAAGTCTACTCCACTCCCGGCTATCGCACTCAACCCTTGAGTGTACTAAATTTCACTAAGGAGGTTTCCCAGGGTTCACCTCAAACCTAAGGTTTTAAATCAAGTTCATCTTCAACCTTTACATAGAGGTTTCTACTCGGTTCACCTCTAACCCTGGAGTTTTACTGGCTCACTCTTAACCAGATGTTTGCACTCTCCATAGAGCAAGGGTCCACACAACGCACCCGGATGTTTATGCTCTCCATAGAGCAAGGGTCTACACAACGCACCCACTATGTACACTCTCGCCAGAGGCCTCCTACAAGACTTCAAAGGGTGAGAACCACTTAAGACCCAATTCTAGGAAGGAATGATCACAAGTGTCCTCTTGGACTCTAGATACTTACAAATAAGTTGATAAGTCCCATTCAGCGCAATGACGAAGATCTCATCCTTGTTGTTGAAGAGTCTTCGGCTCCCTTGATCTGTAACACAAAAGATGTACCAGTACTTGGCTTCGGGTTGGGTCAAGGTTATGATGGAATCCTACTCTCTAATGATTTTCCTATAAGGAAGATAGAGTAGTTCCAATCATTAAAGCATTCAAGGCATCCCAACTTAATGATTTGTCATTAAGATAGTAGCTGGAGGGTCCTTGAATGCGAAAGTTCATTCCCCAATCCACTTTATTGAATGTCAATGGTGAGGGTAGATTGGAGGATGAACTCCCTTGAGAGAAAGGCCTTTAGATATAAGATATAAGTTGAAACACTTAAAAGCTCTCTCTTCGTTCTCTCACAGCAACAAAAGACAAGTCCTCTATATATAGGCAAAAAGTTCCAACGGATATAAAATGGTCACATTTATGACAGAGTTCGATATTATCGAGCAGGTTCGATATCATCGAGCGTATACTCTCGATAGCATTAATGGTCTGCTCGATGACTCAGACTCAATGTCATACGCTTTTGAAACTCTTTGTCAATTGGTCAATGAATCTAAACAATTGTCGATGTCATCGAATTTCGAACTCCGATTCCATCGATGACATGTTCGATCCATTGACACTTGAAAAATGAGAGAGACTTAACTTTGAAATATTTCAAGTTTTCATGAATGATCGGGGGAATCGTCGAGATCATCAGAATTTGAATGTCGATGATGTCGAGATCAGAGTCGATGCATTGATAAATCTAGCGGATTTGTCTTTAAGCTTGCTGGACGATTTGTGTCTTTGTTCAATGCAATCGACCTGGTGCTAATATCATCGATATTTGAATATCGATTCTATTGAAGGGCCCCCGATCATAGTTAAAAACAACCTGAAATATCTGCTGTAAGAAATGCGCGCCCTCAATCGATATCATCGATGGACTTTCAATGTAATCGATATTTGATTCAGATCATATCGGAAGAGCATCGATATATCGAAGGATTTTGAGATTTTCATTTAAAAACAGGGGCGCAGGAAATCTACCTGTCGATCTTAGTGAGTCATTCTTCGAAGGGCTCGAGATTTGAATATCGATGATATTGATGTGTATCGATACATCAATAATTCGTCCAGATATGTTATGAAGTTGCTAGACATATTTAGTGCTTATATCGATGATATCGATACATCAATAAATCCATTCAGATGAATATTTAGTTGCTGGATATTTTGGTCCTCATATCGATAATATCCTTAAGGTATTGAGGACATCAACAAAGCAGCTCGATCATGTCGAGGGTGTTCCGATAAGATTGACAGGGCGAGAAAAACTCAGAAATTTTCTTATTTTGAAAAAAGTTTTCTCTCTCTAAAAACCCTAAGATGTCTATCTTGTTTAAAGGGTTTTAATTACCTGGTGTTTTGGGACATGGGATGTAAGGCTTTAGTTTTACCTGTGACGAGCTCGCACACATCCGGTTGAGGTAGACGCTTGAATTCATCTTCCTATCAGACTCTGTAGGCACACTGACTCAACGCACACGTAACTTGACAAACTAGGGCACTTTCAATCTCCCCCTTTGTCAATTACGTGACAAAATCCCCAAAACACCCTAGGATAATATCTAGACAGACATATCCTAAATTTGTACATACTTTTACACAAGTTTACAAATTTTATGAAACCCACGTACACATCATATTATCTGCTCCCCCTTACTTCAAAACTCCCCCTTTCTTGGTGCAGCTGCTCTCCCTAACACCTGCAACGCCATTAGATATACAATTTTCCGCTCGGGGTGTTTTGAACTGTTCTCCCCCTTTTTTTCAGTCATTGGTAAAGGTATAGCAAGTGAGATTGACTGAAGAGTGAATTACGTGGGAGAAGCCAATGGGAGCAACAACAGATATCGATGTATAAGGATGAAATCTTTTGAAAACATACATCATTTTCAGAAGATATGAATACATATTAGATAAGATAGAGCAGTTGTATAGCAGTTTGCAATTCAAAACTTGATAAACCGGGGGAACAAAGCACAAATAAGGCAGGAAAAAGATTGAGCATTATATAAAAGAACCAAAACTGCCCCAGACCAAGCCAAAATTATCAGATTATCCAAAATAGACTGCCCAAGATTGGCAGCAAATTAACAGTTATCCCAGTAAGAAAAAAACACCAAGCCCATAAAAAACATGATGTTCAATTAGCACAAAAAATGATGTTCAATTAGCATAACCAGCTTCTACCATCTTCGCGAGTCACCACGTGTGAGTAAATCAACTACTTGCTAATTTGTTTGTTGGAGAGAATCGACTTTTTCTTCAATCACGGTGAGACGTCTCTCACAAATGTGAAGTCGCTCCTCCATGCTTGCCATACCGTTTAGTAGATGACATTCAAGATGATGATTTTAGGGATTTGTGATAGACTCCAGACTCAACAATGGCGTTCGGTTGGATCCCCATGGATATGATGGAGGAGCATGTGGAGCAGAAGACTGCAAGGTAGTACTGTTCTCAGGAAGAACTGAAGGAAGACACAGTTGTTGTGCCACCTATGCCGAATCACTGTCAAACCACTTTTCTGGATAGACTTTTTCAGATGAGACAGGAATACCAACATGATAGGCTAATTTATAGATGAGTACATGAAAAGCTAGTGAATCCTGATGATTTCCATGAATGACCCGAATTAGCTGCTTAAGAAGAAGTGTTGGGAGGTACACCTGAACTTCCTTATATACATCATACAACATATTTAGCACAAAGGGAGACAAATGATTACCATTCAAGTCACACGGATAGACATTGGATGCAAAGATGTCATGAAGGATTTTAAAAGTGGGTCCAAGATGATTAACGTGAAAGGAATTGTCATCGTTCCGAGAAATAGTAGTTCCCTGACATAGTGCCCGAGTTATCTTGCCCCACACTCCAAGACTATTTAGATTCGGACCGGTAATAGGAATACAAGTGACTTGGAGATCTAAAAGGTTACTCAAGGTGATAGGAGTGATGTGCTTGGAGTAGTGCAATAATTCTACTTGAACACATGGTGGATCGTCACAAATAACATGACTTTTACTAAGGAAGTCATGGATTACTCCAATTTGATAAGTACCACCAAGCTTCAGAATATTTTGCCATCCTATTACTTCGAGAAGCAGGTCTACACCAAAAGACTCGATGGCGCTATTGAGAACCAGATGTTCAACAACAGTGTCTGGATGTCTCACCGATGGAGTGAGTTGATGCAAACTGGGTTGTTTTGCTTTCCCTTTTGAAGACTGAGAAAGAGACTTACATTTCCCTTTGTTCATGATTTTTCAGTGTAAGAGGCAAGTAAAGGTAAGGGAGGTCAACCAAAAGAATGGAAAGTACCCGACCAAAGGTGAGATTAGATCTGGAGTAGAAGGGATGGAAGGATAGTACCCGTTTCTTTTGAAACTTCTTGGACCCGTTGATGGTCTCCTGGCCGAGGATTCGAGCAGAGAGTAAAAAAAAATTTCAGAGAAATAACAATTCTTTCACTCGATCGCCTTTTATCAGCCAGGAGTCTTCGATTTTATCGACCTTTCTTTCGATTATATCGATGATCCACATCCGATGTTATCGGAAATTGCTTCGATAGTAGTCTCGATCTGTGACTTTCCACATTCTAAAGAGATGTCGATGATATCGACCCGTGATCGATTAATCAAAAATGTCATATCCATAGGTATGAGAAGGAATATTTTTCTTTTTCAACCCTTCAAGTATATCGATAGTATACTCAGCAAAATATTGTACATTAGAAATTATAAACATTTGTATGTTTATTTACAAAAGATTGAGGTGAGAAACCTTAGATATATTATTTGTCGCTAAACAAAATTGCATCATTTCAGCAAATATCCAAATCTAGATGCATGATCTGGAATTGTTTTTCTCTGCTCAGTGTTTCTCAATGTCGCTCCTTTCTTTTCCTATAATAATGTAGTAGTGGTTGTTTGTGCGATGACCCTTAATTACTGATTTTCTTGATTGATCTAGGATATCGCATTCTTCTTTATTGAATTTGGCCACATGCCCATTATCACGGACTATGCACTAGTCCTTTTATGCAAAAAGCATTCTCATTTTTTAGCAAATCAATTCTTCTTATCATTCCTTGTCCAATTACATTGGCAGTGGCTCCATCTTCATAGGTGACTATCCCTTTATGAAGCTTTTTATAGTTGGAGAAGAGATTTGTCACCTGTGACATGTCTTGAGCAACCACTGTCAAGGTACCATTTGACCTCATTGCCTGGTAGACGATCTAAATGTTTAACAAGGCAAATTGTCTGTTCCTTAATCACCCACTTTGTGACAGGAGTTTTACCAGTGGTAGAATTGTTCATCGTATCCGATTTGTCCACATGACTTAATGACTCCTTCATCCTGTCAACTAGCTCGAGTGGTGATGATTGCATATTTCTTTTGTTCGGCTCATAAACTGACTCACCATTTTTGTGATGAGCTGGGATAGGTATGATGTTACTACTAGAGGCATCAGGTTTTTCAAAAGGTTGTGCATCATATTTAGTTTTTGTTCTAGGTTTTCCATAACCTAATCCCTTTTTGTCCTCTCCACATTTTCCCATGCCTAACAATTTTTCTAATTTCTCACCACTTTGGGAAAATGTACATTTTAGCTTGGCCATTTTTCTAGATTCCTCTAATTTAACTTGAAGTGAAAGATTTTCATTTTGAAGAATCATGTTTTTCTCATTTAATGTTTTGAAATGTTTATTTAATCTTTCAGACTCAGATTTAAGAGAAATGTTGATTCTTTCAAGTTTATCATTATCTAAATGATATTGCTGTAAATCATTGATTAGATGAGTGTTGATATCTAAAGTTTTGTCTAGATCTAGTTGCAGCAATTCGTTTTTGTTCTCAACCTTTCCAAGTCTTTTAACAATGTTGATGCTATGAATATAAAGTTGATTGTAAGCGTCTTGTAATTCATCTTGTTCTCTTTCTTCCTCTTCTTCAAATTCCTCATTGTCAGATAGAAATGATTAAGTAGCTTGCTGTTCTTCTTCAGATTCAGTTGGAATGATCGAAGTAGTGGAGACCATAAGTATTTTCAAAGATTTTCGGTCTTCATCGCTCCTTGAGTAGCTTGATTCTGAATTTGACTCCTCCGTATTATCCCACGTGGCGGCCATTGCCTTACCCTTGGTTTTTTTTGTTTGGGTATTCGGTGAATAGGTGTCCATACTCTTGACAGGCATAACATTGTGGTTCTTTGGTCTTTTTACCAAATTTGCCTACAAAATGTTTGTTATTCACTTTTCTACCTTTGGAAGGCCGACCATGATTCTTTTGAAAGAATATCTTGAATTTTTGTGCCAGCAAAGCCACTTCTTCATCTTCATCTTCTTTTTCACTCTCACTGTCCTCATGTCTTGTTTTCTTAGAAGTTTTTAGGACAATTGTTTTGGATTTTTGGGATTGTGTGAAGTGTAGTACAAAAGTTTGTAGGGAACTTACCAGTTCTTCTACTTTCATTTCATCTATGTTCCTACACTCCTCAATTGTTGTAACCTTGGGATTAAACCATTCTGGTAGGGATTTTAGAATTTTCCTATAAATTTTCGGTACCGGAACTTTCTCTCCCAATCCACCCATGGACTTGCATATGATATTTAACTTTGTGAAAAACTCCATAAAGGTCTCATGCTCTTCCATTCTGAGACTTTTGAACTGTGAAGTCAGGAGTTGAAGTTTGGATTACTTCACAGTGCTTGTGCCTTCATGGGTTGTTTCCAATAACTCCCATGCTTCCTTGGATGTCCCACACATACTTATCTGATTAAAAATATCCTGGGACACGACATAGTAGATAGTATTCATAGCCTTGGCTTCAGATGTTTGCCTTTCTTTGTCGAATGTTGTCCATTTTTCTTTGGATTCGGGCTTTGTGATTGTTGTGCCACTGTCAAGTATGATTTGTTCAGTTGGTGACACATATCCACTTTTAACTATATCCCAAACGTCATGATCCGAAGATCTCAGAAAGTAGTGCATCCTAGCCTTCCAGTATGCATAGTTTGAGCCGTCAAAATACTAGAGGTCTAGTGACTGATGAGCCCTCTCCTTTGGCCATATTCCCAACTTCAGTCAAGATCACTCTCTAGGTGGTGAAGCCCTTAAAGAGAGACCGACTCTAATACCAATTGAAATAGCGGTGAAGACTGCTTGAGTTGAAGAAGAAATATGCCAATATGTCCTAGAGGGGGGTGAATAGGACTTTTTAAAGTTTTTATTTTTATTTAAAACTCCTACTCCACTAATCCTGTGATCATGCAAATATCAGGATTACTCAAATGAAACTCTACTGGCTTCCAAGCCTGGTAGAGGATCCAATCACAATATATCTTAGAAGTAAGCAGTATGCAAGCTATCTAATGATGGATATGACTGTGTAGGTGTGCGTGGTGTGATCAAATATTCAGATGAGGAAGTATTAAAGTAAATCACACAATCATAAAAATAACAATCTCAAACACGGTCATTTTATAGTGGTTCAACGATAGGTTTACTTCACTCCCGGCTGCCACACTCAACCCTTTAGTGTACCGGATTTCACTAAGGAGCTTTCTCAGGGTTCACCTCAAACCCAAGGTTTTAAATCAGGTTCACTTTCAACCTTTACACAGAGGTTACTACTCGGTTCACCTCTAACCCTGGAGTTTTATTGGTTCGCTCCTAACCAAATGTTTATGCTCTACAAAGAGCAAGGGTCCATACAACGCACCTAGATGTTTATGCTCTCCACAGAGCAAGGGTCCACACAACGCACCCACTACGTACACTCCCACCGGCGGCCTCCAACGAGGACTTTAAAGGGTGAGAACCACTTAAGACCTAATCCTAGGAAGGAATGTTCACAAGTGTCCTCTTGAACTCTCGATACTTATAAATAAGTTGATGAGTCTCATTCAGTGCAATGACGAAGATCTCCTCCTTATTGTTGAAGAGTCTTCGGCTCCCTTGATCCGCAATGCAAAATATGTACCAGTAGTTGGCTTCGGGTTGGGTCAATGTTATGATGGAATCCTACTCTCTTAAGATTTTTCTATAAGGAAGATAGAGTAGTTCTAATCATCACAACATTCAAGGCATCCAATTTTAATGATTTGTCAAATAGTAGCTGAAGGATCCTTGAATGTGGAAGTTCATTCCCCAATCCACTCTATTGAATGTTAATGGTAAGGGTGGATTGGAGGATGAACTCCCCTGAGAGAAAGGGCTTTAGATATAAGATATAAGTTGAAACACTCAAAAGTTTTCTCTTCTTTCTCTCACAACAACAAAAGACAAGTCCTCTATATATAGGTAAAAAGTTCCAACAGATATAAAACGGTCACATTTATGACAAAGTTCGATATCATCGAGTAGGTTAAATATCATCAAGCGTATACTCTCGATAGCATCGATGGTCTTCTCAATGACTCGGACTCAATGTCATACGCTTTTGAAACTCTTTGCCAATTGGTCAATGAATCGAAATAATTGTCGATGTCATCAGATTTTGAACTTCGATTCCATCGATGACATGTTCGATCCATCGATACTTGAAAAATGAGAGAGACTTGTCTTTGAAATATTTTAGGTTTTCATGAAGGATCGGGGGAACCGTTGAGATCATCAGAATTTGAATGTCGATGATATCAAGATCAGAGTCGATGCATCGATAAATTCAGTAGATTTGTCTTTAAGCATGCTGGACAATTTATGTCCTTGTTCGATGTAATCGACCTGGTGCCGATATCATCAATATTTGAATATCGATTCTATTGAAGGGCCTCCGATCATAATTAAAAACAACCTGAAATATCTGCTGTAAGAATTGCGCGCCCTCGATCGATATCATCGATGGACTTCCAATGTTATCGATATGTGATTTCAGATCATATCGGAAGTACATCGATACATTGAAGGATTTTGAGATTTTTCTTTCAAAACAAGGGTGTCGGAAATTTGCCTATCAATTTTATTAAGCCATTCTTCGATGGGCTCGAGATTTGAATATCAATGATATCAATATGTGTATCGATACGTCGATAATTTGTCCAGATATATTGTGAAGTTGCTGTACATATTTAGTGCTTATATTGATGATATCGATAGGTGTATCGATACATCGATAAATTCGTCTAGATGAATATTTAGTTGCTGGACATTTTGGTCCTCATATCGATAATATCGTTAAAGTATCGAGGACATTAACAAAGCAGCTCGATCATATCGAGGGTGTTCCGATAAGATCGATAGGGCGAGAAAAACTTAGAAATTTTCTTATTTTGAAAAAAGTTCTCTCTCCCTAAAAGCCCTAAGATGTCTATATTGTTTTAAGAGTTTTAATTACCTGGTGTTTTGGGACATGGGATGTGAGGCTTTAGTTTTATCTGTGACATGCTCGCACACATTTGGTTGAGGCAGACGCTTGAATTGATCTTCCTATTAGGCTCTGCAGGCACACTGACTCAACACACACTTAACTTGACAAACCAGGGCACTTTCAATCTCCCCCTTTGTCAATTACGTGACAAAATCCCCAAAACACCCTAGGATAATATCTAGACAGACATATCTTAAATTGTGTGTACATGTTTTTTACATAATTTTACAAATTCTAGGAAACCCATGTACACATCATATTATCTGCTCCCCCTTACTTCAAAACTCCCCCTTTCTTGGTGCAACTGCTCCCCCTAACACCTGCAACGCCATTAGATATACAATTTTCCGCTCGGGGTGTTTTGAACTGTTCTCCCCCTTTTTGTCAGTCATTGGCAAAGGTATAGCAAGTGAGATTGACTGAAGAGTGAATTATGTGGGAGAAGTCAATGGGAGCAACAACAGATATCGATGTATAAGGATGAAATCATTTTAAAACATACATCATTTTTAGAAGATGTGAATGCATATTAGATAAGATGAGTAGTTGTATAGCAGTTTGCAATTCATAACTTGATAAACCGGGGGAACGAAACACAAATAAGGCAGGAAAAAGATTGAGCATTATATAAAAGAGCCAAAATTGCCCCCGACTAAGCCAAAATTATCCGATTATCCAAAATGGACTGCCCAAGATTGGCAGCAAATTAACAGTTATCCCAGTAAAAAAAAAAAAAAAACACTAAGCCCACAAAAAACATGATGTTCAATTAGCATAAAAAATGATGTTCAATTACACAACCAGCTTCTACCATCTTCGTGAGTCACCACGTGTGAGTAAATCAACTACTTGCTGATTTGTTTGTTGGAGAGAATCGACTTTTTCTTCAATCATGGTGAGACGTCTCTCACAATTGTGAAGTCGCTCCTCCATGCTTGTCATACCGTTCAGTAGATGACGTTCAAGATGATGATTTTGGCGATTTGTGATAGACTCCGGACTCAGCAATGGTGTTCGGTTGGATCCCCATGGATATGACGGAGGAGCATGTGGAGCAGCCGACTGCAGGGGAGCACTGTTCTCAAGAAGAACTGAAGGAAGACATTGTTGTTGTGCCACCTGAGACGAATCACTGTCAAACCACTTTTCTGGATAGACTTTGTCATATGAGACATGTCACGCCCCAAACTCAGAAAACAGGCTCACAAAATTTTCGATCACCGAATCCGGTGCTGACAACCTCCGTAGTACCCCATTCTTGGTTCCCAGCGCCCATACGACAGATTCCAATCCAGAGATCCTACAAGGAGGATTTTCAGTATGATTTTTTTTTGTAATGAAGCATAACCACAAGTATACCCAAATCATTAAGGCAATATCATCATCACATATCCACTAATATAATCATTTGAATACACTACTGAAAGGGAAATACATATATCGAAATCAAAGCTCCAGAGGATAGCTGCGTGCTCCAAGCTCAACGTTACTGCAACCTAACGCCACTTGCACGCATCTATCGTGTATAAGCTTATAAAAGCTTAGAGGGCGGTGAAAGTGTGTACACAAGATAAGTGCCAAGTATACCATAAAGCACATAAATCCATACATCATCGGGATAAGCAGAAATACTAACAAGATCATGAATCATATGACATCAGAGTAAGCGGAAGTATACTGGTAAGTCCATGAATGCTATCAGCCGTACCAAGGTTATGCGATGCAAAACATAATAAGACAATAACAGATGCTGAAGATGCAATGCAATATGTAAATCCTGACGAGCCACGAATACCATCAACCCCATCTAGGCCATATTAGTGTAAAAACATAGTAACACAAAATGATAAGTACTACAGATGCAATGTAATATGCGGTGCGAATGAAATGATCATGCAGGAATGTAAAGTCAGGATGATAGTACGAAGTATTATAAGCTATGGGGTCCATCACAAGGGACTTCTATCCAAACTAGTCCTATACCTAAATTTGGATGTCAGACACAATGTGGTAAACTCCTGATCTCAAGTTAGTCGCGCGCCCAACCGAAATCCTGGCCATGCGAAGGTACACGTAACAAATAGTTATGCACCACCAGCCCAAGTGGATAGTGAATGAATGAATGAATGGATATGCAATTCCTACTCAATAAGTCCACATCTCAGTACGGTTGCTCTCTGGGGAAATCACCGGGGTCTATTACACTCGACACCGACTGCCTCCTCCCTAGCTGCACAGCCTAGCGATCGGAATAGACCTGACTATTCGCCTGACCAATAGTCTGCCAATACCTACCCGGCTCGTCGATAGCGAACCCATTTATGAGCTGGTCATACTCAGCCTAGCTTATAGTCCCCTCACTCGAGCGGATAAGGCTACTCCCCCTCCCAACCGACCATGACACAGTGGGAGACGTGGCCTACTAGTATTCGACACTCGGGCCCTCATGTTTCACTCGGTCCAGACATTGGGGTTACTCTTGGCCTCAGAGGTTCTGGGATTTTCACCCAAGGACATCCAAAATGCCCACAGTGCTAGAATTAAATATTTCCAGTGTCCCATCTAGCCATACAGGATGTGCCTGTGGAGGCCACGGCCCTGATGTCACTAGGGCATATAATGATCAAGTCACACATATGCGAGATGCATGAGTCACACTATCCAGTCATACAGCAATCCTGCACGTACGGTGCAATAATGTGGGCACTCCATCTCATAAAGAGTCCCGTAAATAGTTTGCCTAATGACGTATGTTATGATCAAAACATTCCTCATATCAGGCATACATATGATGCGTATGGGCACGAATCATGGAGTTATACTAAGCATGCTATATGATGATGAAATATCCTCACAATGAAGATGAGCCTTGATGGCCTACACACAACAAGTATGAGCCTATTAATGGGCCCTAGGGCGAAGTACAATGCGAACATTTAACCAACATTATCCTTAACAATGTGGACATCAAACCAACATTGCTCCCAAGGCATGACCTGCCATAAAGGTCAACACATAAACCATGATGGAATCACATTACAATGGGCCTCAAACCATGGGCTTCAAATACATCACAATGGGCCTCAATCCATGGGCCCTATACACATCACAGTGGGTCTTAACCCACGGGCCTTTATACATCACGATGGGTCTCAACCCATGGGCCCTAATACATCACAATGGGCCTCAACCCATGGGCCCTATACACATCACAATGGGTCTCAACCCACGGGTCTTTATACATCACAATGGGTCTCAACCCATGGGCCATAATACATCACAATGGGCCTCAACCCATGGGCCCTAATACATCACAATGGGCCTCAACCCATGGGCCCTAGAATACATCACAATGGGTCTCAACAACGGGACATAAATGAAATAAGATGGGCCAATTCACATGGGCCTCATATATATTAAGGTGGGCCACACCAATGGGCCACAAAGACATTAAGAAGGGCCGACATTACATGGGCCTTATGTATATCATATGGGTCACACCAATTGGGCCCCATACGTACATCAAATGGGTCACAACCAAATAAGTGGTGATAATGATTTCCGCCATTGAAATCACAAGGCCCATGATAGCATTTATTCCCCATCCAACCTGATCATAAGGTCACAATGACCTGAAAGGGTAAAAGCAAATATCATATTGGTCCAAAATGGGTGGCCTAAGGGTTTTAATGGTGGACGTTCAAACCCACTACTTTCTATAATGTGGCCCACCTAATCCTGGATCTGTCTTGCTCTTGGTCCCAAGCCTTAAAATAAGCTTTCAAAATGGTTGGGTAGATTGGATGCAACACATGCATCAAGGGTGAGGTCCACTGAACTATGGATCTAACTCATTCTTTTGCTCATGCCAAAAAATGAGCTTTAAAAATGGATGGATAGATTGGATGTAACACATGCATCATGGTGGGGTCCACATGAAGGCCCACCATCTTGTATATTATACATATATAATGTATAATTTATATATAGTATATATACAATATAATATATATATACACATATATTTACGTGTACACACACTCACACACACACTCTCACACACACACACACGCTCACACACACACATCACACACTCACACACACACACACACACGCTCACACACAATCACAGATGAAACACGTACATCACAGTGGACTCCACCGTCCGCCTGGATGGTGGAAGCAAAACACATACATCTATGTGGGTCCCATGTGGGGCCCACCATAATGTAAATTTGACATCCAACCCGTTGGTAAGGTCATGCGGACCCGGATGAATAGGAAAAATAAATTTCATCTTGATCTAAAACTTCTGTGGACCCAAAATAGGTTTCAATGGTATACGCTCAATCCCACTGTTTCCTCTGATGTGGGCCACCTGAGCATTGGATATGGCTGATTTTTAGAGGGCGGCTCGTTGCCACAGGGTCCCACCATATGAATGGCTTGGATGATAGATATACATCACAGTGGGGCCCACAGCTGGAGCCGTGGGACCCTGCTGGTCGTCCGTCAAAATGCAGTAGCAGCAGGCGCTGCCTCTTCTGTTTTTTTTAAATGTGGTATTTTCACAGTTTTTCATGTGTGGGGCCCACATTGCAAGAATCCGCCTCGTCCACTATTTTCCACAGTCCATAACAAATCCATCAAGCCTAATATTGGGCATGTTTTGGCATGTAGAAAAATTAAAATGTGTTTCAACGGTGAAAAATCACTATTTCCAAAGGTATGGCCCGCCCGAAAGTCGGATTGACTTCCTTTTTCGGTTCAACACCTAAAATGGACTTGGGAACGGGGTGGACGACGTGGATTCCATTTATGTATCAAGGTGGGGCCTATACAAGTGGCCCACCCCATTGCTTCCCACCAAGCTAATATTTGTGTTTTCATTTTAGTCCAGGGACGTCCCTGGACGTCTGGGCATCACACATGCTCAAGGTGGGCCCTACTCAGGTTGGCCACCAAATGGATAAACGACATGTATAAAACATACATTAAGGTGGGGTCCATCCAAGTGGGCCACATGGCCACCTCATCACACACAAAGATAAATAAATAAATAAATAAAAAGAGAGGGAGAGAGAGATAGAGAGGGAGATGGGACACGCATGATGGAGGGCTCCGCCACTATGAGTCCTCCCTTACAATCAATCGTACATCAAATGGGTCTCATTACTCGTGGGCCCATCCAATTGAAAATCAACGGTGAAGATCCTTTCTCCACCAAAATGGAAGGTTTAGATGACCCTATTCATGTAAGAAAATAAACATCATGATGGGGTCCATGGAGATTGGCCCCATCATGGAATGATCATGAAGATCAAGGTGGGCCATCGACCACATCTAGGGTCCCAAGTGAGATCTGTACCATCAATCAGTAAGCCTCACTTGGCCCTTCATCATAAAAATGAAATCTAGGCCTATGGACAACACCCACCTTTCGATCTAATCGGTCCGTTGGAATGCCTATCTTCTTGTGTTCCTCTTTGACAGAAGAGATGAGAAATGAAGGGCTAAGATGATGGATTTTTGGGATGGAAAAGGTGGGCCTCACACATGTACTTTTCTCTCCATGGGAAGAAGCTTGGACGTGGGTGCTCTTTGCTTAGAATTGTGAAGGAGAAGAGAGAGAGGTGTGGTGGTTGTAAGAGAAGTGATGGGAGATGGGTGATGGATGTGAGCAATGGGTGAGGTGATGGATTGGTTGACTTTTATGGTTGCTTTACTTGTGGAGAAAGGAAGCATAGGGGTACTTTGTACTTGACATGAGAGGTGATTGATGGGATTGATTGATGAGATTGATTTGATATATTGTAGATATTCTCTTGGGATTATAAAAGCGCGGTGTTTCTTTAAAATAAACACCGGCCCATGGCTTCTGGCTTGGGTATCGGATCGGTGCGCGAGTCACGGCATTGGAACCTCGGCGACGGTGCGGTCGCAATGATGCAGGTCTTGGATTAAGCTGACTCAATTCTATAAGATACGACTTAGGGTCGATCGCAAACATCGTTTATCAGTCGCAGATTGTCAGACTTCGACGAAAAGGATAGCGGGATTCGACGGAACAGTACAAACTAGGATACGGGTCTTACAAGACAGGAATATCAACATGATGGGCTAATTTACAGATGAGTATAGGAAAAGCTAGTGTATCCTGATGATTTCCTTGAATGACCCGAATTAGCTGCTTAAGAAGAAGTGTTGGGAGGCACACTTGAACTTCTTGATATACATCATACAACACATTTAGTATAAAGAGAGATAGATGATTACCATTCATGTCCAAGATGATTAATGTGAAGAAAATTGTCATCATTCTGAGAAATAGTAGTTCCCTGACATAGTGCTCGAGTTATCTTGCCCTACACACCAAGACCATTTAGATTTTGACTGGTAACAGGAATACGAGTGACTTGGAGATCTAAAAGGTGACTCATGGTGATGGGAGTGATGTGCTTGGAGTAGTGCAATAATTCTACTTGAACATATGGTGGATCATCACAAATAACATGACTTTTACTGAGGAAGTCATGGATCACTCCAATTTGATAAGTACCACCAAGATTTAGAATATTTTGTCATCCTATTACTTCGAGAAGTAGGTCTACACTAAAAGACTAGATGGCGCTGTTGAGAACCAGATGTTCAACAACAATATCTGGATATCTTACCGATGGAGTGAGTTGATGCAAACTGGGTTGTTTTGCTTTCCTTTTTAAAGACTGAGAAAGAGGCTTACCTTTCCCTTTGTTCATGATTTTTCAGTGTAAGAGGCTAGTAAAGGTAAGGGAGGTCAACCAAAAGAATGGAAAGTACCTAACCAAAAGTGAGATTAGATCTGGAGTGGAAGGGATGGAAGGATGTACCCATTTCTTTTGAAGCTTCTTGGACCCGTTGATGGTCTCCTGGCCGAGGATTCGAGCAGAGAGTAAAAAAAAAATTTCAGAGAAATAACAATTCTTTCACTCAATCGCCTTTTATCAGCCAGGAGTCTTTGATTTTATCGAACTTTCTTTCGATTATATCGATGATCCACATCCGATGTTATCGGCAATTGCTTCGATAGTAGTCTCGATCTATGACTTTCCACATTCGGAAGAGATGTCGATGATATCGACCCATGATCGATTAATCGAAAATGTCAGATCGATATGTATGAGAAGGAATATTTTTCTTTTTCAACCCTTCAAGTATATCGATAGTATACTCAGCAAAATACTGCACATCAGAAATTATAAACATTTGCATGTTTATTTACAAAAGATTGAGGTGAGGAACCTCAGATATATCATTTGTCGCTCAACAAAATTGCATCATTTCAGTGAATATCCAGATCTAGATGCATGATCTGGAATTATCTTTCTCTGCTCAGTGTTTCTCAATGTCGCTCCTTTCTTTTCCTATAATAATGTAACAGTGGTTGTTTGTGCGATGACCCTTAATTACTGATTTTCTTGATTGATATAGGATATCGCATTCTTCGAATTTGACCACGTACCCATTATCACGGATAATGTACTAGTCCTTTTATGCAAAAAGCATTCTCATTTTTGAGCAAATCAATTCCTCTTATCATTCCTTGTCCAATTACATTGGCAGTGACTCCATCTCCATAGGTGACTATCCCTTTTTGAAGATTTTTATAGTTGGAGAGAAGAGATTTGTCACCTGTGACATGTCTTGAGCAACCACTGTCAAGGTACCATTTGACCTCATTGCCTAGTAGACGATCTGAATGTGTAACAAGGCAAATTGTCTCTTCCTTAATCACCAACTTTGTGACAGGAGTTTTACTTGTGGTAGATTTGTTCATCTTATCCGATTTGTCCACATTACTTAATGACTCCTTCATCCTGTCAACTAGCTCGAGTGGTGATGATTGCATATTTCTTTTGTTCGGCTCATAAACTGACTCACCATTTTTGTGATGAGCTGGGATAGGTCTGATGTTACTACTAGAGGCAACAAATTTTTCAAAAGTTTGTGCATCATATTTAGTTTTTGTTCTAGCTTTTCCATAACCTAATCCCTTTTTGTCCTCTCCACTTTTTCCCATGCCTAACAGTTTTTCTAATTTCTCACCACTTTGGGAAAATTTGCAGTTTAGCATGGCCATTTTTCTGGATTCCTCTAATTCAACTTGAAGTGAATGATTTTCATTTTTAAGAATCATGTTTTTCTCATTTAATGTTTTGATATGTTTATTTAATCTTTCAGACTCAGATTTAAGAGAAATGTTGATTCTTTCAAGTTTATCATTATCTAAATGATATTACTGCAAATCATTAATTAGCTGAATGTTGATATCTAAAGTTTTGTCTAGATCTAGTTGCAGCAATTCATTTTTGTTCTCAACTATTCCAAGTCTTTTGACAATGTTGACGCTATGAATGTAAAGTTGATTGTAAGCGTCTTGTAATTCATCTTGTTCTCTTTCTTCCTCTTCTTTTAATTCCTCATTGTCAGATAAAAATGATTCAGTAGCTTGCTGTTCTTCCTCAGATTCAGTTGGAATGATCAAAGCAGTGGAGACTAAGTATTTTCAAAGATTTTCGGTCTTCATCGCTCCTTAAGTAGCTTGATTATGAATTTGACTCCTTTGTATTATCCCATGTGGCGGGCATTGCCTTGCCCTTGTTTTTTCTGTTTGGGCATTCAGTGGATAGGTGTCCATACTCTCGATAGGCATAACCTTGTGGTTCTTTGGTCTTTTTACCAAATTTGACTGCAAAAGGTTTGTTGTTCACTTTTCTACCCTTGGAAGGCTGACCACAATTTTTTTGAAAGAATCTCTTGAATTTTTGTGCCAGTAAAACCACTTCTTCATCTTCATATTCTTTTTCACTCTCACTGTCCTCATGTCTTGTTTTATTATAAGTTTTTAAGACAGTTTTTAGATTTTTGGGATTGTGTAAAGTGTAGTTCAAAAGTTTGTAGGGAACCTACCAGTTCTTCTACTTTCATTCCATCCATATTCCTACACTCCTCAATTGTTGTAACCTTGGGATTAAACTGTTCTGGTAGGGATCTTAGAATTTTCCTACAAATTTTCAGTACCAGAACTTTCTCTCACAATCCACCCATGGACTTGCATATGATATTTAACTTTGTGAAAAACTCCATAAAGGTCTCACGCTCTTCCATTCTGAGACTTTCGAACTGTGAAGTCAGGAGTTGAAGTTTGGATTGCTTCACAATGCTTGTGCCTTCATGGGTTGTTTCCAATAAATCCCATGCTTCCTTGGATATCCCACACATACTTATTTGATTAAAAATATCCTGGGACACGGCACAGAAGATAGCATTCATAGCCTTGGCTTAATGTTGTCCATTTTTCTTTGGATTTGGGCTTTGTGATTGTTGTGCCACTATTAAGTATGATTTATTCAGTTGGTGGCACATATCCACTTTCAACTATATCCCAAATGTCATGATCCAAAGATCTCAGAAAGTAGTGCATCCTATCCAGTATGCATAGTTTGAGCCGTCAAAATACTGGAGGTCTAATGACTGATGGGCCCTCTCCTTTGGCCATATTCCCAACTTAAGTCAAGATCACTCTCTAGGTGGTAAAGCCCTTAAAGGGAGACCCGCTCTAATACCAATTGAAATAGCAGTGAAGACCACCTGAGTTGAAGAAGGAATATGCCAATACGTCCTAGAAGGGGTAAATAGGACTTTTTAAAGTTTTTATATTTTATTTAAAACTCCTACTCCACTAATCTTGTGATCATGCAAATATCAGGATTACTCAAATGTAACTCTACTGGCTTCCAAGCCTGGTAGAGGATCCACTCACAAACTATCTTAGAAGTAAGCAGTATGCAAGCTAGCTAATGATGGATATGACTGTGTAGGTGTGTGTGGTGTGATCAAATATTCAAATGAGGAAGTATTAAAGCAAACAACACAATCATAAAAATAACAATTTCGAGCATGGTCATTTTATAGTGGTTCGACGATAAGTCTACTCCACTCCCAGCTGCCGCACTCAATCCTTGAGTGTACCGAATTTCATTAAGGAGGTTTCCCAGGGTTCACTTCAAACCTAAGGTTTTAAATCAGGTTCACCTTCAACCTTTACACAAAGGTTTCTACTCGGTTCACCTCTAACCATGGTGTTTTACTAGTTCACTCCTAACCAGATGTTTATGCTCTCCATAAAGCAAGGGTCCACACAATGCACCCAGATGTTTATGCTCTCCACAGAGCAAGGGTCCACACAATGCACCCACTACGTACACTCCCGCCGGAGGCCTCCTACGAGGACTTTAAAGGGTGAAAACCACTTAAGACCCAATCCTAGGAAGGAATGATCATAAGTGTCCTCTTGGACTCCAAATACTTACAAATAAGTTGATGAGTCTCATACAGCGCAATGACAAAGATCTCCCCCTTGTTGTTGAAGAGTCTTCAGCTCCCTTGATCCGCAACACAAAAGATACATCAATACTTGGCCTCGGGTTGGGTCAAGGTTATGATGGAATCCTATGAAATAGCGGTGAAGACCGCTTGAGATAAAGTCGGAATATGCCAATATGTCCTAGAGGGGGGTGAATAGGAATTTTAAAAGTTTTTACTGTTTATTCAAAATCCTATTACACTAATCCTTATAGATATGCAACTATAAGGATTACTCAAATGTAACTCTATTAGCTTCCAAGCCAAGTAGAGGATCTAATCACAAACTAATCAAGAGATAACAATATGCAACTTAGTCTATGTTGGATATGACTGTGTATGTGTGTGGGATGTGATCAGATATATGAATCGGAATGCATTGACATGAATCACACATATCGAAAAGCAATCATAGACACAGTCATTTTATAGTGGTTCAACGATAAGTCTACTCCACTCCCGGCTACCACACTCAGCCCTTGAGTGTACCGAATTTCACTAAGGAGGTTTTCCAGGGTTCACCTCAAACCTAAAGTTTTAAATCAGGTTCACCTTCAACCTTTACAGAGGTTTTACGCGGTTCACCTCAAACCCAGAGTTTTGCTGGTTCACTCCTAACCTGATGTTTATGCTCTCCATAGAGCAAGGGTCCACACAACGCACCTGAATTTTAGACCACACAGGTCAAGGACCTACACAAGGACCTAACAGTTTATTCTCCACACAAGAGCAAGGGTCCACCTTGTGCACCCACTACGTACACTTCCGCCGGAGGCCTCCTTGAGGACTTCAAAGGGTGAGAACCACTTGGGACCAAGACCTAGGAAGGAATGATCACAAGTGTCCTCTGGAGTCTGGATACTTACAGATAAGTTGATGACTCTCATTAAGCACAACGCCAAAGATCTTCTCCTCCTTGTTGACGAAGAGTCTTCAGCTCCCTTGATCCACAACATAAGATGATATACCAATGCTTGGCTTCGGGTTGGGTCAAAGGTGAGATGGAATCCTACTCTCTAACGATTTTTCTATAAGGAAGATAGAGTGGTTCCTCTCTTATGCATTCAAGGCATCCTAGCATAATGATTTGCTATTAAGGTAGTTGCAGGAGGATCCTTGAATGCGAAAGTTCATTCCCCAATCCACTCTATTAAATATCAATGGTAAGGGTGGATTGGAGGATGAACTCCCTTGAGAGAAAGGGCTTTAGGTATAGGATATAAGTTGAAACACTCAAAAGCACTCTCTACTTTCTCTCACAGCAACAAAAGACAAGTCCTCTATAAATAGGCAAAAAGTTCCAACGGATATAAAATGGTCGCATTTATGACAGAGTTCGATATCATCGAGCAAGTTAGATATCATCGAGCGTATACTCTCGATGGCATCGATGGTCCGCTCGATGACTCAGACTCGATGTCATACGCTTTTGAAACTCTTTGCTAATTGGTCGATGAATCGAAGCTATAGTCAATGTCATCGGATTTCGAACTCTCGAAGACAGATTCGATCCATCGACACATGAAAATTGAGAGAGACTTGACTTTGAGATATTTCAGGTTTTCATGAATGATTGGGGGACCCGTCGAGGTCATCGGAATTTAAATGTCGATGATATCGAGATCTGAGTCGAGGCATCGATAATTACAGCGGATTTATCTTTGAACTTATTGGACAGATCATGACTTAGTTCGATGTAATCGATCAGGTGTCGATATCATCGATATTTGAATATTAATTAAATCGAAGGTCCCCCGATCATAGTTAAAAACATCCTGAAATAACTGCTGTAAGAAATGCGCACCCACCATCGATATCATCGATGGACCTCTGATCTTATCACTATTTGATTTCAGATCATATCGGATGGTCATCGATATATCAATGAATTTTGAGATTTTCATTAAACAACAGGGGCGCCGGAAATCTGCCTGTCGATTTTATCGAGCCACTCCCAATGGTCTCGAGATTTGAATATCAATGGTATCGATATGCGTATCGATACATCAATAATTCGTCCAGATATGTCATGAAGTTACTGGACATGTTTAGTGTTTTTATCGATGATATCGATAGGTATATCGACACATCGATAAATCCGTCCAGATGAATATTTAGTTGTTGGACACTTTTGGTCCTCTTTTCGATAATATCGTTAAGGTATCGAGGATATCGACAGAACATGTCGATCATATCGAGGGTGCTTCGATAAAATCGATAAGGCGAGAAAAACTTAGAAAATTTCCTATTTTGAAAAAGTTTTCTCACTATAAGAACCCTAAGATGTCTATCTTGTTTTTAAGGGTTTAATTCACCTGGTGTATTAGGTTATGGGATGTGAGGCTATGATTACCTATGACAAGCTTCCACACATGCGATTGAGGTAGACACTTGGCTTGATCTTCTTTTGATGTCCTGCAGACTGTCTGACCACCCGTTCACAGTAATTGACAAACAAGGGCACTTATAAGGGCACTTTCAATCTCCTCCTTTGTCAATTATGTGATAAAATACCAAAAACACCCTAGAATACTTCTAGACACACCCTAAATTGTGTGTGCATGCATTTACACAATTTTATAATGTTTTCTAACCCATGTACACATTATAGAAGTATCCGCTCCCCCTTACTTCAAAACTCCCCCTTTCTTGCAGCTACTCCCCCTAACACCTGCATAAACATAGATAGATACACAATTTTCTGCTCGGGATGTTTTGAACTATTCTCCCCCTTTTTGTTAGTATTGGCAAAGGTACAGTAAGTGATATTGACTGAAGAATAAATTTCATGAGAGAAACATGCATACAAGATATAGATGAGTAATGATCAAAATATTATAAGAAGCCATTTGTGATCAGAATAAGTATATGCATATCAGTTTAAGGAAAGCAGTGATAACAGTAGACCAATTAAGCATTAAACACATTATATGCATTCCATCAGACAAATTAGGGGACTATAAATCATAAGCATGGCAGTAAAAATACGAATTATACCCAGCCAAAGCAAGTTAGCGAACTATCATATACACTCAAGGGAGCATAAAACATTCAAAAAGATACTAATGTTCGTACGCTGAGTTAAAGGAGTGAGAATGTGTGACAGTATTCAGAGATCAGTACTATGGAGCAGAGTGAGATAGAGCTGTGTTATCCCGACGACAGGTCATAAGATCTACCAATTGCTGAATGGTCTGTTGTACTCCATGTACCAGCCTTTTCAGAACAGTCATCCTTTCTTTGACGGAATGGATGTCCTGCTGAATCGCCCCAATTCTATCCATCTTGAACCTTTTCCTATATCCAGTTGATGACGTGGACGGAGCTGGATTAGGTTAAGGAGGGGCATCTTCAGCCAACGCAGTTCCTTCCATGGGATCACTGCCTTCTCCTCCTACATGTTCAGCTAGGATTCCTCCAACAGTTTCCTCCTTGTACTCGTGAAATTCCAAATCCATTTTCTGGATGTTCTTGACATTGAAGGTATGAATTGGAAGAACCGGATCAGTGGTGGGAGGCAAACCGATGACTGGACATATCCTGCTTATGATCTAGGGATATGGTACGTATAGATCCCTGGATGTATGTATAGCATTTACCAACTAATTGACAAGCAATGTTGGAAGGCAGATCTTTGTCCCTTTTGCAACAGAGTAAACGATCATGATCGTAAGACTCTCGAGGTTAGATCGATTTGTACTCCTTAGATACAGATTTGTAGTGAAGATTCCGTGCATAATCCGAAAATGAGGTTCCATGTACCTAGATTTTAAGGCATTCCCTTGATGTCAGGGAATGTCTCTATTATGGCATAGGTATTTGGTAACCACAGAACGGTTGTCTAGATGATCAAGATCCATGTTCGGGGTGCCTTCTGGAGCCATTTGCAGATTAAGAATAGGAGCTAATGTGGCAGGAGTAATAAACGCATCATCACCATCTAGAGAGACCATGAACGATGGAGGATCAGACACTGGAGAGTGACATGCTGCAAGAAAGTTGCGTGTCTGTTCAAGTTGCAAGGTCCTCCAAAATCTAGGATGGGCAGCCACCCGATTTTAGCAAACAGAGGTTCCAAATTGTGAGGTGCCAAGCATCCTCTGTCAACTCTTCGTTCATGGGTCAGCTTTCGACCGGTGTATTTTGTTGGGCGTTGACTGGCCGGAGGCGGAGGAGGAGGTGCCTATGGAGATGGCTGTGCCTCAGACGGGGGCCCACGTGATCTTGTGCGCTGCCTAGTGGGGGTCCCACGATCTGAGGCCTTTGCTCTTTCTTTAGGAGTAATGACTTTTTATCGGGACGATCGTGACGATTCGCCAGGGCCCGACACTTTCCCTTTGTCTTTTCCCATAACGACAAAAAAAAAATGGTTTTACGAATTTGGAAAGAAGACACGACCTGAATAGAACGCAGCAATACCAAAAAAAGGACTCACACAAATTAGTTAAGGTATTACCGATTTCGTTGTGTGATTTGGATAGTCCTTCTAGGGCTCCAGTGGTTTGGTCGAGCGAGTCGAGCAGAGGTGGGAACAAAAAGAACTTTAGGATAGAAATCCCTTTTTGCGCTCTACAGACTTATATCGGGCGGCAATTGTCAATATGATTGATACTCTTTTCGATGATATCGTGAGTTCTTTATCGAGTTCATCGATCCAGCCTTTGATACCATTCCTAATCACGCGCCTTTTCAACTTCTGAAGTGATATCGATGATATCGACTGATTATCGGTTTGATCAAAACAGTTAACTCAAGATTTTTCAATTCTTTTACTTCAGACATACCTTCATGTATACTTATAGTGTATCAATGATAGTTAGTATATAACAAAATTTTGTACAGTTTATGTACAATTCAAAAGAAATTATAAACATGGCAATGTTTATATTCAAAAAGTTCGAGGTGTGTAACCTCAGATGTAACATTGATGGCTCAACAAAATTTACATCATTTCAGCTCATGTCCAGATCTTGATGTATGATCTGAACAATTCTTCCTTATCCATTTTACCTTGTTAACCAATTTGGGTGGTGATGCAAAGGTATTCATATTCCTAAGAGGACTTCCAAGGTTTTGTGTTTCTCTGGTTAACAATTTGACATAATTCTGACCAGGGTTAGATTGAGTCCTCTTCGGTGTTATGCATTCAAACTTGTAATGACCTAAATCACCACACAAACAGCATATTGGAGTTATTCTGGTTTTGCTTCCAGAAGCAGTAGATTTTTCAGTTTTAAGTGTTGTATGTCCAGATTTTGGTTTAAGCTTTTCATAGCCTAGGCCACTTTTATCCTTACCAGGTCTTCCCATTCTCAACATCCTTTCCATCTTTTCACTGCTTTGGGAAAACTTGTAATTTATCATGGCCATCTTCTTGGATTCTTCTATATCAAATAGGAGTGTATGATTCTTGTTTCGAAGAAGCTTATTTTTGTCTTCTAGTAGTTTGACCTGTTTAATCAGCTTATCAGATTCAGACTTTAGAAAGATATTCGCTTTTTCCAATTTATCATTTTCTGAATAATACTGCTGTAGATCATTCATTACTTTTTTGTTAATTTCCAGTGTCTCATTCAAGTCTTTCTACAGTAGCTTGCTTTTGTTTTCTGATAATCCCAGTTTCTTAAGGATATTGATGCTATGAGTATAGAGATGATTATAAGCATCTTGTAGTTCACTCTGTTCCTCTTTTTCTTTTTTCAGATTTCTCATTATCAGATGAAAATGATTCCATGACTTGCTGTTCTCTTTCATTTTCAGATTCAGTGGGAATGATCGAAGCAATGGAGGCCATGAGAATCTTCAGTGATTTCTGATCTTCATTGCTTTCTGAATCACTAGATTCTGAGTTTGACACTTTTATATCATCCCATGTGGCAGCCATTGTATTCCCTTTAGTTTTTCTGTTTGGACATTCGGTAGATAAGTGTCCATACCCTTAACAGGCGTAGCATTGTGGTTCTTCGGTCTTTTTACCAAATTTGCCTACAGAGTGTTTATTATCCACCTTTCTACCTCTAGAGGGACGACCGCGATTCTTTTGAAAGAATCTTCTGAATCTTTGTGCCAGCAAGGCCACTTCCTCATCTTTATCTTCCTTTTCACTCTTATTGTCCTCATGTATTGTCTTCTTTGAAGTTTTTAGGACAGTGTTTTTGAATTTTTGGGGTTGAGTAAAGTGTAGTTCAAAAGTTTGTAGGGAACCTACTATTTTTTTTACTTTCATTTCGTCTATATTCCTACACTCCTCAATTGTTGTTACCTTGGGATTGAAGCGTTCCGGCAATGATCTTAGAATTTTCGTGCAAATTTTAGGAATCGGGATCTTCTCTCCCAATCTACCCATGGAGTTACAAATGATATTCAGTTTTGTAAAGAACTCCATAAATGTCTCATGCTCTTCCATTCTGAGACTTTCGAACTGTGAAGTCAAGAGTTGTAGTTTAGACCTCTTCACAGTACTTGTGCCTTCATGGGTTGTTTTCAGTAGATCCCATGCTTCTTTTGATATCCCACACATACTTATCTGATTGAATATATCCTAGGACACGACACAGTAGATAACATTCATAGCCTTGGCTTCAGATGTTTGTCTTTCTTTGTCGAATGCTGTCTACTTTTCTTTGGGTTTGGGCTTTGTGATTGTTGTGCCACTATCATGTACAATTTGTTCAGTAGGTGGCACATATCCACTTTCAACTATATCCCAAACGTCATGATCCAAAGATCTCAGAAAGTAGTGCATCCTAACCTTCCAGTATGCATAATTTGAACCGTCAAACACTGGAGGTCTAGTGACTGATGAGCCCTCTCCTTTGGCCATATTCCCAACTTTAATCAAGATCACTCTCTATGCAGTGAAGCCTTAAAGAGAGACCTGGCTCTGATATCAATTGAAATAGCAGTGAAGACTGCTTGAGATTAAGTCAGAATATGCCAATATGTCCTAGAGGGGGGTGAATAGGAATTTTAAAAGTTTTTACTGTTTATTCAAAATCCTATTACACTAATCCTTATAGATATGCAACTATCAGGATTACTCAAATGTAACTCTATTGGCTTCCAAGCCAAGTAGAGGATCCAATCACAAACTAATCAAGAGATAACAATATGCAACGTAGTCTATATTGGATATGACTGTGTATGTGTGTGGGATGTGATCAGATATATGAATATAAATGCATTGACATGACACTACAAGAAAAGCCACTTTTACCAACGAAAATTTTCGTAGGTAAAAGCCTTATTTTCGTAGGCAAAAAGTTTTACCTGCGAAAATTTTCGTTGGCAAATTACTCGCTAAAAGTCCGACGGGCAAACCTTTTACCCACGAAAAAATTTTTTGTTGGCAAAGGTAAGACTTTTGCCGACGAAATTTTTCGTAGGAAAAACATTTTACCAACGCTAATTTTCGTTGGTAAAAATATTGACAAAACTTTTTACCTATGAAAATTTTTGCAGGTAAAACCTTATACCTACCAATATTTTCATAGCTAAAAATATTTAGTAAATATTGACAAAACTTTTTACCTACGAAAATTTTTGTAGGTAAAATCTTATACCTACCAATATTTTCGTAGCTAAACATATTTAGAAAACTTTTACCTACGAATATTTTCATAGGTAAAAATATTTAAAAACTTATACCTATAAATAGTTTCGTAGCCAAAAATATTGACAAAACTTTTACCTACGAATATTTTCGTAGGTAAAAATTATTACAAAACTTGCAACTATGAATATTTTCATAGCTAAAAATATTTACAAATATTCACAAAAATTTTACCTATGAAGTTTTTCGTAGGTAAAAATTATTACAAAACTTTACACTACCAATATTTTCGTAGATAAAAATATTTAAAAACTTTTACGTCCGAAATTTTTTCATAGTTAAAAATATTTACAAAACTTTCACCTACGAATATTTTCATATATTTACCGAACTTTTACCTACGTATATATTTGTAGCTAAAAATATTTATATGACTTTTACCTACGAACATTTTCGTAGGTAAAAATATTTACAAAACTTTTCCCTACGAATATTTTTGTAGGTAAAAGTCTTTTTGCTTTTCACAAAATTTCTGCACAAAATTCCTGATATACACCTGTTACAATATATTTCACCATGATATACACCTATTATATAATATATTTCATCATATTCACATTCACATCCATCTAAACCCAAACTACATAAATCCATCCAAACATAAACTACATTCATACAAACACAAACTACATCCATCCAAACACAAACTACATCCATCCAAACCTTAACCTAAACGTATATCCGATGATCGTGACCACATATACGTGCAACCTACACTAGATTCTTGAACACCGAATCCAAAAAATGGCCTGACGTCCATAATGGAATCACCGAATCAGCCTAACACGAGAGCAAACTTTTTTTTAAAGGTGTCAGAGCAATTCAAATTTTATAATTAGCTTTGGGATTTGGGTGCATACCATAACAACAACAAATCTGTCAGTCGTAGGTTCCAGTTCGATGTGCGCTCCTGCTCAAAACAATGGAAATGGTAAGCACATGCATATAAATGCACATATATCGCGAAATGGAAGTAAACAGTTTAATCTACCTGGATAACTGCAATTTAGCAAATGTTTAGTGAATGTTGTTTTCTCAGTGGATTACTAGCCCAAGAGCATAACCATAGCCTAGCATCGAAATCACTGCTTGTCTACAAAAAGGAACCAGTCCCAAAAGCAATTGATTATAGTTGACAGAAACTTTTGCATGTACTATCTAGCAAGAACAACATCTGCAACTTCTCCCACACAATCTCAAGTGCAGTTTCTAGGGAAAGAAGATGATTTAACTACATTAAAACATAAACTGATCAAATTGATTCAAGGTCCACATGTTTGCTATTGCTCACCAATAAAGGAGAAACAAAATCATTAAATCGATAGGTAACTTCCAAGGGCTTCAGCTTTTCAATGTATAGCTTCTTCAAGCCATCAATTATTGATGTGATAGAGTGAAGGGGTACCTGAACATGCAAAGAAATGTTAAAAGTAATATTACCTTAGAAATAGGTGCTCTTTATGATAAACTCAATAACTATAGCAGAATAAAGGGTGCTGCATATCATGCATCAAACAATATGAGAGTCAAGGTAGTGGCCAGAAAAAATATATATCATACTAATCCATCTCCACTATTAAGATTACAGTAAAAATAGAAACATTTAGATATCCAAATATCAGAATTGCACCAAAATTGCATGTATATGATAACTCCAGTACAAACCCACCAACCAAAAAAAGGCCTTTAAAGACCTTTATAGGTTATAACTTATAGGTTAAGGTTTAGGTTATAGCTTTTAGTTTAGGTTTTAGGTTATAGGTTATAGGTTATAGCTTTAGGGAATTGAGAATAGGTTAAGGTTTAGGTTTAGGAAATCGGGTTCGGGATCGGGTTTAGGTTTGGGTTTTCAAGTTTAGGTTTAGGTTTTGGTTAGGGAGTTGGGATTAAGATTATGTGTAGGCTTAGGTTTAGGGATTTGAGAATACATTTAGGTTTTAGGTTTAGGTTTAGGTTTTAGTTTATAGGTTTAGGTTTAGGTTAAGGTTAGGTTATAGGTTATAGGTTATAACTTTAGGAAATTGAGAATAGGTTAAGGTTAGGTTTAGGAAATCGGGTGAGAATGAGAGAGTAGGTTAAGGTTAGGTTTAGGTTATAGGTTTAGGTTTAGATTATAAGTTATAGCTTTAGGGAATTGAGAATAGGTTATGGTTTAGGTTTAGGAAATCGGGTTCAGGATCAGGTTTGGTTTTGGGTTTTCAAGCTTAGGTTTATGTTTAGGTTAGGGAGTTGAGATTAGGATTCAGTGTATGTTTAGGTTTAGGGATTTGAGAACACATTTAGGTTTTAGGTTTAGGTTTTAGGTTATAGCTATAGGGAATTGAGAATAGGTTAATGTTTAGGTTTAGGAAATCATGTTCGGGTTCGGGATTGGGTTTAGGTTTGGGTTTTCAAATTTAGGCTTAGGTTTAAGTTAGGGAGTTGAGATTAGGATTAGGTGTAGGTTTAGGTTTAGAGATTTGATAATCCATTTAGGTTTTAGGTTTAAGTTTAGGTTTAGGTTTTAGGTTTTGGTTATAGGTTATAGCTTTAGGGAATTGAGAATATGTTAAGGTTTAGGTTTAGGAAATCGGGTGAGAATGAGAGAATAGGTTAAGGTTAGGTTTAGGTTAAGGTTTAGGTTATAGGTTTAGGTTTAGATTATAAGTTGTAGCTTTAGGGAATTGAGAATAGGTTATGGTTTAGGTTTAGGAAATCAGGTTCAGGATCGGGTTTGGGTTTGGGTTTTCAAGCTTAGGTTTAGGTTTAGGTTAGGGAGTTGAGATTAGGATTTGGTGTAGGCTTAGGTTTAGGGATTTGAGAACACATTTAGGTTTAGGTTTAGGTTTTAGGTTTAGGTTATATGTTATAGCTATAGGGAATTGAGAATAGGTTAAGATTTAGGTTTAGGAAATTAGGTTCGGGTTCGGGATCGAGTTTAGGTTTGAGTTTTCAAATTTAGGCTTAGGTTTAAGTTAGGGAGTTGAGATTAGGATTAGGTGAAGGTTTAGGTTTAGGGATTTGAGAATCCATTTAGGTTTTAGGTTTAGGTTTAGGTTTAGGTTTTAGGTTTAGGTTATAGGTAGGTTATAGGTTATCGCTTTAGGGAATTGAGAATAGGTTAAGGTTTAGGTTTAGGAAATCGGGTTCGGGTTCGGGATCGTGTTTAGGTTTGGGTTTTCAAGTTTAGGTTTGGGTTTAGGTTAGGGAGTTGAGATTAGGATTATGTGTAGGCTTAGGTTTAGGGATTTGAGAATACATTTAGGTTTTAGGTTTAGGTTTAGGTTTTACACTACAAAAAAAGGAGGTTTTAGCCTCGGTTCAAAACGGTGGCTAAAAAGGTTAAAAATTGAGGCTAAAGCCTTTAGCCTCAGTTATCCAAACCGAGGTTGAAACCCCTGTGGCTAAAGGCTTTAGCCTCAATTTTAACAACCGAGGCTAAAATGACTTTTATAGCCTCGGTTCTCTAAGTGAGGCTAAAAACCTTTTTAGCTTCAGTTTTCTCGAAATGAGGCTAAATCAAAATTTTAGCCTCCATTATTTTCAACTGAGACTAAATCCAAATTTTAGCCTCAATTGCCTCCAACCGAAGCTAAATCTATTTTTAACCTCGGTTCTCAACAACCGAGGCTAAACCCTTTAGCCACGGGAGTTGTAGTCTCAGTTTAGGTAACTGAGGCAAAACCGAGACTAAAGATAAATTTAGCCTTTGTTGGCATCAACTGAGGCTAAATTCACTTTTTAACCTCAGTTCTCAACAACTAAGGCTAAATCATTTATTTTAACCCGTTCATAAACTTGTGCATAGTTAGTCAGATCCACAACATTAGTTATAATATTTTAATGGGTTTTTCCTCTCAAATAAAATGTAACACCCCGGATTTTTGCCAACCTGGGATTAGATGTCCTTAGGCAATGGATCAATCCTAATACAGGTTTAACTTCTTAAACGCTTAATTAAAGCCTCAAATCTTTTTTTCAAACCATTTTCTTCACAAATCTCACCCTTCACTACCTTGTGCTTTCAATTTCTCAAAGCACCTTCACCCTAGACACTATCTTAAACTAGCTAAGTAGTGTAACTTGGATCACTTTATATACAAACTACAAAGGCCTAAGTACCACCTCGACCAGAAATCACTTAGGACTAAATCCTTTAGAAATGAGATAAAGTAACTAGGTGTGAAACCAGATTAGCTACGAAATCTGTTTGAATCACTTTAAATACGATCTGCAAGACCCAAAACTTGTAGAATCATTGACGCTAGGTTACCCTAAAATCTAGGATCAATCTCATTACCCGGCTGCTCTCGGGAGCACATCGAAACTCCGTATCAGATCTGGACCGCACGTCGGAAGTCCGAATAACTCGAAGTTAAGGAATTAGGACCCACTACAAGAAAAATGGGCAAAGGCTACGGACTAGATCCGTAGCAAAAGACCTTTTGCTACGGATCTGGTCCGTGGCACGTCCGTCGCAATTGGTGGGGTAGCTAAAGGTCTTGCTACGGACACAATCCGTAGCAATAGATACATTTAGCTACGGATAATATCCGTAGCAATAGATACATTTAGCTACGGATCATATCCGTAGCAATAGATACAATTAGCTACGGATTTTATCCGTAGCAATAGATACAATTAGCTACGGATTTTATCCGTAGCAATATACACATTTCACTACAGATATTCTCCGAGCTATAGAGAGAAATAGCTACGGCCATACAGAAATAGCTACGGATATAATCCGAAGCAATAGATACTAATCTTTAAGATATTTGCGGCACTACATACCAATAGCTACGGAAATAATCCGTAGCTATTTACCAATAGCTACGGATTATATCCGTAGCTGTAGATAGTAATTGCTACCGCTGCAAATTATATTTCGTAGCTATTTTCCCTGTTTTCATTGCAAGAACCTGCTATGATTGATGATATTTTCCCTGTTTTCATTGCAAGAACCTGCTATGATTGATAACTCATCTAAGCTTAATGCAATCAAAGAAAAAAAATGATGCATTTGTTACAATAGCAATCAAATCTATAATGCATCCTACATTCACATTTCTAAATAAATAATACTTCACTTTACTCAACCTATCATAAGAATTACAACTAAGGCGTGCCCTCATGCATTAAACAATGCTCGCGCTTTTACAAAATTTTCTTTCTTCAGACGGTCAAGTTCAGCAAACATAGAAGATACAGCTTCTTCTTTCCTTGAAACTGCATAAGTAACTTCTGTAGACTTCGACACAATATCACTTTCAAGTTTCAAAACCCTTCCCTTGAGAAAATGAATTTCATCATCCACTAACTTCTTTAGCTTGTCAGCCTGTATAAAACAACAATTGTAGACACAATCAAACAAGCATGCCTTTGTACACATCTCAAAAGGAAGAAAGACAAAAAAAAAAGAGCTGGAAAAAAACAATTATATATAAAGAAATAAAAAATGTACCTACAAATCTTCTAAACTATAGCAAAATCCATAGGTTAGGTTATCGGTTATAAGTTTAGGTTATAAGTTATAGGTTAAGGTTTAGTTTATAGGTTTAGGAAATCGGGTTTAGGTTTAGGTTTTCAAGTTTAGGATTAGGTTTAGGTTAGGGAGTTGAGATTAGGATTAGGTGTAGGTTTAGGTTTAGGAATTTGAGAATACATTTAGATTAAGGTTTAGGGAATTGAGAATACGTTAAGGTATAGGTTTAGGAAATCGGGTTCGTGTTCAAGATCGGGTTTAGGTTTGGGTTTTCAAGTTTAGGTTTAGGTTTAGGTTAGAGAGTTGAGATTAGGATTAGGTGTAGGTTTAGATTTAGGGATTTGAGAATACATTTAGGTTAAGGTTTAGGGAATTGAGAATAGGTTAAGGTTTAGGTTTAGGAAATCGGATTCGGGTTCGGGATCGGGTTTAGGTTTGGGTTTTCAAGTTTAGGTTTAGGTTTAGGTTAGGGAGTTGAAATTAGGATTAGGTGTAGGTTTAGGTTTAGGGATTTGAGAATACATTTAGGTTAAGGTTTAGGTTAAAGGTTTTGGTTTAGGTTAAGGTTATATGTTTTGATCTAGGTTTAGGTTTAAGTTTTAGGTTTAGGTTATAGATTTAGGGAATTGAGAATAGTTTAAGGTTTAGGTTTAGGAAATCGGGTTTGGGTTCGGGATCGGCTTTAGGTTTGGGTTTTTAAGTTTAGGATCCGGTTTAGGTTAGGGAGTTGAGATTAGGATTAGGTGTAGGTTTAGGTTTAGGGATTTAAGAATACATTTAGGTTAAGGTTTAGGTTATAGGTTTTGGTTTAAGTTAAGGTTATAGGTTTTGGTTTAGGTTTAGGTTATAGATTTAGGGAATTGAGAATAGTTTAAGGTTTAGGTTTAGGAAATCGGGTTCGGGTTCGGGATCGGCTTTAGGTTTGTATTTTCAAGTTTAGGATCCGATTTAGGTTAGGAGTTGAGATTAGGATTAGGTGTAGGTTTAGGTTTGGGGATTTAAGAATACATTTAGGTTATGGTTTAGGTTTTAGTTTTGGTTTAAGTTAAGGTTATAGGTTTTGGTTTTGGTTTAGGTTATAGATTTAGGGAATTGAGAATAGTTTAAGGTTTAGGTTTAGGAAATCGGGTTCGGGTTCGATATCGGCTTTAGGTTTGGGTTTTCAAGTTTAGGATCCGGTTTAGGTTAGGGAGTTGAGATTAGGATTAGGTGTAGGTTTAGATTTAGGGATTTGATAATACATTTAGGTTAAGGTTTAGGTTATAGGTTTTGGTTTAAGTTAAGGTTATAGGTTTTGGTTTAGGTTTAGGTTATAGATTTAGGGAATTGAGAATAGTTTAAGGTTTAGGTTTAGGAAATCGGGTTCGGGATCTGGATCGGCTTTAGGTTTGGGTTTTCAAGTTTAGGATCCGGTTTAGGTTAGGGAGTTGAGATTAGGATTAGGTGTAGGTTTAGGTTTAGAGATTTGAGAATACATTTAGGTTAAGGTTTAGGTTATAGGTTTTGGTTTAAGTTAAGGTTATAGGTTTTGGTTTAGGTTTAGGTTATAGATTTAGGGAATTGAGAATAGTTTAAGGTTTAGGTTTAGGAAATTAGGTTCGGGTTCGGGATCGGCTTTAGGTTTGTATTTTCAAGTTTAGGATCCGGTTTAAGTTAGGGAGTTGAGATTAGGATTAGGTGTAGGTTTAGGTTTAGGGATTTTAGAATACATTTAGGTTAAGGTTTAGGTTATAGGTTTTGGTTTAAGTTAAGGTTATAGGTTTTGGTTTAGGTTTAGGTTATAGATTTAGGGAATTGAGAATAGTTTAAGGTTTAGGTTTAGGAAATCGGGTTCGGGTTCGGGATCGGCTTTAGGTTTGGGTTTTCAAGTTTAGGATCCGGTTTAGGTTAGGGAGTTGAGATTAGGATTAGGTGTAGGTTTAGGTTTAGGGATTTCATAATACATATAGGTTAAGGTTTAGGTTATAGGTTTTGGTTTAAGTTAAGGTTATAGGTTTTGGTTTATGTTTAGGTTATAGGTTTAGGGAATTGAGAATAGTTTAAGGTTTAGGTTTAGGAAATCGGGTTCAGGTTCGGGATCGGCTTTAGGTTTGGGTTTTCAAGTTTAGGATCCAGTTTAGGTTAGGGAGTTGAGATTAGGATTAGGTGTAGGTTTAGGTTTAAAGATTTGAGAATACATTTAGGTTAAGGTTTAGGTTATAGGTTTTGGTTTAAGTTAAGGTTATAGGTTTTGGTTTAGGTTTAGGTTATAGATTTAGGGAATTGAGAATAGTTTAAGGTTTAGCTTTAGGAAATCGGGTTCGGGTTCGGGATCAGCTTTAGGTTTGTATTTTCAAGTTTAGGATCCGGTTTAAGTTAGGGAGTTGAGATTAGGTTTAGGTTTGAGGATTTGAGAATACATTTAGGTTAAGCTTTATGTTATAGGTTTTGGTTTAAGTTAAGGTTATAGGTTTTGGTTTAGGTTTAGGTTATAGATTTAGGGAATTGAGAATAGTTTAAGGTTTAGGTTTAGGAAATCGGGTTCGGGATCTGGATCGGCTTTAGGTTTGGGTTTTCAAGTTTAGGATCCGGTTTAGGTTAGGGAGTTGAGATTAGGATTAGGTGTAGGTTTAGGTTTAGGGATTTGAGAATACATTTAGGTTACGGTTTAGGTTATAAGTTTTGGTTTAAGTTAAGGTTATAGGTTTTGGTTTAGGTTTAGGTTATAGATTTAGGGAATTGAGAATAGTTTAAGGTTTGGGTTTAGGAAATCGGGTTCGGGTTGGGATCGACTTTAGGTTTGGGTTTTAAGTTTAGGATCCGATTTAGGTTAGGGAGTTGAGATTAGGATTAGGTGTAGGTTTAGGTTTAGGGATTTAAGAATACATTTAGGTTAAGGTTTAGGTTATAGGTTTTGGTTTAAGTTAAGGTTATAGGTTTTGGTTTAGGTTTAGGTTATAGATTTAGGGAATTGAGAATAGTTTAAGGTTTAGGTTTAGGAAATCGGGTTCGGGTTCGATATCGGCTTTAGGTTTGGGTTTTCAAGTTTAGGATCCGGTTTAGGTTAGGGAGTTGAGATTAGGATTAGGTGTAGGTTTAGATTTAGGGATTTGATAATACATTTAGGTTAAGGTTTAGGTTTTGGTTTAAGTTAAGGTTATAGGTTTTGGTTTAGGTTTAAGTTATAGGTTTAGGGAGTGAGAATAGTTTAAGGTTTAGGTTTAGGAAATCGGGTTCGGGTTCGGGATCGGCTTTAGGTTTGGGTTTTCAAGTTTAGGATCCGGTTTATGTTAGGGAGTTGAGATTAGGATTAGGTGTAGGTTTAGGTTTAGAGATTTGAGAATACATTTAGGTTAAGGTTTAGGTTATAGGTTTTGGTTTAAGTTAAGGTTATAGGTTTTGGTTTAGGTTTAGGTTATAGATTTAGGGGTGAGAATAGTTTAAGGTTTAGGTTTAGGAAATTGGGTTCGGGTTCGGGATCGGCTTTAGGTTTGTATTTTCAAGTTTAGGATTCGGTTTAAGTTAGGGAGTTGAGATTAGGATTAGGTGTAGGTTTAGGTTTAGGGATTTGAGAATACATTTAGGTTAAGGTTTAGGTTATAGGTTTTGGTTTAAGTTAAGGTTATAGGTTTTGGTTTAGGTTTAGGTTATAGATTTAGGGAATTGAGAATAGTTTAAGGTTTAGGTTTAGGAAATCGGGTTCGGGATCTGGATCGGCTTTAGGTTTGGGTTTTCAAGTTTAGGATCCGGTTTAGGTTAGGGAGTTGAGATTAGGATTAGGTGTAGGTTTAGGTTTAGGGATTTGAGAATACATTTAGGTTACGGTTTAGGTTATAGGTTTTGGTTTAAGTTAAGGTTATAGGTTTTAGTTTAGGTTTAGGTTATAGATTTAGGGAATTGAGAATAGTTTAAGGTTTAGGTTTAGAAAATCGGGTTCGGGTTCGGGATTGGCTTTAAGTTTGGGTTTTCAAGTTTAGGATCCGGTTTAGGTTAGGGAGTTGAGATTAGGATTAGGTGTAGGTTTAGGTTTAGGGATTTGAGAATACATTTAGGTTAAAGTTGAGGTTATAGGCTTTGGTTTAGGTTTAGGTTTTTGATTTAGGGAATTGAGAATAGTTTAAGGTTTAGGTTTAGGAAATCAGGTTTGGGATCGGGTTTAGGCTTGGGTTTTCAAGTTTAGGTTTAGGTTAAGGGTGTGGCCCCTGCAAATACAGATATAAAAATGGCTTGTCCAAATGGCCAGGCCCTTCCAATGCTGTCTATAGGAAATGGACGGCTTCATCATTGTCATAACAGCGGTTCCCACCTTCCAGGGACCCCCGCTCATCCGGATAGCTCCGACGCACATCCGGGTCTGCTCCATTAATTTCGAACAAATACATAAATACGGCCTGTCCAAATTGTCAGGCCCCTCCAATGCTATCCATAAAAAATAGACAGCTTCATCATGGTCATAACAACGGTTCCCAACTTCCAGGGACCCCCGCTCAACATCCGGATAGCTCCGACGCACATCCGGATCTACTTCATCAATTTCAAGATAATATATAAACATGGGCCTGTCCAAATGGCCAGGCCACTTCATCAATGAATCATATAGTATGAAGGAAAGAAGACTCACCAATTTATCTAGTAAGGAGAGAGTGTGATTGCTTGGAATGTCGCCCTTTCTTTGAATAATGGATGCATATTCCACATTGCAATCTGAGAATGAGTAAGTTTTTTAGTTTCTCCGACAATGCAAATTAATGGGCACAAATTTACATATAAAGATTTTAAAGATTGTAAAACATTCCAAGACATTAGTTACACAAATAATGGATGAGACATACCAAGACTATAGGTGCCCAGAGCAAGATAACTGCACCAATGTTGTACCTAGCTGCATTGAAAGAACCAAAAAATTATATGAATGAAAAAATAACCATTTCAAAGATTTTATGTGATCTTGAGGTGAAGCATTGAGGTACTGAAGTTGGGTTCTCAGCCTGTCAATAGAAAAACTATCACTTAAACTAGCTTTTATGTGAGACTCAGTTGACCCGATGAGATCTTGAGCTGAGTCATCAGGTTCAGGAATTCAAGCCTCAGTTTGGTGTAGGTACCCTGTTTTCAGATATTGAGTCATTAGATTTTTATTTTTATTTTTCCTTCATGTCTTTATTCTTTGTTCTCTTTGTTATGTAGGGGCTATGTTGGAATTCATAGCTCATGATTCAGAGATTTCATTCTAAAGCCGGAGCTTCTTCGAGCCCATTGTAGATTCAGGATTTGAGCATCCTTCAGAAGGCAGATTCTTGTCAAGTTCTTCCATTTTATGTTTGACTTCATGAAGAACACAGATTTTTACGGTTTTTTATTTTTTTAATTGTTGCATCGATCTTGAATCTATTATGGGTTTTGACAAATCTATGTGATTTTTTAGAAGAATTTCAACATCTGTTGCTAGTTTGGTTGTTTTATTTTTTTTTTCTTTTTGTAGTCATTTGTCATGTTTAAGATATTTGGAGACATGTAATCTATTGAATTTAGGTAATAAATTTGGTACCTACAGAAGATAGAGCTCACACACTTGCAGTTCAACACAGTCCACAGAAGTTACTCTCAAATCACTTCTTTTGCTCAGGATTTGAAATGCACTAAAAAGTTGTGAGTGACTTACAACTTGTAACTCGCTTACAGGTGAAATTCTGTCCAAACACCACCTTTGAGTGGGTTGCCTCTAAACCCTTGACAACTAATAAAACTTCCAGGCATCTAAATGACCCCTAAATGTACCGAAAAATTGAGAAATTATATGATCCTCAGCCTCTGCAAACCTATTTTCTACAACTCACAACCAGTCTACCAGAATATGCTATCAATGTTTCTCTTGTTTACAAGTCCATTCACCATGAATCAAATTCAGCAACGAAAAGCAAACAAAATAAAAGAAAGGTCTTTATCCCTGTCAAATGTTTTCAAGTATTTATAACACTCCAAACACTTTTAATTTATAAATTAAAATATTGAGTCGAGTCATCTTAAGACATCGAGTCAACCCGACCTGATGGGACATTTAGTTGAGTCAAGTTTTCGGGTTTTTGAACCATGGGTTCAGAACTGCTTGCATCAAAACAGGGGAAAAAAAAGGCATTTTATTCACATGGAAAACATAGATAAGTAGTCATTCTAATAAGAGACATATTTCAAATTAGCAACTTATAACAATTAAAAAGAAGTTGGTAGAAAACATATGGATCTATATTTCGGTAGTTCAGTCCTCCAATAAAGCCTGACTTGCTGAATTTACTGACATAATAATCAATATCCTCTTCACACAACCATGAAGTCAAGGTAATTGGTTCGGGAGGCGATTCTGCAAGAGCTCCTTTAGGTACAATTAGAGGACCCAGATTGCGAAGAGTAAGAAATTTCTTGATGAGTGTTCCCATATCAATCATAGCAAACTCAGATTCAGACTACTCCAGGTTCCTGCATCATAACAACTGATGTTTTGTTAGCCGAGAAAAAAAAATGGCAAGATTACCAGGGGAAGGTATGTACACAAATGAAATCTTTTCAGTAATTGAAGTTGTCTAATGACACAAAATAGAAAGAGAAACGAATCTTTTTTAGACAACAAAAACCAGCTTTGAGCAGGTACCATACAAACAAGTAATCTATCTTGAAAAAAAAAAAAAAACTCAACATGGCAAAACCAACAAACTTAAACACATGCATGGAAGACCTTTGAAGTAGCATTCCTAAAAAGGGATTCCTCCAAGTGCTTCACAAGTTCATTTAGCCTTGGCTGCCATTGATGAGAAGCTTGTTGCAGCTGAAAAAGCTTAAAGCTGCAAAGCAATGAGTAGTAAAAATGCAGCAGTTACAACTAAGTAGATACCCAAGAAAAATAATTAAGAAGCATTTATTTTAATACCAAAAATGAAAATACTAAACTACACATCATGGTTATGTCATGATTATTCATAGCACATTACATTAACTTCTTTAATAATCTGTTACATTCACAATATTAAAGAGGATCTCAACCTCAAGTCCATTAATTACTTCATATTGTGTCATGGTTTCTCCCTTGCTTACATACCAAAAATATCTATAGGCAAAAATATCTATAGGTATATCTTGTCCTAACTATTATGTTAGTACACTTATTGCCACTGATGAGAAGCTTCACAAGTTCATTTAGCCTTGGCTGCCATTGATGAGAAGCTTGTTGCCGCTGAAAAAGCTTAAAGCTGCAAAGCAATGAGTAGTAAAAATGCAGCAGTTACAACTAAGTAGATACCCAAGAAAAACAATTAAGAAGCATTTATTTTAATACCAAAAATGAAAATACTAAACTACACATCATGGTTATGTCATGATTATTCATAGCACATTACATTAACTTCTTTAATAATCTGTTACATTCACAATATTAAAGAGGATCTCAACCTCAAGTCCATTAATTACTTCATATTGTGTCATGGTTTCTCCCTTGCTTACATACCAAAAATATCTATAGGCAAAAATGTCTATAGGTATATCTTGTCCTAACTATTATGTTAGTACACTTATTGCCACATCAAAGACTGATATGCATGTAACTGACAAAGAGAATTATCTTTGTTCCTTCTATCCCAAACTGGAAAAGCTGAATTTCATGTGGGGATGCTTACCAAAATGTTGTTTAGAACATCTGACCTAAAATTCAAGGTTTCATACCTCTGGTGAACCTGTCTACAAAGGAAATGGATGTCCGCACGTGATGAACAGATTTGATCATGCACCCATGTAAACTCCCGGTGAAGCATTGTGGACCACCTCCGAGCCTACACTCTAATAATTGCTTCCACTCTGAATAAGTATAGTACAGCTAAACATAGATAAAGAAATACAACTAAAGAATTACAGAAACAACTTATTAGATTAAAGTATTGAATTTTAGTAGCAAAAATGTAGGTGCTAGTGCAAGTGAGGCGTCAGTCAGTCCTAGAAATGGCGGCGTGAAGCGCGAATCAACTTTAAACATATCCAAATGCTTTGGCCCCTCGATGAGATTTCTGTGGACTAAAAAATTTACACTACCACAACTAAAAAATATACATCAAAGCCAACCATCATATAGAAGGACTAAACAATTCATCAACTCCCACCATTTAATGGCAGCTGCCAAGGAATCCATAGGCACTTTGAAATTTGAATTCTCAATACTCAAGTTTTAAATGCATATTAATATTCGCACCCACAAATTGTTGGATGGTGGGACTTAGAAGATGGGTTTGCACCAACTCTCTATGCACACTGAACGGACAATCTTATCCAAATCAGCAAGTAAAAAATACTGAGGCAATTGAGAAGAAATTGAGTAACTTAACAGGAACAAGTTTTATATGTTGCCCCAACTATGGGAGGAGATTACAAACTAGAACAATGGCATCAACACTTGCTGACACCAAGCCAACTCATCCAAGTTGACTCAGTTTGAGCCACCACCATTCCACGTTAAATCCCTTATAAATCATACATGCATGGATTCTGACCATGCTGGAATGTGACATTTAGGATATGATAGATAGCTGAGTTACTCTCCAAGACAATTTTGATTCCCTGAGTGGAACATTAGGGATCACAATAAGAGTTTAGTACAGAGCATAGATTACCTGGGTTGCAATTGAATCAAGCTTGTCAAATAAAAGGACGTGCGGAGCTGATTGGCGAGCTTTATCGAATATCGAGCTTTATCGAATATCTCCCTCACATTAGCCTCACTCTCTCCAAACCACATAGTCAGCAGCTCAGGTCCCTTGATGCTTATGAAGTTAGCCTGACACTCATTTGTGAATAATTCATAGCTAGCAGATAATTTGTGAATTACTCAGGAAAATCCTTTTTCCTAAAAAATTTCATGAATTATCCATGATTGTTTCGAAGGGTGAGCACTCTGTATTATAATGCAATCGAGAAGAATATCTGTAGCTATTCATAAATAGTGATGATTCCATGCATGCATGTGTTAGAAAAGAAGAATTGTATGATACCAGGGGCAGAGTATGATGGACCATATTGTGCATGAATCCACCTGGAAGACACAGATACGTACTCACTCAGGCGAGTCAATGTGTGGACTCATTCAAAAGTGCGTCATTGCTACAAAAACACACTTATCTGGACAATCATAATGTCCAATCAATGGACATGCCCATTGAATTATGTCAGTTGGCGATTTCTATTCTAGCTAGCCAGCTGATTCCCAATGATGGAAGAATTATAATCAATCCAACATAACTCCATTACAAGACTACCATAATTTGGACAGTCAGAGTTGAAACATATCCACAAAAAGAAAAATGCAGACCATGTGCATGGTGGTTGCATGATTGATTATGATCCACCATACCCTGCCACAGTATCATCCAAGTCCTCTCAGTAGCAAACAACAAATGTGGCGAGTTCTTGGAGTTTAAATATCAATATCAAAGAATATCAAACCAACAAAAAGAAAAATCAGAACTGCAAAAAGCTTCCAGCAACATTCTTTGAGGATTCCTGCACACATGGGTCCAAACCAAATTGCAATTCAATCCAAGTTCTTACCAACCGAGTTATTTTCATTATTTTCTACCAGCAAAGAGGACTCCTGCACACATGGGTCCAAACCAAATTGCAATTCAAACCAACAAAACCCAGATATGGTAAAATTTGGGAAGCAAATTGTCAATTTGAAAAGTTAGAAAAAAGCACACCTATGGCTCATGGCTGAGAGTTTCTGAATCACCCATGTCATTCAAATGCCGCACAATGCCTTTCTTCTAGAAGTTCAACATCCAAGGCTTGGACCATGCCCAAAAGGTTTCTGAAAATTCGACAAATTACTTGTAGGTTCTTCTTCACAAGCACCACGAGAGACTTTTATTTCATTTTTTTTAAATAAATAAAAAAAAAGATTTTGAAACATACAAAATTGAAATCTAAATGGCATGCTAGGGTGGGACAAATGCTAGAGTGGAGTTTTTTACGAGTTAAGTCAAACTTGAAAATTCAAAGCCTAGTATCTGAATTGAATTCAATTTTGTCATCCCCTGGATCAAACCACTTAACGACCGAAAGATTCACCATATAATTTTCAGAATGTCCATGTCTACAAGAATCCAAATGCAATATTGCTTTAACTGTAATGACATACCTCTCCAACTGGATTGTAAATAAATGGCAGCCTTGTGTAACATGAACTCCTTGCGAGCAATATGAGTAAGGATTTGTCTTTGAATAGCTCTGGCCGCATGACCCAAAACTTATGCTTTGCGTGCATCCAACGCAGCCATCTGGCCAGCTCTCAAGAAGACCTTTGTCTTCCCTATCTGTCAAGACCATCCAATCACCAAAAGAAAAAAAAAAAGATTAATTACATATTTCCCAGTTGCAAGAGAAATTACAAGCATTTTTTTCTTCTACAAAATTGAAGCAAGATATTAAATATAAACACATTGAATGATAGCAATCCTAGCAGTTGAGTTTTATTATTTCCAGCCAAGAAGATATATGCAAGATTCACCAATGAAAGCTTTTGATGTCATTAACAATCCAAACATTCCCTAAGTTGAACTCTTTCCAATATCAGGTTATAATAGTTCCTTCACTTTAGTAGAGGGAACCAACTTACCAGTTGTTGTTCGAGGTTCCATTCAAGCCTCTAATTCTCCTCTTATCTTCTCTTTATATAATTCAAAATTAATCTGGACCACAGAAATTGAGTTTCTTAATACAGATTGTGGGAACATTATAATAAATGTGCTCTTACATGCATGATTCTATAAACATATATACAAAAAAAAGGTTCACCATAGGTGGATGGTGTACCTTTAAATCTGACATCCTTGAGGGCCTTTCGGTGCACAAACTTGACTATGTTCCCACATATGAGAGCTTCATTAATGACCTTCAATTAAAAAAAAAAAACATTAAAAATCATACACATCATTGGAAACAGGCTAGAAAGTGAGAGAAAAAAATAATAAAAAGAACATTGAGGATAGATAGAAAAAGCAATAAACAAAATTGCTAATCTAGCATGTGTGTTTTGCACCATTCATTAAAAGTAGGCAAGTAGGCTGATCCACTATATATAAAGCTTTTTAGCTTGAGTTTGAACTACAATTCTACATGTGGGCCCATTTCGATTTGTGAATGACCTACAATTCTACATGTGGTCCAATTGAAAATACTGTCCAGAAAGAAAGCATTCATTGAATGCACAACAATCAATAGCTACCACACAAGATAAGGTGAAAATACTTCATTAAAACAAAATGACTAAAGGTCTAAAAAATGAAAGTAATTTCATCTACTTTGGGAGAGAGTCAGATTAATAAAACAAATGATGCCACATAGTCATACCTTGTTTGGAGTTGAACGGTAGACTGACCATTGACAGGAGGGCCCTTTCGTGCCACAACAGCCTCAGCAATTTCGTGTCAGCATCCAAATGTTCCCCCTGTTCAGCAACAGACAACAAACGTGAAATGGGCCCACTTCATGACATGATATATATCTAATTTATATGCCAACGGATCAATGGTGGATTCCTTATTGCCCAAAATATCATTACCAACCGTTGCTTTTGTTGGGTGGCCCAATTAGTGTGTACATGGCCCACTTTTTCCACGTGTATGGTTGATTAGCATGGCTCTAAATGAAACAACAATAAGATCTTCCCAGTTAGTCACCATTTCAAATTCTACATTGGAGTAGGGTCCCTAAATCTAGATGGTTCATTTAGTGGGACTATCAAGAGTGGCCCTCGAAACAAGGGAAATATGAAAATGATGAATCCTACATTTTCTATTTTCAGTGTCGGTGTGTGTGATGGCTAGGCATGCTTTTTTTTTTTCTTCTTTTTTTTTTCTGCCACAGCTCATCAACAGTGTGGCCCACCAGATGTACCATCCACATTCACTGACTGAGCAAATGCTAGTTAGGAGCAGGAGTTAAGGTCAGCCCCAAATAAAAGAATGCACACAAAGACACTCGACCTAGTCTTAAAACCTTGATGGGCATGGACACGAGTTACGGTTTAACCGGTAAAACCGGTAGGGACAGTTGACCCATCAGGATTTTGGCATGGCCCACTATTGGAAAGGCTTGGGCCTGATTTCTATGCCTATGCTTCAGTCAACCCATTTCTACAAATTAGGCCCCTGATATGGTGATCCAGACAGTTGATCTTATGTTCCCTACTCCTGATGGGGGATTCTACAAATTAGGCCCTTGGTATGGTGATCTAACCTTGTCCTACCAAGATCTGACTGCCTATCAATTGCATCACTTGGAATGAGATATGGTCCTATGGATCTAACACATCCAAACATGCAAGCTTTTACATAATAATTTTATAAAAAAAAAAAACATTTAATCTCAAATTCAAGTCGCAGTAACAAGGAAATCAACAAAACCCCAGAAATGTAAGGGAAAGAGAACCTTTGAAGAGGAAGAAGCCTCAATGTTAGGGGAAGTGACGGCGAGGGAGAACTAGTAGAGGCGGCGCTGCTGAAGATCCGGTGGTGTTGAAGGAGGTGTGAAGGCGCCGGAGCTCGAGAGAGGGAGAGGGAAACGGCGAGGGACCGCAAGAGAGGGAGAGGGAGATGGTGAGGGCGCTGACGGTGGAAACAGAGAGAAAGAGAAAGATGGAGGAAGATGAGAGAATAAAATAAGGAATGCAGTGAGAGAGAGAGAGGATCTACCTTTGAGAAAAGCATAGCTGAATTTGGAGGAGGTGGAGGAAGTGGTCGTGAAAAAGACGCCGCCGGAGCCGATGAAGGATTCTTCCTCGGTGGGCCGCGGGGGAAAGAAATTGGATTTTTAGGGTTAATGGTTTGAAGAGATAGGGAAGGAGTTTCGGTCGTATTTGATGGGTTTGCTGTGGTGGGGAGGTAGATGACTTTCCAACGCTGTGAGAGAGAGAGAGAGAGAGAGAGAGAGAGAGAGAGATATGGGGGGCGGGGGAGATTTGGGCGCACGCGCGTGCGCCCAATTTTTGGCGTAGGGCCATGGACGGTGATTTTAGGGGCTCCATGGGGCCCATCATGGTGTATTTACTCGATCCATTCCGTCCATTAATTTTACTAAAATATTTCAGTTTATAATCTCAAAAATAAAATATACTGAAGGCCCAAGTGGACCACACTATAGAAAGCACATGTGATTTAATATCCATGTTTCCTATCGTGTGGTCCACTTTAGCCTTTGATCTAGATAATTTTTGGTTTCATGCCTTATAATAATATTTTAAAATAGATGGACGGCTTAGATAGAACAAATATAGTTTTTTAGGCCCTGTAGAGCCCTTATACCATCGTTAATCCTTAATGGTGTGACATATTTTTAGCTACAGACTAAATCTGTAGCAAGTACAGCTAAGGTTTATATCCGTAGCAGAAAGCCAATGCGGTCTGTATCCTTTGCCCCTTTTTTTGGTAGTGACCACCTTACTGGGCTCGACAACCATCTCGGAAATCAAGTCCAGACAATGTCCCATGGCCATTCGATCGTGTCCGGAGCGAGGGAGTGTGAAAACCACCATTTCCTTTACAAAATAAATATCTTGAATAGTGATCTGGCATCATTTGTTTGTGGATCAGTATTAAGCAACCAGACCGTCACAATCTGACCAAATTACACCCTCGGATCAGGAAAAATTTCATACACATTTACATGTACTCGGAATCTCCGATCGAGATCCGCTGACCGTTGAACTGAAACTGGTCCGCCACGCGTGATCTGGAATTCCGACCGAAATGAAAACTTAATAGAATGTAGATCCAGCGTTAGTGAGCTTAAGTCCAACCTTTGGCTCAAGGAGGCCCGCCAGAAGTCCTCCGTTGAGCTGAAACAGGTCCGCTTTGGACATAACCTATGTATACTTTGTTCTCGAGTCTATTTCGGTGAGTTTTGAGACTATATAAGGACCTTAAACCCTCTCTCATGGCAGCCATACGAATTTGGATTTGAGAGAGAGAAAAGAGAGAGAAAGTGTGGGAGATCTGGGAGAAACTCCCTGCTGCTGTTCCCTGCTGCTATTGGTGCTTAAGCACCTCATTCTTGCGGCTTTCCCGGCGATTCCGGCATCATTTCTAGGTAATAAACCCTAACCCTAACCTGTTTGGGGGATTAGACAGTTATAGGTTAGGAAATAGCTAACCTATTTCATTCTCTAGGTTGCCAAACTCCCGTATACGGAAGCTTAGTGAACCTATCGACTCCGTTACGATTCTACGACAAAAGGTGAGGACTTTAGGTGTATAGGTTACAGTTTTCAACGCTTTCAATGTCAGATAATGGTAGATTCATGATCTGCATGCAATTGCACATGTACAAAGTGCTTTCCGTTTTCTGTTTCGATTAGAATTGTAGAATTTGGAATTTCACATACTCTAGGTATTCGTATAAAATACCGTATACGTATTTTTTATGAAAATGTATTTGACATGTTTATTTGTCGTATGGATATATGATGTATGGATAAAATACTCATTTGGTTGAAAGGGTTCGCCTAAATACATGTTTACTAATAAACACTATGTATGTAGAAATACGGTATTGTAAGAAGTACCGTATACATGTATATTTTAGCGAGGTGTTTGTCATGATTAATTGTTGTATAAATATATTATGTGTGCATAAAATAATTGCCTGGCGAAAGGAATCGCCGTAATACAAGTTCCCTTGTAAATGCTATGTGTGTCGAAATTGGGTATCCTAGAAAATACCCCATGCGTATAAATTTTGCTGATGTAATTATCATGATTATTTGTTATATGAATATGATATATACGTATAAAATACTAGTTTGGTAAAGGGACAACCCTAGTGCACTTTCCTCTAACATACGTCATGTATGTTGAAATAGTGCATTCCAAGTGTTGGTGAAATTGCTTGTGAGTGTAAGTGCTTAAGTGTTAGAACCTTAGGTAGGTGCTGAGATGGGATTCTCAACTACCTTAGAGTCACCTATGATACCCTCCATGTGGTTATTTACTCTAACCACTCACCTATGAAGTATATGTATTTGTATCCCTATTTGTATAGTGCTTTACAACATGCTTTTGAACATGCTTTGTAACTTGTTTTATTAACATGCTTTATGACATGCTTTATAACATGATTGCTAGCGTTCTTGAATTACTTTGTTTATCATGCTTTACTCCACATGCTATGGATGACAATTGATTGTGCTTGGGGCTATGATTATAGTCCAGACAATCGGTACTAGATTAGAGATCGTGGTTGAGTTTCATGCCGCCACATGAGATGTGTTCGACGAACTCGAGTCGTACTTCGGTTGGCGATAGTGGTTGGCCACGCGAAGTGCTATGCACTTCATGTCGTTCAACTTGTTGTGCGCTCGAGCTAGCCGAGCTCGTCATGTAACCCGTTTTGTCTAATGTATGTTCACCATGTTTGGTCGCTACTGCTTGAACCTAGGGTACCAAACTTACCAGTGAAAACCCTTTTAACCATGGTACCTCGATCCGCTAAGACTCATGAGCCGGGCATGGTGGTATGGGACACCGTGGTCGAGTCGGCCTACTGGCCTACGCCGGGGCTACGTGCCTCCCGTAGTGACCGGTGAGCAACCTAACTCGTGAGCCGATTATGGTGGTATGGGACACTATATTCGCGTATTTGTCGGCCTACATTGATAAGGTGATGGGGAGTGGTGCAACCTTTGTGCGTAATGTACCGACAGCCCTTTCTTTGTAGTGACCGCGAGCATATTCTCAAGTCGCAGTGCACCTTAGGGTTCGCCGCGATATATAGAGTATGAACTAGGCTGTTTCGTATAGTGATGAATCGTTTAAGGGGTGATGGGGAGTGGTGCAACCTTTGTGTGTAATGACCACAGCGACCTCTGCAAGTGACCTAGAAAACACACCATTGTCGATATTAACTAGGTGACGACCCTAGAATGGATCATGTTTGGGAATGATACAAGGGAGGTACCTTAGTTTCCCAATCCTGCTGTTTGAAATGGACTAATTAAAAACTCGGTAATCATGCTCATCATGCATCGCATGTGCCTGGAAGATGTGGAGCACTGTGGGATGTAAGCATGCCGTGAACGTGAGATGGTGTCGCATGAGGGAGTATGTCGGTGAGGGCATCCATCATACCTGCATTCATACTTGCATTAATCAGAGTAACTAGGAGTGTTTGATTTACTGCTTTATCATTACTGCTTGACTGAGTCGATAACATGTTAACCTATGCTTTATTGTTCCACTGAGTTAGCTACTCACTCCCACGTTACGGGACGGTGTTTCGAACACCCACCAGACATTGTCTGATTTCAGATGGCGACGCTACTCCTGAAGCAGAGCCGGACTATTACTATGATGTCGAGGAGGAGTTCTCCTACCATGTAACTCTCTGACGGGTCTCTGAAGACCTGGTACTGTATTGACGGGGCTGTGGTACTGGGGATAGAAGACATTAAACTTACACATTTGGTATATTTTAGAACTGTACTTGTATTTATTTAACCTGGTAATGTTATCACACTCTGGAGACTCATCATAGTTTATATATTTTATCTATCTAACATAGTCTTCCGCTTGCAAAATTAATGTCTCTCGGAGTATGATATCTTTGTTTTGGCTTAATCTCACTCATGTTCAATGCACGAATACAGTCAATATTCAATCATCATTCATTTTGTTGCATAAGTGATGTTCTGGAACTCGAGAGTTGAGTTTATGCTCGACCCCCGATTTTCAGGGCGTTACATAAAACCTAAGAAAACCCAAAAAGAGTCTTCAATTCTTAGTCAAATAGACTTGGAATCCCAATCCATAAAACATGAAAAAACATAAAGAAAATGAAAACGAAAGAAGAAAAACAGAGATTGGTTTTCTCCCTTAGTCCAAGAGACTTGAAATCTCAACACAAACAGAGAAACCATGGAAATAAGATGGAAATCCCTCTCTGAGTTCGGCGAAGAACTCAAAAAAGAATCGATCAGCCAAAAGAAGAGAGAATGTTTTTAGAAAATTAGTCCTAAGACACCAATTAACAAAAATTGTTGGTCGGGCCATGTTTTAGTCTTTGTTTGAATGGACACAGATGGGGCCCACTACTCCACAAATATGAGGTTCTTAACAAGGATTGAAAAACATTAACAATGAAGAATGCATTGACAAGATTTCTATAACTAATGAGCATAGAAAGATTTTCACTCCAAAATAAATATGGTAGGGCACAACATGAATCACCCTTCTAAAAAATCAGGCTGATCTGCTCACTGAGAGGACCACACCTGTACATTAAGTCAGACTGCCAGTTGCCCATTGATTCTAACGGTGTGGTACACACGATGAGCAGATGGGCATTTTTGTGACAGGTGATCTTCATAGTGGGGCCTACCCGATTCAAAGTACATTTTGGTAGAAAACATGGTACAGTACCACGAGTTGTGCTACCTTATAGCTGGTCAGTTCTTGAACTGAACATGATTAGACACTGTCGAATATAAGAATTTGGTGTAACATCTCCTGCCACTAAACCTAGTCAAGAAAAAAATGATTAGTGTTTAGATACAACTGTATATAAGACCCAAATAAGACAGCCGAAAGATTAAAAGAGGAGTATTCAGTTTCTATTTAGATATTAAAACCCAGAAGGAACAACACAATTGCCTTAAATGGAGGAAATAAAGGGGAAAAAATTTGTTAATGACAAACCACCATCCAAATAATTATAGATGCAATTACAAAAGTTGGAAATTCAAAGTCACATTCTCAATCTGTGTTTCTTGTTTATTCAAAGTAAATGATGAATTCGTTTGTCTCCAGCTTGATCGTGGAGCTGGCTACATGCTTGCCGAGGCATTTCCTAGTATCGAGGCTCCAGTTGAAGGTATTACACAATGGTATCAGCTGGCATATCAGTCAACTTGCTGGCTGATATGATCAAGGCTGCATCGGCTGACACGGCCCTGTAACAGCTGAATTTATTCTCTTTGGGGAAAAAATCTAAAAAATTATTTGTAAAATTATTTAAAATGTGAGTATATCAAATATGTAGTCTTTTTGGGTTTTGGACAAGTATTGATGGTATAACAGACCCTTCTTTGGTAAGAATGTTGTCTATCTGTTAGAGTCAGCTTAACCAAAATGGTCCACTCCGCTTCGGTTTATTGAATCCAACTCAAATATTGGAACTTTCTCATCTGTAAATGATGGAATGCATTAAGGCAAAATCTAATATTCGACAGGTAAATGTTATTATTGTCCGATGGGAACATATAACAGACGTGAAATGTAATAGTCTGGCAATTAAGGCCATTCACTAGAAACCCCTGCCATGGATGGGCCACAGACCAAAATCAACTTATCAGACAATGTCATCCTCTTGGCAACTTGTAGAAGAGTAAGACGGCATCTTTACTAGACAACTAATTCAAATTATACTTCATGCATCACTACAACTATTAGAAACTGAAAATGCCTTGGATATTATAACTGTAATGTATCTTCCATAGCTACAACTCATTAGAACAACCCTTCAGTTTCCATCCAAGTTATGATCATTGAGAACATGACACATCCAAGAGCCAAAAAGAATAAATACTATCCTGTATCTTTTTTTAGTTGAAATAAACATTCTTCTCTTAAATAGTTGAGGAAATCAAACAAACAGCTAGATGGTAGGAACATCAAGAAGAATAAAAAAAAAAAAAAAAAACTTTGCCAATTTTCTGCTTACCTGTAGCATACAGAGGAGTTTTTGTATCCTTCAATCCTCGAAAGACCCCTTGCATGGCCAGAGATAAAAGAACAGCAGAAGCACCAAGCGATCTCAATGTCAAGTATATCGTCGAGCAGGGGATAGCATAGGGGAATCCTATCAAGATGAAAATGTGAGAATTTAAATGCATGTAAAAGATATATCCATATGTATCTCTGTATGAATAGATCAAGATATATATTAGAGTTTTTATGATATATTTAAAAAGAAAATTATATTTGGAATAATTTGTGAATTGTTTAGTAATTGGGTATTTGGTAATGGTAACAGCTGGTCGTATGACTTTTACGATTCAGGTCGTATGACTCGTTCACTGCATTGCAAACCAACTGTACAAAATGAGCAGAAGAAATCATTTTTGAACAGCTTAAGAAGTCCTGCTTTGTCTACTTGTCTACTTGTAAGAGTAGGATCTAGAATCCTTTCTCCCCACACATGACAATGTTGCACATGTGAGATCCATGCTGCTCAGTAGGTAGGCCCCACTGTGCATGTGTCATGGCACATAAACCCTACAATTATCAGGTGAGCCATGAGCCAAACTTACTGGATGTGGAGAATGGAACAATCCTTTTTAAACATCCATTTTCATTGTACATGTGGCCCGTCTGATGACCAGACAGCCCTGATATTCAAGCTAAGACACATATGCAGTGGGATCCACCGAATTAATGGCCTGGATCTCACACACAAAGTGCCACATTGGCACATGGGAAAAATAAGATTAGATATCCTGCTCTTGCAAGTAGACATCGGTTTTCTCCTGCTTGAGAGAAGGAGACTCACAAGATGGATCGGTCATGCCCCTGATGGCAATAGAGAGATGCTTCTTGTTTGACCAGAGAACTTCTTCCCATGATGGGGGGCCTCGCTCAACGAAACTTGCAAGCCGAGATTTCTTGTTTCCATGACCAGGAAAACGTATGAGATTCATTTGGATCATTTTATTGGAAATTTATTGAAAACAAACTATTAGTCAAAATAAAAGCATTGGAGAAAACTTTCTTAAGATAAGGAAAATATTCAGTGCCACTAACTTCCAATACAGTTTGTTACCTGGAGAAGAATCAAGTAAGATACAGGACTTTTAGAATCCGGATCCCGACAAAGAGAACAAACAATTGGCGCTGGCTCTTCTGAAACCTGATTACCATCACAGATGGATACATCCTGCTCAGATTTTGACAAATCCAACTCACTACTTTTCGTAGAATTGAGACTTGCAATGAATTTGACCTATGCAGCTCTCATTCTTTCCTGCATATCAAATTTAGTTGCCATGGGACATGGTTAAGGTAATTAAAGAAACATGACCATCCATATAAACTATTGGATGGAAAGATAAAAGCTTTATTCAGAAAATATTTCATAACTGCACTGGAAAATTAAGTACAATTCTAAAAAATGATGAGATTTTCAAAGAAAGATAAATAAATAAATAAAAATTTAAGAGTTAGAACATGGTGCCCAAGTGAAGATGGATAGTGGCACGTGTGCTACAGGACATTTATTTGTTGAAATAAGATCATGCCAAAATTTTCACTTTTTACCAGTCCGATCAACTGTCGACAATCAAATAATCATAATTAATGATTGATTATACATCTAGACTGGGGACCATAATTTAGACGGGTTGATTTGAATTAGTTGTATGCCATGTACTCAATTTCTGTGTGATTTTAAGTGCCTGCCTATCAACCATCACACACTGCCAGAGTATCAAAGCTCTCTCCATGAATAAATAAATAAGAAGTCCCCCTAATCAGTGATCACATTGAAAATCTGAATGATAGATGTATAAATGGATGTTAGACAATCATATCCAAGCTGTCTGGTTTTAAGCACACAAATATTCAATTTTTCAAAAATACCACTAATCTATATGTAAAATCCCAAAATAAATTCATTTTCAACTCTATGTGGACCACACATCTATAAAATAATGGACTATTTATAAAAATGCCAGTGCCAGTGGTGCAACTCAACATAGGCAGGTAGACTGTAACTATATCATTTAAAAGCAAACATAATAAAGAACTGATGTTGTGAAATCAAAATCATAGAAAACATTGTGGTAGGAAAAAACCCATAACGTCTATCTTTTTTTTTCACAAGTAGCCCAAGTACCCAACAACATTTATTCTTAATAGATTTACCCTTCCAAATACCTCACCCAAACTACTTGATAGGATTGTCAATGGAAGTAGAAATTTCAACCAACAAGCTTCTCTTGATGCAATGACCAAATCCTTATTTCAGACCTTGTCGACTGTCTCTTTATCCTTATTTCAATCCACATAAATACTGATTTAATTGTTTACTGGATACTTCCCATCTCTTGTTTGATTTCTTGATGAAAAAATTAAACATCAAACTCCAATTGTCAACTCTATTGCTAAAGCTAAGAATTATAAAATGCCCGCCACCTGCATTTCAATATTTTTTTTCCCCTCATGTTTTGTTTTCCTAGGCAGTTCAATTGATCCCACCCTACTTTTCTGTGATAAGATGAGCATGACATGGATTTCTCTTAATCCAATCCACTCTGCCAAACACGCCGTAAGGAGATGCCGATTGTATCAGTAACCTAATAAGGGACATGAAGAAGACAATTCTTGACAAGTTTCTCTAGCAAGTTCCTGAAGTTCTTTAAGAATATTCACAAAACACACAATAGCCTGCAGATTATTGAGTTACCCATGAGATCAAACTCGAGCAGTTGCATTACTATGAACTATCCCAAAAACATGGAAGGAAATCAGGCGAAGATCCTGGATAAGTGCCTTAGCTTCCACTCCATCCAAATCTTTATAGTCAATTAAACAGAAGAATAACCAGGTTAGACACTATACTCATCGCTCCCACAATATTCATGCTCCAAGAATTAAAACTTAACGCACCAATAAATTAAATCAAGCATGCACATTTCTCCCTCTTTCAATTTTCTCTAAGACAAAGCTCTAACCATCTTGCCCCTACTATGATTACACACCTACAAAAGCCCATTTATACAGTATCCAATATGGGTCCAGAATCAAATATAAAAATATCAATTCATAAAATACAAGGTACACTTTGACAATTAATGTATTCTTACACTGCAGCTAAGTATTGTATCTAGATAGATAGTGATTGACTTCTTAGAGAAATCAAAACCAACTTTAGTAACAATCACAATTCCAAAATATATGAGATTACTAAAATTCATTTTTTTTGAAAGATTACTAAAATTGACATGAAATGCTTAGAAGCAGAAACAGGTAAAAGGATGAATGTCAATGTACCTTGAAGTGAACCCTTAGATCTAATCCCCTGGCCTTGCAGGCCGAGAAAGCAAACACAACAAAAACAGATTAGAAAACAAATTTCTGAAACCAAAACTTCCTACACGCTTTTGACATTTCAAGCCTAATCCAAATGACCATGCAAAGTGAAGCATATCGGCAGCAAACTATAAATTGTCAAAAAAATAAAGGAGGAGGAGATGAGGTAGCTGAAAAGAACCCCAAACTCAATGGGAAAATCAACATTGGAAAACAAACACCATAGTCTAGGGGATCTAACACGACAATGACAGAGATGAAGAAACCCTACTGCTGCCACTAGACATTAGCTTTCCCTTCTCTTCCTCTGATAATCTTTAAAGGGCAACACATGTCGTTCTTGCAAGCAAAGGTTCCTCTTTGGCCCAATGCCCAAAGCCAATATCAATAATGTCTTGCAAGTGGGAACCAATAATGCTTGTAGATGATTTTGATGCCATGCAAAGGATGGACAAAGCACCTCGGCTTTGCTCTGCTGTCACCCCACTGACATTAAAGCTAAAGAAATCCCATAAGGCTGTTATCTACAAAAGAAAGCATGGAAATGCTATATGAACCAATGAAGCAGCTTGGCTGATCAAAGCTCAATGAGAAGAAAGAACTCCTGTTCGAATTTTCAAAACTGCCCATTTAGTGGCCTTAGGCGATTCAATAGACAATAGTTGAAGAACAAGCACGCTATTCTTTCACATAAAAATACCCATTTAAAAATCACAAATAACAAGAAGCTAATCCATAGAAAAGCAATCATTATCGTGAATTTTTCAGAAAAAAAAAAAGGAAAATGTTCTGTTTCCTGGCCTAACCAACCGAAGGGTGAGTCCATGTCTTCTTCTTGGTCACATGAATAAACTTACTCTGCCAGATAATATTGGTTGCACTTCATTGCATTAATTTATAAGATTACATCCTATTAGAATTTATCAAATAATATGATCAAATGTATTTACCAGTTAGCATTTAGCAATTTCTGCTGGCACAATTTGTATAAATATAAAAAGGGTTGTTAAATACAAAGGTAAATTCTAAAAAATAAAGTTTGGAATTGTTTTTTAAAAGCCGGAATTCTAAACACAATACCATGAATTTCATTACTACAACTTCTTTTCCATTTTCATGCACAAAACTAGAATGAGGCTTTTAGCATTAGAGCTTTGGAAGCTCCAAATCAACACACCAAACCAAACACCCTTTGGAATTTCTTGTAATGGGTATCTAGAAAAAAAAACCCCCAAAAAACATCAATTTCTGCTGAAATTATTTAGAAACAAAAATTTGTAGGACATGTTTATGGTTACAACAGACACAATAATAGTACTTTTTTGCCAAATTTGGTGTCTAAATTCTGGTCATAAAAATCTATTAATTTAAAAAAAAAAAAAAAATAAAACTCACCAAATGGGTATTCGATCTCAAAATGCACAATACCATTTTTGCTCCCATAATAAATCTTTAAAGAAAAGTTCCAAATTCCACAATAATCTCCCGACATAAGAATTTTATATCATCAAATCAAAACCGAACAGCCAAAAAAGGGCAGTAGGAGACACCCTTTGAAAATTTCTCAAATTGGGTAACCTATAGACACCCTAAAAGCATCAAATTCTGGTGAAATTGAAAATAACTTAAAATTGGTGGGAGTGATTTATGATTCCAACAGACACCCAAGAAAAAAAAAAGAAAAAAAAAAGCCACTATCAGGCACCCTTAGAAAATTTCCAACAATGGGCATCTCTAAAAACACTAAAAGCATCAAATTCTATTGAAATTCAACAGAAATGGTAATGGGTAGGATTGAATTATGAAAAAAAAAAATTACAACTTCTCCCAAATCGGTGTTGACAGAAACGAAAACATCATCAAATTCTGGTTACCAATGTCCATGAAATCCAAAATCCTATGGAAAAAAAAAATGCCACCTGGATCCGTGAAGAGACAGTAAATGGGATCAAATTCTAACAGAAATTGAGAAAATTGTCGATAAATTGAGAGATTGAAGAGAGATTTTTTACCAGCAAAAGGGGATGAAAAAAATACTTATTTTGAATGACAACTATTGCCGATCTTCTCTCTGTAAAATTCGAACAAGAAAGAAATCTAAAATATGAAAAGGACCTTGGGCCATTTCATCAAACAGTTAGCATGCATGAAATCTGAAAGAGAGAAAAAGAGACACAAAGAGAGGAAGATATCAAACCTATCATGATTGCTGCAATGGAGAGAGAGAGAGAGGAGGGCGTTCACAACCTGTGTTCTTCACAATGGATGCATCAGAGAGAGAGGGAGGAGAATGAGAGAGATGGAGCTGAGATCGGGAGGGAGAGACGATTAGGGAAAGGAGCTTTGGGACTGCTCTCATTAGGGAACGTAGAGAGAGAGAGAGAGGGGGGAGAGAGGGGAGTGGCAGAGGGATTGGGCGCGGCGAGAGAGGGCAGAGGGCAGGGGTGAGAGAGAGAGTGAAGAGGGATTGGGCGCGACTCTTTTTGAGTGCGCGCCCAATTTTGGGCAGGAATTGGACGGTGCTCTGTGGGCCCTACCATGATGTTTGTGTTTCATCCATTCCATTCGTCCATTTTTAAATATCATTTTAGAGCTTTATGCCAAAAATTAGAGGGATTTAAATCTTAGGTGGTCCACACCACATGAGAACAATAGTGATTGGATATCCACCATTAAAATCCTCCTTAGGCCCACTATATTGTTTATTTGACATCTAATCTGTTGATTTGGTCATACAGGACCAAATGAAGGGAAAGAACAAAAATCAGCTTGATCCAAAACTTTTATAGCTACCAAAATGTTTTTAATGGTCGACACTCATTCAACACTGTTTCCTGTAATGTGGTCCACTTGAGACTTGGATATATCTCATTTTTGGTCTCATATTTTAAAATCCATAAAAATATATGGACGGCATGGATGAAACACATACATCATGGTGGGGGCCACAGAGCACTAACCACCAGAGTACTGAGTAAATCCTGTGGGCCCCACCATGATGTATGTGTTTCATCCCTGCCGTCCATCTATTTTTCCATTTCATTTTATGGTATGAGACAAAAAATAAGGTATATCCCAATCTCAACTGGACCACATTATAGGAAACAGTGTTGAATGAGCATCGACCGTTAAAAACCTTTTGGGGGCCATATAAAGTTTTGGATCAATCTGATATTTTTTTCCCTTCATCTGGGCCTGTATGACCTAATCAACGGATTGGATGTTAAATAGAAAGTACAGTGGGCCTTGGGAGGGTTTTAATGGTGGATATCCAATCACTATGGTTTTCATGTGGTGTGGTCCACCTGAGATTTATATCCCTCTCTTTTTTTTTTTGCGTCATGCCCTAATATGATTTGTAAAAATGGATGGACGACATGAATGAAACACATACATCATGGTGGGACCCATAGTTTTGGATGGTCTCGATCATAATATCCACAGATTACAATTTAGATCATAAAATCGATGGTTTGGATTGTCTTGATCATAATATCAATTTTCTGGATGGTCCAGACCAGAATATTTATGGTTTGAATGGTCCGGATCATACAATCAATGGTCTAGATGGTTTGGATCACATTATTGATGGTCAAGATGCTTTGGATCATAATACCCACGGTTTCAATGGCCTGAATCATAATATCAGTTGTGCTCTAGATCAAAATATTCATGGTCAAGATGATCTTGGTAATTGCATCAACACTCTAGATGGTATGGATAATTGTATCGATGGTTGGAATGGTCTAGATCATAATATCCATGGTGGTTTAGTTGATCTGGATCATATAAGATCGATGATCTAGATAATGGTATTTACGATCATCCGTTACGAAATCAGGTGGGCCATACCATCTAAAACTATGTGAAGACATCTAAAAAATATATCTTCACATAGTTTTAGATGGTATGGCCCACCTGAGTTTCGTAACGGATGATTTTTTAGATATCTCATAAGCTAAAGGGGAGACATCAAATGCACGGTGTTAATGTTCGACACACATCATGATGGGCCCATTTTACATGTTTGGTCCATTCACTCTATTCTACTGATCATTACCCTCAATTTGATCAGTTACTCACCTCGATCATACTGCATATGAGAAATATATTGGGCAAACAAGATTGATCAACAATTTGAGTGAATTTTAATTTAAACATCTGAAGCTATTTACTCTTCAATTTGGACTGATCAGATTGTCCAAAAATGGATAAAAGTTGTTCATAATATCAAAAATATATGAATGAATGGAAAACACAAACATCAGCTTAATCCAAAACTTCAATGGCCTCCAAGAAATTTTAAATGGTATAAGTTCAATCACACTATTTCCTGTGGTGTGGTCCACTTGAGCTTTGGATATGCTTCCTTTTTGTTCTCTAGACCTCAAATTATTTGTTAACATGGATGAATGGAGTGGATAAAATAAATAAATAATGGTGGACCCCACAGAGTTTACTCTAGTAAAGGTAACGAGTAACTCAAATGTAGTGGAGAAAGGTTTCCTTACAATATTTGTAATCATATATTAGGCCTGCCTAAATGTGATTAACATATCCAACCCACTCATTATGTGTGTCCCACTTGGATGAGGGGTAAGACTAAGTTTTAACCGCATCCAAGACTCATGTGGGCCCCACCAAGTACTTTTATATTTTTTAGGATGTCTTCACATAGTTTTAAATGGTATGGCCCACTTGAGTTTCGTTTACCGACGATTTTTGAGATATCTCATAATCTAAAGGGGAGACATCAAATCCATGGTGTTGATATTCGACAGACATCATGATGGGGCCCACAAAACTTACTAACATCAATTCTTAGGTTCTCACGAGGTCAGTAAGTTGGGTCACAATTTTAACCAGAATATCTAGCCCATTTTACATGTTTGGTGCATTCACTCTATTTTACTGATCAATACTCTCAATTTGACTAGTTACTCGCCTCAATCAGGCTACATATGAAAAAGATATTCGGTATAAAAGATTGATCAACAATTTCAGTGAAATTTGATTTAAACATCTGAAGTTATTTACTCTTTAATCTAAATTGATTAGATTGTCCAAAAACGATTAAAGGTTCAATTAGTGGATGTGCCTAATAATTTAGTAAATTTATTTTTCACTAATAAATTTAACAATTTTTTTTTTCAAAATGTATATATTTTTTTACTCTTTTAAATAAATATCATTTTTATTATAAAATATTTCAAAAATATTTAAAATACAAATTTTGAACTTTTATTTACAAAATCTCAAAAATTTCAAAATGCCAATTTTTCTCTTCAAAAGCATTATTTTGTTCTCAAAATTTTTCTTAAACATATTTAAAATTTCTAAACTTTTCAATATTCTTTTCCATGTGATATTACAAATTATTTAAATATTACCTTTTAATTTTATATATATATATATATATATATATATATATATATACACACACACACACACACACACACACACACATACACACATTTAGGTTATAGAAAAAAAAATTTTAAAATTAAAACATTTTTACATTATTACCGACGGGTTTTAGCCGTCGGAAAAAAGATTTAGGAAAAACACTTTTCCCGACGACAATTTTCATCGGTAAAAGTCTTATCGCCACCATTTCCATCACCTCGCGAAAATTTACTTTTCAATTTTTTGGTAAAAAATTTAAAAGATCCTTTAACTACGAATATTTTCATAGGTAAAGATGGGTTTTACCTACAAAATTAAAATTCGTAGGTAAAAGTATGAAAAATTCAAAAGACCCTTTAGCTACGAGTAATTTTGTAGGTAAAAGTAACATTTTTTATTTTTTTAATTCGAAAGGCCCTTCAGCTACGAATAGTTTCGTAGGTAAAGACGATTTTCGTAGGTAAAAGTAAGGTTTTCGATTTTTGGTTTTTTTAAATATTCAAAAGATCCTTTAGCTACGAACATTTGCGTAGGTAAAGATGGGTTTTACTTACGAAATTAGAATTCGTAGGCAAAAGTAAGGTTTTTGATTTTTGTTATTTTGAAAATTTTCAAGACCTTTTAGCTACGAATATATTCGTAGGTAAATATGGGTTTTACCTACGAAATTTGATTTCGTAGGTAAAAGTAAATTCAAAACACGTTTTTCGAATTCAAATGACCCTTTAAGCTACAAATATTTTCGTAGGTAAAAATGGTTTTTAGTTACGAAATTTTATTTCGTAGGTAAAAGTAAAGTTTTCCATTTTTTATTATTTTAAAAAAATTAAAAACACCCTTTAACTATGAATATATTTGTAGGTAAAGATGGCTTTTTAGCTAAAAGTAAATTCAAAATATGTTTTTCAAATTCAAATCACCCTTTAGCTACGAATATTTTCATAGGTAAATATGGCTTTTAGCTACGACATTAGATTTCGTAGGTAAAAGAAAAGTTTTCCATTTTTTGTTTTTAAAAAAAATTAAAAACACCCTTTAGCTACTAATATATTCATAGGTAAAGATGGCTTTTAGCTATGAAATTTGATTTCGTAGGTAAAAGTAAATTCAAAACACTATGGGTGAAAAATTCAAATGACCCTTTTAGCTACGAAATTAGATTTCGTAGGTAAAAGTAAAGTATTCCATTTTTTGTTTTTAAAAAAATTAAAAACACCCTCTAGCTACGAATATATTCGTAGGTAAAGATGGCTTTTAGCTATGAAATTTGATTTCGTAGGTAAAAGTAAATTCAAAACACATTTTCGATTAATTCAAATGACCCTTTTAGCTACGAAATTAGATTTCGTAGGTAAAAGTAAAGTTTTTCATTTTTTTTTTAAAAATTAAAAACACCCTTTACCTACGAATATGGCTTTTAGCTAGGTAAAAGTAAAATCAAAATATATGTGAAAAATTCAAATGACCCTTTAGCTACGAATATATTCGTAGGTAAAAATGACTTTTAGCTACAGAATTAAATTTCGTAGGTAAAAGTAAAGTTTTTCATTTTTTGTTTTTTAAAAAATAGGTAAAGATGGCTTTTAGCTACGAAATTTGATTTCGTAGATAAAAGTAAATTCAAAACAAGGTAAATATGGCTTTGAGCTACGAAATTAGATTTCGTAGGTAAAAGTAAAGTTTTCCATTTATTATTTTTTTTTATAAATTAAAAACACCCTTTAGCTAGAAATATATTTGTAGGTAAAGATGGCTTTTAGCTACGAAATGAAAAGTAAATTCAAAACACGTTTTCAATTTTTTGGAAATTCAAATGACACTTTAGCTACGAATATATTCGTAGGTAAAAATGACTTTTAGCTACGTAATTAGATTTCGTAGGTAAAAGTAAAGTTTTCCATTTTTTGTTTTTTAAAAAATTAAAAACACCCTTTAACTACGAATATATACGTAGGCAATTAAAGATGGCTTTTAGCTAAGGTAAATATGGCTTTTAGCTACGAAATTAGATTTTGTATGTAAAAGTAAAGTTTTCCATTTTTTGTTTTTTTAAAAAATTAAAAATTAAAAACACCCTTTAGCTATAAATATATTCGTAGGTAAAGATGGCTTTTAGCTACAAAATTTCATTTCGTAGGTAAAAGTAAAGTAAAAATTCAAATGACCCTTTAGCTACGAATAATTTAGTAGGTAAAGGTGGCTTTTGGAAGACTCTTTTGCTACAAATATTGTCGTAGGTAAAGATGGGTTTTACCTACGAAATTAAATTGCGTAGGTAAAAGGAAAGTTTTCGATTTTTGGTTTGGTTGAAAAATTCAAAAGACCCTTTCGCTACGAATATTTTCGTAGGTAAATAAGGGTTTTACCTACGAAATTTAATTTCGTAGGTAAAAGTAAACTTTTTGATTTTTTGTTTTTTTGAAAAATTCAAAACACCATTTAGCTACTAATATTTTCGTAGGTAAATATGGCTTTTACCTATGAAATTTAATTTCGTAGGTAAAAGTAAAGTTTTCAATCTTTTGAAAGTTGAAAAAGTCAAAAATGATCTTTTAAAAGTTGAAAAAGTGAAAAGACCCTTTACCTACGAAAATTTTCGTAGGTAAAGATGTCTTTTACCTACGAAATTGCCTACGAAATTGAATTTCGTCTGTAAAAGTCATCTTTACCTACGAAAAAAATTTTCGTAGGTAAAAGTTTCGCAGGTAAAAACCATATTTCTTGTAGTGTGAATCACTGTTAGTGCTTCAATTTCATATCCCTTTGGTTGTCAAATTTTGTAGTGCCAAAACCTATACGTCTTGTACTTCTTGTGTTTCTTGTTTATGGCTACACACTGCTTCAAGACAAGATCATGAATGAAGAATGTTTTCAAGATAAGATCATAAATGAAGAATGTTTGCAAGACATGTCATGGATGAAGTCTACAAGAATAGAAGACTTTAAGTTTGCTTCTAACAAGTTCAAGATCAAAAGACTTCATCAAGACAAGTCAAGAAAGTACCAAGCTCTAGAAAGCCGTCAACTCGATTCAAGCTTCTCCTTCAAGATTATCTGAGAATACAGACCTTCAAGACTTCAATGTTCATCTCACTTCAAGGTTTGTTTGACCTTAGATTGACCTTAGGTTGGTCTATATGATAGGTCATTCTGGATATATAATCCGAATATTTTAATATGCTTGTTATGACTGTTCTAAGACCAGTCCTAAAAATCATAAGACCAGTCCTAGCTTTGCTTCGACCAGTCTTAGGTTTCTCAGGACCAGTCCTAGGTTGTTACAGATTTTTAGATTTTCCTAGTTGTCCTTCGACCAATCCTGGACTTGCTTCGACCAGTCCTGGGAAGTTCTACGACTCATCCTTCGACCGGTCGTAGTCCTACGACTCGAACTCCAGCGACCTATCTAGGGTCCTACGACCAGTCGTACGTGACACACGACCGGTCGTAGGTTACCTAAGACCAATCATGATAATAGCTAATCTAATCCCACGGAAATCTTTCAAAATCTTTGAAGCTACGACCGGTCCTAGGGATCCTAAGACCAGTCGAAGATGGGATTTTTTCAGGCTATAAATAATGCACGAATTTCAGAGTTTTAGACATTCCATTACATTCAATTCAAGCGATTTAAGGCTATACTCTGAGATAAGTTATGATTATTTTTTTAAGCTACTGTGCATATTTAATATTCCTTTTGTTAGCATTATTCTATTGTGATTTTGATCCACATTCCAATCTCATTTAGAAAACAGGAATTTGTGATATTCCTTCTTCTGGGATCAAAATCAAATAGGCCTTGCTCTTCTTGATTTAATCTAAAATCAATTAGACATAGAACCATTCTTTAAGTGAGTATTGGACATTGAACGACTTATCATACATCTACTCCGATTAGTTCTACTGGGCTACTTCAAAAGGAGATCCAGGTATTTTACTTTGTAATTTACTTTTCTCTGGTTTTGTTTGAGATTTGCCAGAAAAATCTCATTGTATTAGTTATCTGAGGAGAGCCAGAAAACTTAGATTGTGGGGTTTTTTGGATTGTGTAAGCCTGAGATAAAAAGACACAATTGTGAAGGTTTTGGGTGAACCTGTGAAAACCTATTTTGAGAGTGCATGCTAATATCCCCTGTGTGAGGATATTAGGAGTGGAGTAGCATTCTGTGTGGCTGTTGGCTAACAGTTGGTGAATACACAGGTGAACCACTATATATCATTGTGTTATGGATGTGCTTGATTTTTTTATTCATTTATTCCTTCAGTATTGTGGATTGCTTTTGTGGATGAATGTTGTAATTTTCATTTCAAGCAAGTGTGGTTGAATGGTGTAATAACTTAGGATTTATTTCTGTAAGTTATTCTTGATTTATTTTCCATATAATTTGTGATTTCTAGATTGTTCTAGAAATAAAGTTGTCCTACCATAAGCCATTGGTTTTTGGTGTAAGGTTGTCCTTAGAACTGATTCAGTATCATTCTCATATTTCATGTGCTTTGAGATTGTTATTATTTCAGTATTGTTATTTATATCTTTTATTATTCCGCTATTTTAAGTTTTATTTAGCATTGCCCTATTCACCCCCCTCTAGGGCATATAGCTAGGCCCTTTCAAGTGGTATCAAAGCCAAATAGCTCGTGCTTATTGCTTATTTATTAGATTTATTTCCTGAGCTAACGATCTAAGCTATATTAAGATATCAAATTTTGATAGCCTATCTATCACTAGGCCACCACCCTTTAATGGCATAAACTATGCCTATTGGAAAGCAAGGATGAGAATCTTTCTCAAATCCATGGATGAAAGTGTGTGGCTGGCCACAGTGAACGGATGGAAACTACCTATCATTGAAGTAACTGATGAAGATGGTTCAAAATCAATGAAAGTAATATCTTATGCCCTTTGGACCACACTTCAGAAAAGTGAGAGTAGTGCCAATGCAAAAGCATCAAATGCAATTACTTGTGCATTGTCACCAGATGAATTCAAAAGAATCATCTCGTGTGAAAATGCTAAACAAGCATGGAATCTTTTAGAAATGACACACGAGGGTACATCAATTGTCAAGATATCTAAAGTCCAACTCCTCACAACTAAATTTGAAGAAATTCATATGGAGGAGAATGAAATATGGACTTCTACACTAGATTGAATGACATTGTAAACTCAATGTGGGGTCTTGGTGATAGAATCCCAGAAAGTAAAGTGTATGCAAAGATACTATGCTCACTTCTTGAACGGTTCAATTCAAAAGTAATCGCGATTCAGGAACTTCGTGATATGGATAACATGAGGGTTGAGGAACTAGTTGGTTCTTTACAAACCTACGAATTGAACTTTAAAGCTCCAAAAGGAAAATCAATTGCTCTCAAATCATCTAAAAATATTCTACAAGAGAGCACTTCGGACTTTGAAAATTCCGAAGATGATATGACACTTTTTGTAAAAAGGTTTTATAAAATTTTAAAAAATAAGGAAAAAGTAGATTTTAAAAAATCAAATGATAAGAGACAATCTAAACCTAGAGCTCGAAAATCTTTGAAATATAGTTAATGTTACAACTGTCAAGAGTATGAGCACTTGGCTAACAAATGTCTTAAAAAGGACAAATAAAAAAGGAAGAGTATGTTGGCTACTTGGGATGAATCATTTGATTCGGAATCCTCTTCGAAATCAGAAGATTCTGAAAATGAGTCGGGAGATGATATTAAAGGCCTTATGACTCTAGCCAAAGTCACTTTTTCAGATTATGATGAAGTAACTAGCGAAGAGAATCTGAATAGTGATTGCGACAATGAAGATGATCTTCAGGATGCATACAATGCCCTTTATAAGGAGAGTTGTAAAATTGCTGTCAAGCTTAAATTATAAAAGGAAAAATTTTATAAACTTAAAGAAGATTATGAGTCTTTTGTTTTAGAAAAATCTCATATTTTCGATTTTTTTTTAAAAGACCAAATGTGATTTAAAAATCAAAACCTCCCAAGTTGATGATTTGAAATCCGAGAACGAGAAACTCAAAAATGAAGTAGCTTCTCTTTTGAGTTTGAAAGACACTTGAAGATATGCCCAAGGTGATCCTAAATTAGAAAAATTGTTATCCGGATCAAGAAAATGTGGCGATTGATTCGGGTTGGGCTATGATAAGAATACTTCTCCTAAACAAAAGAATACTGCTCCTAAGTTTGTGAAAGGAGAGTCTTCGAACTCAAAAGTAAAGAATACTTATCGAGGTCTTCCAAAAAATTCGAGGACCCTTCAAAAACCTAAAAATAGCCATGCCAACTTCAATCTTCAAAACTGAAATCCTTTGGTTGAAAAGATTATTGATCTTCTCAAGGAGCTATTGAAATTTAACTCTATAGGTCATTTGTATAACAACAGACAGAAAAAGTCCAACTACACTCCTAAACCCAAAATAATACTGAAATGGGTTCCTAAAGTTGGCTGCTTGGTTGCCCACACTGCTTTCAAAGCTACAAGCCATTTAAAGTGGTACCTAGACAGTGGTTGCTCCAGGCATATGACAGGCAACAAAGCTTTATTCACCGATGTAAAAGATAGGATGGATGGGTCAGTCACTTTTGGTGATGGAAGCAATTGCAAAATCGTTGGCCAAGGTATGGTTCATCTTTATAACCTTCCCTTATTTAAAAATGTATTGTATGTTGAGGGCTTGAAACACAACCTACTGAGTATATCTCAGATATGCGACAACAACCATAATGTAAAGTTTTCTAATTAAGGTTGTGAGATTGTTAATAAAGAGGGTTCTGTTATATTAACTGGTCGCAGAACTTTTGAAAACTGCTACATCGTTAGTGATGCAAGCTCATCTACTCAATCGTGTTACATGGTCCATACTGATGAGATTGAATTATGGCATAAACGCCTTGGACATGTACACTACCGGAACTTGTTTAGATTGAGCAAAAGAGAACTTATAAGAGGTCTACCCAAATTACAAAAAGTAGACAAAATATGTGGTGAATGCCAGTTGGGCAAACAGATTAGGAGATCTCACAAGAAAGTGAACTATAATACCACATTTAGACCTCTCGAGCTTCTCCACATGGATCTCATTGGACCAACTAGAACAGAGAGTCGAGGTGGCAAAAAATACATCTTGGTTATCGTAGATGACTTTACTAGATTCACTTGGGTATTGTTCTTAAAAGAAAAATCTGAAACCCTAGATGAAGTAAAGAAGATCATCAAACGAATCCAAAATGAAAAAGGTTCTCAAGTTTATAAGATCCGTGGTGATCATGATCTGAATTCGAAAATAGTAGTTTTGAGAAATTCTGTAGCAATCATGGAATATCACATGAATTCTCTGTGCCCAAAACTCCTCAACAAAATGGTATAGTTGAGAGAAAAAATAGAGTGCTTCAGGATATGGCTAATGTCATGTTAAATAGTATGAAGCTCTCCAGAAATCTTTGGGCTGAAGCAATTAATACTGCCTACTAAATTATTAATCGTGTTTATACTAGTAAATCTGAAAATAAGACTGCTTATGAGTTATGGTTCAAAAAGAAACCTACTGTCAAATACTTTCAAATTTTTGGCAGTAAGTGTTACATTTTACGAGATCATGAAAATTTGGAAAAATTTGATACGAGGAGTGATGAAGGTATTTTCCTTGGATATTCCTTAAACAGTCGAGCCTATAGGGTTCTAAATAAAAGAATAGGTGTGATTCAAGAGTCCATCAATGTAACGCCCTGAAATTCGGGGGTCGAGTATGAACTCAACTCCCGAGTTCCAACGCATCACTTATGCAACATACACAATAATGGTTAAATGTTGTCTGAGTTAGCGCAATAAACATGAATGAGATTATACCAAAACAGTAATTCATACTCCAGTTCAATTGTATAAAGGCAAGCGGAAGACTGGAATTTTATATTCAAAATATGTAAAGTATCAAAATTTTGTGAACTTCAGAGTATGAGTACTAACTGAGTACCAATATACACGTATTGTTTCTAAGTCAAAAATCAAAATACAATCCTCAAAGAGGCCTCAGTAAATCCGCGATGCGATGCAGCCGGCCTAAGCATAGCCGTCAGAGTACTGCATAAAGGAGAACTCCTCCTGATCCTCCTCGAAGTCGAGCTCTGGCTCCTGAACAGAGGCGCCATCTACACCTGCGACAGAGTCTGGTGGGTGTTGCAAACACCGTCCCGTAACGTGGGAGTGAGTAGCTAACTCAGTGGAACATTAAAGCATAGGTTAACATGTTATCAAATCAATCAAGCAGTAATGATAACGCAATACAAATCAAACATTTCTAATTACTCTTGTTAAGTGCAAAATGATATGACATGATGCTGTATGCCCTTGCCAAACCACCCTCAAGCGACATCATCTTACGTTCGCGAATGCTAACTCCCTCGGCGCCACATCTACAAAGCACATGCGGTGCGATGATGTTCATGATTACCAAGTTTTTATTAATCCATTTCAACCAAGAAGATTGGGAAACTAAGGTACCTCCCTTGTATCATTCCCAAACATGATCCATTCTAGGGTCGTCAATCCTAGCTAATCTCATACGATATTATGGTTTGAGAAGCGTAGTGAAGGCATCGCAAAGGGCTCGTCACCCGTCAGCGCGGATACAGATCTCACCGTATGCGGCTCAATTGCTGGCCGTTAGCTCAAGTACATATCTCACCGTACACGGCTCAATCACTAGCCGTCACCAAGTACAGGTCTCACCGTACTCGGCTCAACTCATACTCTAGAATTCTTGTGAAAGACTCGTCGCTAATCAGAGACACTTGGAGTACACTCGAAGATACTACGGAGGACTCGTCGCTCGTCAGCACGAGCACAGGTCTCACCGTACTCGGCTCTCGCCGTAGGTATCGACGACTCGAATATAGTGTCCCATACCACCATAATCGGCTCACGAGTTTGGTTGTGCAATGGTCACTACGGGAGGCACATGACCCCAGCATAGGCCGACAACTCGACTACGGTGTCCCATACCACCATGCCCGGCTCATGCGTCTTAGCGGATCGAGGTACCATGGTTAACGGGATCGCCACTGGTAAGTTTGGTACCATAGGTTCAAGCAGTAGCGACCAAACATGGTGAACATACATATACACATATCGGTTTGCTTGACGAGCCTGACTAGCTCGAGCGCACCACAAGTTGAGCGATATGGAGCGCAAAAGCACTCCGTGTGGCCAACCACTATCGCCAACCGAAGTACGACTCGGGTTCGCCAGACACGTCCATCGTGGCGATATAAATCTCGGCCACAACCGTAAGTCTGGTACCGAATGTGTGGACTATAGGCATAGTCCCAAACTCAATCAGTTGTAGAACATAAAGTAAAGCATGAGGTAAAGCATGTATTATAAAGCATGAAGTATAGCATGTTATAAGGCATGTTGTAAAGCATGTTGTAAAGCATGTTATAAAGCACTATACACATAGGGATACCAATACTTAGAGTTCATAGGTGAGTGGTTAGAGTGAACAACCACATGGAGAGTGTCATATGTGACACTAAGGTAGCGGAGAATCCCATCTCAGCACCTAACTAAGGTTCTAACACTTACACACTTACACTCCCAAGTGATTTCACCAACACTTGGAATGCAATATTTTAACATACATGACGTATGTTAGAGAAATGTATACTAGGATTGTCCCTTTACCAAATTAGTATTTTATACAAATACATCATATTCATACAGCAATTAAACATGGCAATCACATCAGCAACTTTTATACGTATAGGGTACTTCTACGTATACCCAATTTCGACATACATAGTGTTTACAAAGGAACATAGATTTCGGCGATTCCTTTCGCCAAGCTAGTATTTTAATCACGTATTGTATAATCATTAATTATATAAATATGTCAAACATTATTCCAAAAGAACTACGTATACGGTATTTCTACAACACGTAATTTCAACATACGGCGCATTTACAAGTAAACATATATTTTAGCGATTCATTTCGCCAAACTAGTATTTTATTCATATGTTATATAATTATACATTAAATAAACATGTCAAGCATTTATCCAAAAAAAATACATATACGGTATTTCTACGTATACCTAGAATATGTGAAATTCCATATTTCACACCGCTAATCAAAACAGGAAACGGAAAGCACTTTGTACATGTGCAATTGCAAGCAGATCATGAATCTACCATTATCTGACATTGAAAGCGTTGAAAACCTTAACTTATACACTTAAAGTCCTCACCTTTGCCTTTGGAATTCCAACAAATCAGCAAGGGTAATAGAGCTTCCGTATACGGGAGATTTCTAGCCTAAAGAGCGGAATCGGTTAGCTTTTACACAACCCACGACGATTCTACCTTGAATCAGACCTAGGGTTAGGGTTTCTTACCTTCAAATGAGGCGGATAACACCGGGAAAACGCCGAGAATAAGGCGGTGTAGGCCGTGTAGCAAGCCAAAGCAGGTGGAGGAAGATCGGCAACGATCTCCAAGTCGTTCTCTCTCTTTTCTCTCTCTTCCTCTAGGGTTTCTCCCAAAATTTGTATGGCTGTGAGAGGGGCTGCTCTAAGCTCCTTTTATAGCCTCAAACATTACGAGAATAGACTTAGGTTCATGGGGTACTGCTTATATAGGATATTCGCCGCTTTTCCAGCTCAAAAGGGAAGTTCTGGTGGCCCTCTTTGAACCAAACGTCAGACTTAAGCTCACCATCAATGGATCCACGTGGGATTACGTTTTTGACTCATTTGGATACGCAGATCGCGCGTGGCGGACCACTTTCAGTTCGACGGTCAGTGGGCCACGATCAGAAATTCCAAGTACATGTAAATGTTCCTGAAATTTTTTTTAATCCGAGGGTGTAATTTGGTCTGATTCTGACGGTCAGGTTGCTTAATACTGACGCGTCAACGAACGATGCCAGATCACTATTCCAGATATTTATTTTGGCTTATGAATAGTGTTTTTCACACTACCTCGCTCCGATTCGAAACGAATGGCCGTGGAATATCGGATAAGGCTGATTTTTGAGATGATTGTTAAGCCCAATGGGGCGGTCCTAGTTCCTTAGCTTCGGGTTAATCGGACTCCCGATGTGCGATCTAGACCTAATACAAAGTTTCGTTTCATTCCCGAGAGCAGACGGGAAATGAGTATGGTTCTAAACTTTAGGGTAACCTAGCGTCACTTGTTCTGCAAGTTTTGGGTCTTGCAGATCGTATTTAAAGCGATCCTAACGGATTTCATAGCTAATTGAGTTTAGTACTTAGTTAACTTTGTTAAATTTCTAAAGGATTTAATCCTACGTGATTTCTGGTCGAGGTGGTACTCGACCCAATGTACGGAAATTTTCAGGTCGTTACAATCAATGTGGTCATTGATGATCATTTGAATACACTTGCTCCGAGTTCAAATGATGATGAAATTCTTATAATCGACAATCAAGATACCTCTTCAACTCAATCTAAACCTAGGATTGTTAAAGATCATCCAACCAATCAAATCCTTGAAAACCCTCTCACTGGAGTTCGTACACGCAAACAACTTGAAAACATATGTAATTATGTTTGTTTTACATCCCAAATAGAACCGGTCAACGTAAAAGAAGGTCTTTCTGACGAAAATTGGATAGTAGCTATGCAGGATGAACTTAATCAATTTGTTCGTAATGATGTCTGGTATCTTGTTCCTATACCTAAAGATAAACACATTATTGGAACAAAATGGATCTTTAAAAACAAGTCTGATGAACTTGGAAATATTATACGAAATAAGGCTAGACTGGTTGTACAAGGGTACACTCAGATTGAAGGCATCGATTACAATGAAACCTTTGCTCTAGTCGCTCGCCTTGAATCTATCAAACTTTTTATTTCCATCGCTTGCTTTAGAAAGTTTAAAATTTATCAGATGGATGTAAAGAGGGCCTTCCTAAATGGCGATTTACATGAAGAAGTTTATGTAGAACAACACTTAGGATTTGAAGACCCCAAGCTTTCAGATCATGTATTTCATCTAAAAAAGGCTCTCTATGGTCTGAAACAAGCGCCCAGGGCATGGTATGAAAAATTGACTAAATTCTTACTTAGTCATAGTTTTCAAGTGGGAAGTGTCGATAAGACGCTATTTGTTAAGAAACATAATAATGAGATTTTAATGGTTCAAATCTATGTAGACGATATTATTTATGGATTAACTTGTTCTAACATGTCTATTGAGTTTGCAGAGTTGATGAAATCAAGACTCGAAATGAGCATGGTTGGTGAACTAAATTACTTCCTAGGGTTACAAGTAAAACAACAACCTGATGGAATCTTCATTTCTCAAACCAAGTATGCTACAAACTTGGTTAAAAGGTTTGGATTTGAGAATGGTAAAAAATTTGATACTCCTATGAGTACAACCTTGAGACTCTCAAAAGACTCTACATGTAAAGATGTAGATCCTAAGCTATATCGTAGTATGATTGGTAGTTTATTACATCTAACTGCTAGTAGACCTGGTATCACTTTTAGCGTTGGTATTTGTGCGAGATATCAGTCTAATCCTAAAGATTCACATCTCACTGCTCTCAAACGGATTATTAGATATGTCGCAAGTACAACTAATTTGGGTCTTTGGTATCCTTTTGATACTAATGTTAAATTAGCTGGGTATTCAGATGCTGATTGGGCTGGTAATATTGATGATAGAAAATCAACCAGTGGTGGTTGTTTTTACATTGGAAACTGTTTGGTTTCTTGGTTTAGCAAGAAGCAAAGCTCAATATCGCTTTCCACTGCTGAGGCTGAGTATATCGCAGCAGGATATGCATGTACTCAACTCGTATGGATGAAACGCATGTTAAGTGATTATGGAATTAATCAAGATTCAATGATCTTACATTGTGATAATTCCAGTGCTATCAATATTTCCAAAAATCCAATTCAGCATTCGCGTACTAAGCATATTGACATTAGGTATCATTACATTCATGAATTAGTTGAAGAAAAAGCTATCTCTTTGGAATATATTCCAACCGATGTCCAACTTGCTGATATATTTACTAAACCGCTCGACAAAAGCAGGTTTACTAAAATGAAATTTGATCTTGGTATGTGCATTTTAAATTGAATATACTTGTCTGCATGTATCATAGTGTACTATATTTTGAATTTTTATGTGTATAAATTTCAATTTTTGTATAAAAATATTTATTTTTGTCGATGCTCGATTGTCAAATACACGCGCACTCGACCGGTCGTGAAGATCGTGAGCATCTTATAATTTGGGAAAAATCACTTTCTTCTTCATTTCCTCTTCTTCCTTCGACGAGTCGTGGCTCGACCAGTCTTGAGATTTCGTGATTTTCTTCAAGATAAGTCGTTTTTCTTCATTTTTATTAAAGATTTATGCTTTCTATGATTTGATTTGTTTATTTCATAAGCTAAATCTTGTCTTTTGTTGATTTTTTAGGGTTTCCTCTCTAAAATTCCAATCTAGAGAAAACCACCACTTCTAGTGTTTTTTTTTTTTTTTTGCTTGCTCCTTAGTAAATCTTATTGAAAATGGATGTTAAAGGGAAAAAGAAAACATCCCATGGTTCATCTTTATCTAGATCTACATCTATAACAAAACGGCAACTTCGGTCACCCGAAGATTATCCCAATGATGTACGGGATTTACGTAGCCGTAAAGTTATCGTTGAGCGTCCTGTAAGTCTCAATCACATTGAACAATTTAGGATTGCCCCTCTCCTTGAATCTGTTGGCTGGGCTAACATTTTGTTTTAGGGTGAGCCTGCATACCAGTCCATTGCATAATCTATGGTTGCATGTATCTCTGATTTTTCCCTTGATAATTTAACGTTCTCAATTGTTACTAGAGAAGGGAAATTTCTAATAGATCGACATTTGATATCAGCTATTATGGATATACCTATCAAGGATGAAGGTATTCCGATTCATACATTATATGACAAACCATCAGAATTAGAAAAACAAATGTTGATAAGAGATTTATGCAATATGGAAGTATAATGGACGCACAAAGGAAATGCGCTCCCCTCAAAATTTTTATTACCCAGATACAGAGTTTTGCATCGGATCTTTATTTCAAACTTGTATCCTCGGTCCGGCAATAAAACCGAGTTGACTACCTTCATGGTTCGGGTATTGCACTCTGTTGTGTCCGGTATCGTTGTCTGTTTACCTTCTTTGATATGTCATTTTATCATTCAGTTTTATCTTCATCCGGGTCATAGTGATATTCCATTTGGTTATCTTATGACTTGTTTAGCCACAAATATGCTTGTTGCTTTACCTGAGAATGAGGCACCAATTCATCATCTTTTATTCAATAATACTAATTTAAATAAGATGAAGTTGAATTTGCTTCCTGGTCAATTCTATGAAGATGGTGGTGAAAGTGCTAAAGCAGGAAATGAAGGGGAATCAGCTGATCTTCCTCCACAGGCTGATATAAATATGGATGATATATTTGAAGAAATTGAAACTGACTCCCAAAATAATTCTGATTACAATCCCTCTTCTAGTTATGATGCACGTCTAAGTGCATTGGAGGAGAAGGTTTATAACCTGAGTGTAACCCATGATGTGCAATTTAAATATATGCGAAAATATCTTCGTTGCATTAATAGGGGCTTACTTCAGATTGATCTAACCATCCCTGCTCCTTCATCTGGATCTGATTAGGTGTCCTTTTTTGTTTTTATATTATATTTGAATATGATGGATTCTGTATTATTATTACGGTTGATGACTTTGGTTGTATGTTTGGTTTTATTGTATATCCTTTATTTGGATTGATGACATTGAAGTGTTGTACTAATTTGATAATTAATCTTGACTCTTCATATGGTGTTCTCTTTTCTTCTCTGGCCTTCCCTTGTCATTTTGTGACAAAAAGGGGGAGTAGTATGGAACGGGGGAGAAAGGGAGAGAGTAATTGAAGTAATTGAAAGAGAGAGAATATGGTTGATTGTTTCTACTCACTTAGGGGGAGTAGAGTATTTTTTATAGCTCTGATAGCTCATGATTCTTTCTTCATTTCACTCTTATATTAATAAATGTATTTTTTCACAAATTTGACAAAGGGGGAGATTGTTAGTGCTATGATTTCATATCCCTTTGGTTGTCAAATTTTGTAGTGCCAAAACCTATATGTCTTATACTTCTTGTGTTTCTTATTTGTGACTACACACTGCTTCAAGACAAGATCATGAATGAAGAATGTTTCCAAGACAAGATCATAAATGAAGAATGTTTGCAAGACATGTCATGGATGAAGTCTACAAGAATAGAAGACTTTAAGTTTGCTTCTAACAAGTTCAAGATTAGAAGACTTCATCAAGACAAGTCAAGAAAGTACCAAGCTCTAGAAAGCCGTCAACTCGATTCAAGCTTCTCCTTCAAGATTATTTGAGAATACAGACCTTCAAGACTTCAATGTTCATCTCACTTCAAGGTTTGTTTGACCTTAGATTGACCTTAGGTTGGTCTATATGATAGGTCATTCTGGATATATAATCCGAATATTTTAATATGCTTGTTATGACTGTTCTAAGACCAGTCCTAAAAATCTTAAGACCAGTCCTAGCTTTGCTTCGACCAGTCTTAGGTTTCTCAGACCAGTCCTAGGTTGTTACAGATTTTCAGATATTCCTGGTTGTCCTTCGACCAGTCCTGGACTTGCTTCGACCAGTCCTGGGAAGTTCTATGACTCAGCCTTCGACCGGTCGTAGTCCTACGACTCGAACTCCAGCGACCTATCTAGGGTCGTACGACCAATCGTAGGTGACACACGACTAGTCGTAGGTGGCCCACGACCGGTCGTAGGTTACCTAAGACCGGTCGTGAGAACAGCTAATCTAATCCCGTGAAAATCTTTCAAAATCTTTGAAGCTATGACCGGTCCTAGGGATCCTAAGACCAGTCGAAGATGGGATTTTTTCAGGCTATAAATAGTGCACGAATTTCAAAGTTTTAGACATTCCATTACATTCAATTCAAGCAATTTAAGGCTATACTCTGAAATAAGTTGTGATTATTTTTTTAAGCTACTGTGCATATTTAATATTCCTTTTGTTAGCAATATTCTATTGTGATTTTGATCCACATTCCAATCTCATTTAAAAAAGAGGAATTTGTGATATTCCTTCTTCTGGGATCAAAATCAAATAGACCTTGCTCTTCTTGATTTAATCTAAAATCAATTAGACATAGAACCATTCTTTAAGTGAGTATTGGACATTGAACGACGTATCATACATCTACTCCGATTGGTTCTACTGGGCTACTTCAAAAGGAGATCCAGGTATTTTACTTTGTAATTTACTTTTCTCTGGTTTTGTTTGAGATTTGCTAGAAAAATCTCATTGTATTGGTTATCTGAGGAGAGCCAGAAAACTCAGATTGTGGGGGTTTTTGGATTGTGTAAGCCCGAGATAAAAAGACACAATTGTGAATGTTTTGGGTGAACCTGTGAAAACCTATTTTGAGAGTGCATGCTAATATCCTCTGTGTGAGGATATTAGGAGTGGAGTAGCATTCTGTATGGCTGTTGGCTAACAGTTGGTGAACACATAGGCAAACCACTATATATTGTTGTGTTGTGGATGTGCTTGATTTCTTTATTCATTTATTCCTTCAGTATTGTGGATTGCTTTTGTGGATGAATGTTATAATTTTCATTTCAAGCAAGTGTGGTTGAATGGTGTAATAACTTAGGATTTATTTCTATAAGTTATTCTTGATTTATTTTCCATATCATTTGTGATTTCTAGATTGTTCTAGAAATAAGGTTGTCCTACTATAAGCCATTGGTTTTTAGTGTAAGGTTTTCCTTAGAACTGATTCAGTATTATTCTCATATTTCATATGCTTTGAGATTGTTATTATTTCAGCATTGTTATCTATATCTTTTATTATTCCGCTGTTTTAAGTTTTATTTGGCATTGCCCTATTCACCCCCCTCTAGGACATATAGCTAGGCCCTTTCAATCACACATATAGAAAAGCAATCACAGACACAGTCATTTTATAGTGGTTCGACGATAAGTCTACTCCACTCCCGACTGCCACACTCAACCCTTGAGTGTACCGAATTTCACTAAGGAGGTTTTTGAGGGTTCACCTCAAACCTAAGGTTTTAAATCAGGTTCACCTTCAACCTTTACACAGGTTTTACGTGGTTCACCTCAAACCCAGAGTTTTGCTGGTTCACTCCTAACCAGATGTTTATGCGCTCCATAGAGCAAGGGTCCACACAATACACCCGGATTTTAGACCACACAGGTCAAGGACCTACACAAGGACCTAACAGTTTATGCCCTACACAAGAGCAAGGGTCCACCCTGTGCACCCACTACATACACTCCCGCTGAAGGCCTCCTTGAGGACTTCGAAGGGTGAGAACCACTTAGGACCAAGACTTAGGAAGGAATGATCACAAGTGTCCTCTGGACTCTGGATACTTACAGATAAGTTGATGAGTCGCGTTAAGCACAACGCCAAAGATCTTCTCCTCCTTGTTGACAAAGAGTCTTCAGCTGCCTTGATCTGCAACACAAGATGATATACCAATGCTTGGCTTCGGGTTGGGTCAAGGGTGAGATGGAATCCTACTTTCTAAAGATTTTTCTATAAGGAAGATAGAGTGGTTCCTCTCTTATGCATTTAAGGCATCCCAACATAATGATTTGCCATTAAGGTAGTAGCTGGAGGATCCTTGAATGTGAAAGTTCATTCTCTAATCCACTCTATTAAATATCAATGGTGAGGGTGGATTGGAGGATGAACTCCCTTGAGAGAAAGGGCTTTAGGTATAAGATATAATTTGAAACACTCAAAAGCTCTCTCTACTTTCTCTCACAGCAACAAAAGACAAGTCCTCTATAAATAGGCAAAAAGTTCTAACGGATATAAAACGGTCACATTTATGACAGAGTTCGATATCATTAAGAAGGTTCGATATCATCGAGCGTATACTCTCGATGGCAACAATGGTCCGCTCGATGACTCGGACTCGATGTAATACACTTTTGAAATTCTTTGCCAATTGGTCGATGAATCGAAGCTATGTCGATGTCATTGGATTTCAGACTCCGATTCCATCGAAGTCAGATTCGATCATCGACACATGAAAATTAAGAGAGACTTGACTTTGAGATATTTCAGGTTTTCATGAATGATCGGGGGAACCATCGAGGTTATCGAAATTTGAATGTCGATGATATCAAGATCTGAGTCGAGGCATCGATAATTCCAGTAGATTTATCTTTGAACTTGCTGGACAAATCATGGCTTAGTTCGATGCAATCGATCAGGTGTCGATATCATCAATATTTGAATATCGATTAAATCAAAAGGCCCCCGATCATAGTTAAAAACATCCTGAAATAACTGTTGTAAGAAATGCGCGCCCGCCATTAATATCATCGATGAACCTCCGATCTTATCGATATTTGATTTTAGATCATATCGGACGGTCATCGATATATCGATGAATTTTGAGATTTTCATTAAAAAACAGGGGCGCCGAAAATCAACCTATCGATCTTATCGAGCCACTCCCGATGGTCTCGAGATTTGAATATCGATGGTATCGATATGCGTATCGATACATCGATTATTCGCCACTACCAAAAAAATGACCAAAGGCTACAGACTATTCTGGTTTTTTGCCACGACTATAAACCGTAGCTTAGTTGCTACGGCTTAACACTGTAGCCAAAGCTGTCCAGACCGTAGCGAAAAGCTAACCTTGCCAGACATACATACAACCTTAGATACCTCACAAGGGACTTTACGAGGCCCATTAAAATGTGTGTAATCCATCTAATACGTCTATCCGTTTTTTAAGAATATTTTAGTGCAAGAACTGAAAAAAAGATGTAGATCGAAAGCTCGAGTGGAACACACGGTAGGAAAGAGTAGAGATTAAGCCATTGATCGATGGTGTGGATGAATTAGACCTTATATTTGCCTAGATGTTAGGTTCGTTCCTTATTAAAAAATTTACAAAATTAATGGACGGAGTGAATGTTTCGATTGCATCAAGATGGACCCCACAAAGCCCTTCACAAGGTTGTCTATCCAGATCCCGTCAAATGTGAACCGTGGAGGGGCCGTTACGGATTGATCAATTACTACGGTCATACTCGATTTTCACTACGGTTAAAAACCATAGCAGAACCGTAGCAAGAAAAAATGCGAAAAACTGCGCTACCTTTTGCTTTTCCCCCTCTTCACAAAATTCATTTCCCTCCCCTTACTCAACCCTATTCCCCCCTCATGTGTGTCCCTCTCTCCCCCCTCTCTCTCTCTCAATCTCCCGCGCCCCTCTTCTCAATCTCACGCCTCCCTGCATGTTCTCTATCTCTCTCAATCTCCCGCGCCCCTTCTCTCTCTAGCTCTCTCTCTCTCTCGATCTCCCACGTCCCTTTTCTCTTTCATACATTTCAAAAATTTTAAAACGGCGCATCACACCAGAAATCCCTTTTGTCACTTTTATATTTTCCCTCATCGTTGTAGTTGTTGTTGTTGTTATTGCTCCTGTTTTTGTTGTTGTTGTTGGTTGCAGTGCCGCTGTGGGTAGGTGTAGCTGCCTTATTTCTCTCTCTCCTTTCATCCCCTTATAATCTGGCACATACACTGCTGGTGTGAGTGTAAGTAGATCGAAGGAAGAAAAAAAAAACAGGCAATAACAAGGAACTAATCTCTTTTGGGTATGTTTGAATTTGCTTCTCTCTTTCTCTCTGTTTTTTTTTTCTTTTGTCATTATCTTTGTTGGGTTCTTCGGGAAAGGTAACGAGGTGAAGCAAAAAACAAGAAAAACAGATTCTTTGAAGATTTGTATCTGAAAATGCATTCATCTGAGATGATGGGTTCTTTCTCTTTTCTCCCCTTTTGTTGTTTGGCTCACTTTCTTGATTTCTGATCTGTGTCTTGTTCTGGTTGTGAGCAGTAATAGAAACAGAGGTTTTTTTTTGTTTTTTTTATTTTTTTTTAAATGCATTTATGGCTCTTCTTAGTTATTTTCTTCATCTGTGATGGTGTTTTCTTCTGCTGATTTTCTTTTCTTAAAGTCTTGATATTTTGGTCTTCTTTAGTTATCATCTGGGTCTTTTGGCCACTGATTCGTAGAAGGGGTTTTTTGTTTTGTTTTTTTTTTTTTTCCTTTCAATAGAAAGCTGTTTCTTTTTGTGGGTCTTTGCCTAGTTCCTTTTTGCTTTCTTTCTTATATCTGTTTTGTTGTACATTATTTCATCTGCGTGTTTGATATTGACAGATGCACTTTGCATTTCTATGATCTTCTCTTCTGATGACTTTCTTGTATGTGGGTCTTGATTTCTTGATCTTGGTTTTTTTTTTTTTTTTTTACAAGTTCTTTTATTTTCTTTGAAAAAAAAATAGCTTGATTTCTGATTTTTATATACAGAAATATGAAAATCAATGGAGTGTCCTGATAGATGATGGACAACCCTGCGTGTTATTTAAAAGCTTTTGGTATATTGATGCTCAGGTAGAGCATATGACTCTTGATACATAAGTACTCAGAACTTGTACCCCTGAAGTACATAAGTTATAACCATCTAAATTGTCTCATAGGGGCCAAGTCACAATCCCAAAATCATATTGTTTAAAAGCCCAAACCTCTAATTCATGGATACTTGTTTGTTGAAATAGGATTATTGGATTTATTTATTTTTTTTTTTCATTCTTAACTATCCAATAAATGTCCACCAATCTGATAGTCAAATAATCAAACGAACAACAATTTTTTCTCACCATTTAACTAAATTCAGAACCATAATCTGGACCATGGTTTTAAGACTCAAAACGAGGTTAATGTGACTTGTTTGAGTTGACTTAGACTCAGTTGGACCTGATCGAGTTTCATACTCTGAGTCACCGCTAACTTGAGCAAGTTATGACTTGACTCTGGGCTGGGTAAGTCAAATCAAGTTGCCAAGTCTTTTAGCCATGATTTGGAAAGTTTATTTGACATATTTGACATATTTGTATTACTGGAATATGAAGGACAACTTATTAAATGTGTTGACGCACTTAGCCATAATGAAAATGATACTATTTAATAGTTAGAAAATGAGTTTCCAATGGTGGAAATCCAAGGAGCAAATTGTATGCTGAATATTTGCCGCTAGAAGTGTAGTATGAAGACATTATTACAATATTTTTAATGTCTGTTTAAAGTCACAAGCCTCACATTTATTTTAATAATCAGAACTTTAAGATAGTGTGTCTCAAACACCAAGTGTTTGAGTGTTCCTTGGCTAACCTTCAGGCTGACCGAGCAGCATGTAGATGTGAAGACTACAGACAACTACACCCTGAGAATGTTTTGCATTGGATTCACCAAGAGGCGCCCTAACTAGGTTAAGCAAACCTGTTATGCCCAGTCAAGCCAAATCAGATGGATTCGCAGAAAAATGAGGGAAATCATGGTTAACCAGCAGATGAACCAATTGCAGAGGCGAAGGCTGAAGTTGTTGGCACTTAAGGTTTAGTGTTTTCATTTTCCCTTTCTATCTTCAAAAAATGCTACTAAGTTCAACTTGTTGATTTATCCTTGCACATCTCTAAGACTTGAAATGTTTTGACACTGCTGTTTAGTTCAGAGGACCTGCAACTCTGATGATTAGATAGGTTGAGTTGCCTGTGTTTCCATTTTATTAGTATCCCAACTAGACCAAACACTTGTTTTGAATGGTGTTATATCATTTTTGCTTGAATTGGGATGTTTATCAACATCCCAGCCACCCCAACCATTTGATTTCACTTCTTAAAAGAAAGTGAAAGAGTGTGCTTCTTTCTCTTAAAGCAATTTATAACCTCTTGACAAGAGTGCAGGATCTCATTCATGCTCCGGTCGAGTCCTTTCAAGCAAATCTTATCAAGGTGAATGTGGCCAACAAGGCCTGTATCCGCTTCTGAACTTTCAGGTATTTGTCGATGCCTTTGGTATTCAATAGAGAAGTCAAAAGCAACATCCTTTAAAGTGACTTTTTTCAAACGATTCTGAACTAAATATGCTACATTCTCCTTACAATGCATTTTCCCGCAGAAGCACTCATTCAAATATAGAATAATTCTCCGATCAATAATATCATTCTTGAAGTTAACTTTGCACAAAAGTATTTCCTTCATCGATTTCCATGAAGAGTTGTTGCTCTGAGAAGAATCAAGAACTGCTTTATATGCAGAATTTGATACTGCAGTAGTAGCTAATACACCAACCGGTTGACCAGCAAGAGAACTTCCAGGAGTATTTTCGTCCACCTGTCCATACTTAAATTGAATTATAGAATTGCTGCAGAGGTTTCTCACTGTCCCATCATAACAGATAATGACATCTCTAATTGTGGCCATTTGATTTTTAAACAAAGTTCCTGGTTCAGTAAGTCCTCTGGAAGAACGGATCAACACTTCCTTGGATGATATGGAATGGACCAACTCTTCATAGGGGGTCAGACCTTGAAAAAAGGAGCTCTTAACTAACCCAAATGCCTCAGAAGGATAGTCAACACCATTAACAAAATACTTATTTTGGAAGTGGAAACTCATATCCTTAACCAAACGCCTTGAATAAAACTTCCCTCGGTCATAAAGTTGAAGCCCCAAAAAGCCAAGTTGTTGAACAACCTTACTGATAGTTGAATCATTTTTAGAATCTATCAAATTACCCAAAGCATATAACTTTAGAATACGAGTCATAGGCAGTTTTACAGTTTTTAGGTAGCTTCATACTTGGAGTGTGTTTTAAGAAACATGACCAGCAAAACCATTAAAGAACGGTTTGTTTATTGTCTGAAATGTCAGAAGCTTCTAACAGAGTTGATCAGACATTGCCCTTCTATGATATTAGATTTTTTTTTGTCACATGCCTTTGGAACTTGAGGAAAGATGTTATGAGCAAACTATGTTACCAACAATACTTTATTAACTGAGTTTTGGGCTGTCAGGAGGCAAACATGCACCAGGTGGAAGTGTGGGAAGAATATGAAGGATAGAATAGAATTAAGGAAGAGGTAATCTGATGTATCCTGAAAGTTTTCGCTTAGGAGATAAAATGGAGGATGCAGTCAGATGGTTCATCATGTGCAAGGATATGACGACGATGATGGTGATGACTTGGCTTCTGTTGAAACAACAAAGTTTTTTTTTCTATCTTCCTAAGTTCAAATACATTTGACTGATAATTTCCTTCTCATCTCCTTAAGAACTGTACTTCTTATCTTGGAATCATCTTAAAATGTTGCAATTGAGGTTGTGGTTGCATTCATGCATTAAGGATCTGTTGGGCCTTCTCTGTGAAGAACGAATTGTGCTTAAAAAAATAGAACAATACATTGCTATTATTTTAGAGATTTAGGGATGTGTTTAAGGTTCTTCTAATAATTCTTTAGAAATTTGGAATCTGCCTTTTATAAATCTTCCCATCTTCATTTGAATTGCTACATCTTGTCTTGGAATTGTTTTAAAATTTTGTGGTTGTGGTTGTGGTTGCTGTTTTGTTCATGCATTAAGCATCTGTTTGGCCTTCTTTGTGAATAAAAAAAAAAAATCAATCTTCATTCCAAGCAGCAGCAGGGAGAGCAAGTGTCTAAAAAATTGAAAATTCACCTTTTGTAAAGCTTGCTTGATGGGAACAAGCACTTGAATTTTCAGGAACTAAAGTTCAATGTTTGTTTCACTGCTTTCCATCTAGCTTCACATAACTGCCTGCTTTCTGAACTGATTGTATTCCGAAGGTAGTCCAGGAACTCAACGGAGTGATTCTTAACCGAGGCCCAAAGCTTTGTAATTTCGTTGAGTGGAGAGGTTACAAATTATAGCTAGTCAACTATGTTTTGAGGGAGCCTTATTTATTTATTTATATGCATGTTGGTTTTACGGAAGTTGAAATCTTGAAAATGTTGGTATAGCTATTGAAATCTTAAAATCACCCAATTGATAAATAGGACCATCTTTTAAAAACTTATTTGAAATCATCCAAAAGAAATACCAAAACTTATTTTGTTGAAATTCCTATCAAAGATACCAAATTAACAAGGTAAAATTGTCATCCCTTGAGTACTCTTGTTCCATGAATTGGATTTGCATGACTCTAGAAGGATGGAAGACTAATGACCTATTTGTTAAATCTAAAATTCGAAGTCTGAATCTGAAGTCTGAATCTGAAATCTGAATTTGAAGTCGGAAAACTAATCACATATGGATTTCAATGGGACAGGCCTAGGGTCAGCTTCTGCCCTGATTTTGAACTATTCAGGCTGGACCTATTCAAAGTTTTGATTTTTACTTTGCCTCATGCAACCCTTTGACAGTCCTACTTCCACATAATATGATCTAGACTTCCAAAATCATAACCAACCATTTTAGCTCTCCTACCTGATATAGTTTTAGATTTCAAATGGGTTAAACAACATTGCATTTCAACCCTTCCAACATTTCAGCCCATAAATTTAGATGTTTTCAGTTGTAGGCAAATGCTTCTTATCTCTGTTAATTGGGATATCCATTGGTCTGGATTATTGAACGTAGGCCCCATTTCAAAGATTGCCTCATCTATATGATGCTCACATGATGGAGTAATGTAAAGGTGCAAGATTTGGTGAGCTAAGTCCACATGTTTTTGTAGTTGCAGGTGCTGCTTACTGGTAGGATCATACTCATGTTTTGTAGTGAAACATATGGTTTCTTCTTCTTGTTTATTGATATGATTCATTGGAAATAGGGCATGCAATGATTATTCAAGTGATTAACAACAAATATTATGATGGGGCTAAGGCAAATCTCTGGTCATGCAGGGTAATCCTTTTTGTTCTTATGGCAAGTTACTTACCTTTTGAAGAAATGAACCTTATGGCATTATATAAAAAGGTGAGTTTGGATCTATGAGCCTTATGTACACTCACAAATACATACATGTATATGTGTGGCTGACATAACTGCATTCGATGCAGATCATTAAGGCAGAGTTTTATTTTCATATGAATGTAAGTACATGTGTAGCTAGTGGATCAACATATCTGGGCTGCCACTTATGGGCTAGTGAAATGGAATTTGTGTTTCATCATTTCAATTTTTTTTCTTTTTAACCATTCTAATATCATGGCTCATGGATCTCTCTCAAGCACAACCTTTCATCTTTTGACTTCCATGTTGGTTTAGCTATGCTTTTTTTATGTCTTGAGAACTTATGGAATATTTTCATTAATGGAAATGAAGTTCCTGTTAGAAGTTGTATTATTTTATATGATTTTTTACTCTTCATGATTGTTTCTGTTTAAAGTGGCTACGAGATGTAAATTTGTGAATTTTCTTGGGCTGGAAATAAATAAGAAGGAAAATATTTCTTTTTTCTTTTTAATTGGTGAAAACAACTTTCATGCTTTAACAAATTTCGATCTGGTGCAGCTTATGAAAGAATGTTTAGATTATGTTCGACAACAAGGCTTGAAGAATGTGTGGTGCTCTTTTTTTAAGCATGGTTAATTTTGATCTTTTTACTAGATGTAACATAGACTTCTCTATTACTTTTGTGTTTCCTTTCTAGTCCGGTACATTGTACTTTCATAAAAGATGCATATTGAGAACTTTTATTTTAGATGAATCTTATAAGACATGGATGCTTAGTCGTCAACACCATCATATAAGCCTTATACCAACTAATTGGGATTGGCTACACCAATAATATTATGCACATAGACATAAAATGCTTGCAATGAATGTTTATGAGTACTTGGTAATTTTGGAGTCCTTGGTTAGGGATTGGGCTGAAAGTACGAGTGCTGGAGCCGACGCTTTCGGAGTCCGAACTCATTCTTTTGAAAAATAGAAAAATGGGTATATTAGTAAATATTAGTAAATTTGTGGTTCAGTTCCTAGCAGGGTGTCCCAAAACGGTTATGTATCGGCTGTAACGGCTGATACATAACTGTAAAGGTGGTACCCATTACGCGATATGGGGCCGTATCGACCGAGTCCCTTTTTGGTACACGTAACGGCCGTTACGGGTGTAACGACCGTTACTGGCCCGTAACGGCGTTACAGGCCTTAGAAAATAGAAAAAATAAATAAAAATTACTTACCTTTTTTTTCTTTTCTTCTTCTTCTTCTTCTTCTTCTTCTTCTTCTTCCTAGGAAGTCATGGTCATGACTTACACGGCTCTGCTACAGTATTTGCGGTTGCTGGCATGCGGTAACTTCTTCTTCTTTGCTTCTTCTTCTTCTTCTTCTTTCTTCTTCTTCTTCTTCTTCTTCTTCTTCTTCTCTCTCTCTCTCTCTCTCTCTCTCTCTCTCTCTCTTCTCTCCCCTCTCTCGGTTTCCCTCTCTCCCTCTCTCGGTTTCTCTCCCTCTCTCTCGGTTTCTCTCTCTCTCTCTCTCGGTTTCTCTCGGTTTCTCTCCCTCTCTCAGTTTCCCTCTCAATTTCCCTCTCTTCCTCTCTTGGTTTCCCTCTCTCCACCTTTTTTTTCATTTTTCGGAGGCGTACTGTGCACCAGTTGGAGGTACGTGTCAGCTTAAGACGAGCGCTGACAATCCTCGAGCTCCGAGTTGTACGAACGGTTCAAAGGAGATCAAAGTTACGTGGGCTCCATAGTGATGTATTTGTTATATTTACACCGTTCATCTATTTTTAAATATCATTTTAGAGCATTAGCCAAAAAATGAATCATATCCAAAGATCGTGTGGACCACACCAAAAATAGCAACGAGATGATGATTTTCACCGTTAAAAAATTCGTAGGCCCACCATAACGTTTATTTTCTATCCAATCTGTTCAAAAGGTCAAAAAGGCCTTAATGAATAGGAAAAACAAATTTCATATTGATCCAAAAGTTCTGTGATCCCAAAAAGGTTTCAATGGTGGACGTTCAATCCCCCACTGCTTTTTGCAGTGTTGTCCACTTGATAATTACATTTGTATTATTTTTCATGTCAAGCCTTAAGATGAGCTCGTCAAATGAATGGATGGTTTAGATATAACACATACCTCATGATCAGACCCATGGGACTTGCGTCAAATGAGTGAATTGGTATGCGTAACACACGTTGAACAATTTTAATAAAATGTATGTGTGCCCCATGAGCCCCACCATGTTGTATGTATTTTATCTATGTCGTCCATCCATTTTGCCACATCATTTTAGGTTATGATTCAAAAAATTAGTAAGATCCAAATCTCAGGTGGGCCACAGCACAGGAAACAGTGGTTATAGAATGCTCACCATTAAAAATTTCTTAGGCTCCACTGTAATATTTATTTTCCATCTAACCTGTTAATAGGGTCACACTAACGTGGATGAAGGGAAAACACACGTCAGCTTGATCTAAAACTTTTATAGCCTCGATAAAGTTTTAATGATAGTCGTTTAATTATTATTGTTTCTTATGGTGTAGTCGACCTGAGCTTCAGATCTGCCTCATTTTTGGGCTCATGCCCTAAAATTATTTGGTAAAATGGATGGATGGTGTGGATATAACACATTCATCACAAGTGGGGTCCAAAAAACTTTGACACTCGTGTGCTACACTTCACAATCTCAGTCCTACCTAATTCGGGCCCTTAAAAAATTGTACACGAGACATGTATTAACTTAAAATCTACCGATTAAATTATGGATTGTAATTGCCAACTTAAAATGTCAAAATCAAATTATTTGAATAGTTTTAATTGTTAATTTGTGTACGCTTATTTTTTAAAATAAGGCCTTTTGATTTTTTTTCATGATCCGCTATCTAATAAATGTCCACCAATTCACAAGTGGGATAATGCTAATAAATTGCATGAATTCGAGGCTGATTTAGTGCATGGATTAGTCCTCTAAGTCAGCCCCAAATTGGCAACACGATCTACCTGAATTTAATTTCATTTATTAAAAGAATTATTGGGAGAAATGATATCAACTTGTTAAGTATATAAATTGGATATTTATAAAATAAAATATATGAATTTTGTAGTCAAATTCAGTTTATTTGGTTCATAAATTCATCAGACAGTCCGATACAACTTCTCACCAAAGAGTAGAATGTTACACCACCATAAACATGTTCCAATTTATAAATGAATGCATATTTGGAATGCTTAGAATATTTCGGATTTAATCCATATTTTTTCATATTTTTTTGGGAAAAAAAAATTTGCACTGTTACGGGCCGTTACGCCCCCGTATCCGTATCAGTCTCGGAGGGCACCGTTATGCCAACCGATACCGATATGGGACACCTTGGTTCCTAGACCAATCTCTCTATCATAATCAAAGAAATCCACATTTTTCTTTGTGTTTCTTACAAGGTTCTCTGTCCTATTTTTGTTTGACTTGAAAGTAAAGGTGATGCATCTTCTTATTTATTCAATCATGGAATGCAGGATGTTACCGTTAAGGTTCTTACAGATCAGGACTTTCATGAGAATCAACTGAAGGACTTTCTAAAGGAGGTATGCGTTTGAAACATTGATAATAATGTTATTGAAATTGTACCCATTTACGTATCCGGATGTGCGTCAGAGCTATCCGGATGTAGAGCGGGGGTCCCTGGAAGGTGAGAACTGCTGTTATGACCATTGGAGGGGCCTGGCCATTTGGACAAGCCTTGTTTATGAATTTGCTCGAAATTAATGGAGCAGACCAGGATGTGTGTCGGAGCTATCAGGATGTTGAACAGGGGTCCCTAGAAGATGGGAACCGCTGTTATGACCATGATGAAGCTGTCCATTTCCTATGGACAACATTAGAGGGGTCTGGCCATTTGGACATGCCGTGTTTATGTATTTGCTGGAAATTAATGGAGCAGACCCGGATATGCGTCGTAGCTATCCGGATGTTGAACGGGGGTCCCTGGAAGGTGGGAACCGTTGTTATGACCATGATAAAGTTGTTCATTTCCTATGGACAACATTGGAAGGGCCTGGGCAATTGGAGCAGGCCATGTTTATATCTGTATTTGCAAGGACCACACCCTTAACCTATAACCTAAACCTATTCTCAAATCCCAAAACCTATAACCTAAACCAAAACCTAAACCTAAAACTAAACCTATAACCTAAACTCAAATCCCTAAACCTTGACTTATAAATTAACCTAAACTTATACTTATAACCTAAAACTATTCCCAAATCCTAAAACCTATAACCTAAACCTAACATTTCCCTAAACCTAAAAGCTAAACTTAATTCCCTAAAACTAAACCTACACCTAATCCTAATCTCAACTCCCTAACCTAAACCTAAACCTAAACTTGAAAACCCAAACTTAAAATCCCGAACATGAACCCGATTTCCTAAACCTAAACCATAACCCATTCTCAAATCCAAAACCTATAACTTAAACCTAAATTCAAAAACCTATAACCTAAACCCGAACCCATTCTCAAATCCCAAAACCTATAACCAAAACTAAAACCAAAACCTATAACCTAAACCCGAACCCATTCTCAAATCCCAAAACCTATAACCAAAACTAAAACCAAAACCTATAACCTAAACCCGAACCCATTCTCAAATCCAAAACCTATAACCTAAGCCTAAACCTAAACCTATAACCTATAACCTAAATCAAAACCTATAACCTAAACCAAACAAAAACCTATAACTTAAACCCGAACCCATTCTCAATTCCCAAAACCTATAACCTAAACCTAACCTTTTTCCTAAACCTATAACATAAACTCAATTCCCTAAAGCTAAACCTACACCTAATCCTAATCTCAACTTCCTAACCTAAACCTAAACTTAAACTTGAAAACCCAAACTTAAACCCAATCCCGAACATGAACCCTATTTTCTAAACCTAAACCCGTACCCATTCTCAAATCCCCAAACCTATAACCTAAACCTAAACCAAAACTATAACCTATAACCTAAACCCAAACCCATTCTCAAATCCCAAAACCTATAACCAAAACCAAAACCAAAACCTATAACCTAAACCCGAACCCATTCTCAAATCCCAAAACCTATAACCTAAACTCAAACCCATTCTCAATTCCCAAAACCTATAACCTAAGCCTAAACCTAAACCTTAACCAAAACCTATAACCTATAACCTAAACCAAAACCAAAACCTATAACCTAAACCCGTACCCATTCTCAAATCCCAAAACCTATAACCTAAACCTAAACCTAAACCATAACCTATAACCTAAACCCAAACCCATTCTCAAATCCCAAAACCTAAAACCTAAACTAAAACCAAAACCTATAACCTAAACTCGAACCTATTCTCAAATCTAAAACCTATAACCTAAACCTAAACCTAAACCTTAACCTAAACCTATAACCTATAACCTAAATCAAAACCTATAACCTAAACCAAAACCAAAACCTATAACCTAAACTCAAATCCCTAAACCTTAACCTATAACCTAACCTAAACCTATACTTATAACCTAAAACTATTCCTAAATCCCAAAACCTATAACCTTAACCTAACCTTTCCCTAAACCTATAACCTAAACTCAATTCCATAAAGCTAAACCTACACCTAATCCTAATCTCAACTCCCTAACCTAAACCTACACCTAAACTTGAAAACTCAAACTTAAACCCAATCCCGAACATGAACCCGATTTCCTAAACCTAAACCCGTACCCATTCTCAAATCCCAAAACCTATAACCTAAACTTAAACCAAAATCATAACTTATAACCTAAACCCAAACCCATTTTCAAATCCCAAAACCTATAACCAAAACCAAAACCAAAACCTATAACCTAAACCCGAACCCATTCTCAAATCCAAAACCTATAACTAAAGCCTAAACCTAAACCTATAACCTATAACCTAAATCAAAACCTATAACCTAAACCAAATTAAAACTTATAACTTAAACCCAAAGCCATTCTCAATTCCTAAAACCTATAACTTAAACCTAACATTTCCCTAAACCTATAACCTAAACACAATTCTTCAGACTAGTTAATATAGATTTCTTCTTCGAGTACTCCATTTAAGAATGAGGATTTCACATCCAGTTCGTAGATCATCCAACTATGATGAGCTGCAAGGGAGATAATCATTCTCACAGTGTCAAGGCGAGCAACTGGGGTGAAAACTTCTTCATAGTCTACCCCATATTTCTATTTGTAGCCTTTTACTACGAGCCTTACCTTATATCGTTTGATATTACTATCGACATTCCGCTTGATTTTATACACCCATTCGAGACCAATGGTCCTCTGGCCTTTAGGGAGTGAGGTTAGATCCCATGTTTGATTCTTCTCTATGGCATGAATATCTTCTTCCATAGCCTTTCTCCAACATTCTTCATTCATGGTCTCCTCGAATGTGAGAGGCTCATGGTCCGCATACAGGGAGATTAAATTCACTTCCTCAGTTTCTGCGTAGATCTCGTTGAGGCTTCTCATTTTGATGGGAGCCAAAGGTGAAGGAGAATTGAGCGAAGATGTGCTGGATGAATTTTGATTTGATGAAGTACTTTCATGGGAGATGGAACATACTCTTAGACTTCAGACATCTGAAGGGGGTGATAGGGTGTCTGCTCCTGATTCACATGCCTCTTTTCTTCATATTCTTCGGCCTCGACCTGATTTTCTTTGACCAAATCTTCCTGGCTCCACTTTTAGGATTCTTCCTCACAGAACTCTACATCTTTACTTACCACCACCTTATTGGTTAGTGGGCTATAAAGCTTTTATGCCTTCGATCCTTCACTATAGCCTATGAAGATGCACTTCTTGCCACGATCATCAAGCTTTTCCTTCTCATTTTTGGAACTTGAGCGTAGGCCACACACCCAAAGATCTTAAGGTGAGCCACGCTTGGCTTGTATCCACTCCATGCTTCCTATGGTGTCATGAGCCTGACACTCTTGCTTGGACACCTATTGAGTAGATAGGCTGTACATGCAACTGCCTCTACGAAGAAATTCTTTGGCAAACTTTTCTCCTTCAGCATGGTCCTCATCATGTTGAGGATGGTGTGGTTCTTCCATTCTGTAATTCCATTTTATTGCAGTGTGTTGTTGCTTAATGCCATGTTCCCTACAATATTCTCGAAAAACATTTGAGGTGTACTGCTTAACACCCTGAAAATTGGGGGTCGAGTGTAACTCAACTCCTGAGTCCCAACGCATCACTTATGCAACATATTTAATGATGCTTGAATGTTGTCTGTGTTAGAGTAATAAACATGAATGAGATTATACCAAAACAGTAATTCATACTCCAGATCAATTGTATAAAAGCAAGCGGAAGACTGAACTGTATATATATGTATGTAAAGAAACAAAATAAACGTTTCATTCTCCAGAGTATGAATCCATCTGAGTCACCATATACATGTCTGTTTATAATCAAAATGTCAAAAATAAACTAGGTACAATCCCTGTAAAACCCGTCGGTCCTGGCAACCTAGTCAAAGCCGCCAGAGAACTGCATATACAAGAACTCCTCCTGGTCCTCGTCATAATCAGGCTCTGCCTCCAGAGTCATCGGCTCGCCTAAACTTGAGACAGAGTCTGGTTGGTGTGCGCAACACCGTCCCGTAACGTGGGAGTGAGTAACTAACTCAGTGGAACAATAAGGCATAAGTTATCATGTTATCAATACATTCAAGCAGTAATGATAAGCAGTAAATCAAACACTCCTAGTTACTCTGATTAATACAAGTATGAATGCAGGTATGATGGATGCCCTCACCGACATACTCCCTCATGCGACACCATCTCACGCTCGCGGCATGCTTACATCCCACAGTGCTCCACATCTTCCAGGCACATGTGATGCATGTTGAGCATGATTACCGAATTTTTAATTAATCCATTTCAAACAGTAGGATTGGGAAACTAAGGTACCTCCCTTGTATCATTCCCAAATATGATCCATTCTAGGGTCGTCAGTCCTAGTTAATATCAGACGATGGTGTGTTTTCTAGGTCACTGCAGAGGCTGCCAGGGCTATTACGCATAAAGGTTGCACCACTCCCCCATCACCCCTTAAACGATTCATCACTATACAGAAACAGGCCTAGTTCATACTCTATATATCGCGGTGAACCCTAAGGCGCACTGCGACTTCAGAATATGCTTGCGGTCACTAAAAAGGGCTGTCAGGGCTGTTACGCACAAAGGTTGCACCACTCCCCCATCACCTTATCAATGTAGGCCGACAGCGCGAATATAGTGTCCCACACCACCATAATCGGCTCATGAGTTAAGTTGCTCACTGGTCACTACGGGGAGGTACATAGCCCCAGCGTAGGCCGACAGCTCGACCACGGTGTCCCATACCACCATGCCCGTCTCATGAGTCTTAGCGAATCGAGGTACAATGGTTAACAGGATTTTCACTGGTAAGTTTGGTACCCTAGGTTCAAACATTAACGACCAAACATGGTGAACATACATAAGACACACGGGTTACTTGACGTGTTCGGCTGGCTCGAGAGCACAACAAGTTGGGCGATATGAAGCGCAGAAGCACCTTGTGTGGACAACCACTATCGCCAACCGAAGTACGACATGGGTTCACCAACACATCATGTGTGGCGAAACGAATCTCAACCACAACTCCAAGTCTGATACCGGATGCCTGGACTATGGACATAGTCCCAAGCTCAATCAATTCCTAACCATAGCATGTGAAGTACAGCATGATAACATGGTGATTCAAGAACACTAGCAATCATGTTATAAAGCATGTCATAAAGCATGTTAATAAACAAGTTACAAGGCATGTTCAAAAACATGTTGTAAAGCACTATACAAATAGGGATACAAATACATATATTTCATAGGTGAGTGGTTAGAGTAAATAACCACATGGAGGGTATCATATGCGACTCTAAGGTAGTTAAGAATCCCATCTCAGCACCTACCTAAGGTTCTAACACTTAAGCACTTACATTCACAAGCAATTTTTACAAACAATTGGAATGCACTTTTTCAACATACATGACGTATGTTAGAGGAAAGTGCACTAGGGCTGTCCCTTTACCAAACTAGTATTTTATATGTATACATCATATTCATACAGCAAATAATCATGACAATTACATCAGCAAATTTTATACGTATAGGGTATTTTCTAGGATACCCAATTTCAACATACATAGTGTTTACAAGAGAACTTGTAATACGGCGATTCTTTTTGCCAAGCAATTAATTTATACGCACATAATATATTTATACAACAATTAATCATGACAATTACATCAGCAAATTTTATACGTATAGGGTATTTTCTAGGATACCCAATTTCAACATACATAGTGTTTACAAGAGAACTTGTAATACGGCGATTCTTTTCGCCAAGCAATTAATTTATACGCACATAATATATTTATACAACAATTAATCATGAGAAACACATCGCTAAAATATACACGTATACGGTACTTCTTACAATACCGTATTTCTACATACATGGTGTATATTAGTAAACATGTATTTAGGCGAACCCTTTTGCCAAATGAGTATTTTATCCATACATCATATATTCATACGACAATTAAACATGTCAAACACATTTCCATAAAAAATACGTATACGGTATTTTATACGAATACCTAGAGTATGTGAAATTCCAAATTCTACAATTCTAATCGAAACAGAAAACGGAAAGCACTTTGTACATGTGCAATTGCATGCAAATCATGAATCTACCATTATCTGACATTGAAAGCGTTGAAAACCGTAACCTATACACCTAAAGTCCTCACCTTGCCTCTTGGAATCTCAAGGAATCAGCAAGGTTGGATGAGCTTCCGTATTCGGGAGTTTTCTAGCCTAAAGAGTGAAATCGGTTAGCTATTTCACAACCTATAGCCTATACACCTCAAATCAGACCTAGGGTTAGGGTTTCTCACCTTAAAACAAAGTTGATATCGCTGGGAAAGCACCTGGAAAGAGGCGGTGCAGCCCGTGGGGTGATTTACAACAGTAGGAGGAAGATTCTCCCACTTCTCCTAAGCTTTCTCTCTCTTTTCCTCTCTCTCTCTCTAGGGTTTTATCCCAAATTCGTATGGCTGTGAGTGGGCTGTTCTAAGGCTCTTATATAGCCTAAAACCTCTCCGGAATAGACTCTGGTTCAAGAGGTACGACTATTATAAGCAATTCGGTGCTTTTCCAGCTCAAAAGAGTGTTTCTGGCGGCCCCCCTTGAGCCAAACATCAAACTTAAGCTCACAACTCATGGATCTACGTGAGATTACGTTTTTGACTTGATCGGATTCCCAGATCACACGGGGCGGACCACTTTCAGTTCAACAGTCAGTGGGCCACGATCCGAAATTCCAAATACATGTAAATGTTCCTGAAATTTTTCTTGATCCGAGGGTGTAATTTGGTCTGATTCTGACGGTCAGTTGCTTATCGATCCGCAACCGAATGGTGCCAGATCACTATTCAAGATATTTATTTTGTAAAGGAAAGAGTGGTTTTCACACTCCCTCGCTCCGGACGCGATCGAATGACCGTGGGACATTGTCTGGACTTGATTTCCGAGATGGTTGTCGAGCCTAGCGAGGCGGTCTTAAGTCCTTAACTTCGTGTTAATCGGACTTCTGATGTGCGGTCTAGCCCTAATACGAAGTTCCAAGTCATTCCCGAGAATAGCCGGGTAATGGGTTTGATCCTAGACTTTAGGGTAACCTAGCGTCAATGATTCTACAAGTTTTGGGTCTTGCAGATCATATTTAAAGCGATACCAACGGATTTCATGGCTAATCTAGTTTGGCACTTAGTTAACTTTGTTGAATTTCTAAAGGATTTAATCCTAAGCGATTTCTAGTCGAGGTGATACTTGAGCCCTTGTACAGAAATTTACGGGTCGTTACAACTACCCACCTCTATCAGATCTAAGGGTTTTTATTTTAAGACCACTTTCTTTTTTCAACAAGGGCCTTAAAATTTTTAAAAATAGTAAAAGCAGCGGACTTCTCTTTGATTACATACACCCACAAATTTCTACTGAAATCGTCAATGAAGATAATAAAGTATTTATTACCTCCAAGAGAGATTGGCTCTAATGGTTCACAAATATCAGTGTGAACCAACTACAACGATTCTCTTACTCTTCGGGATACTCCACTTAAAAAGGAGTTCCTTTGTTTTTTCCCAAGTGTGCATACCTCACACACTTGTTCTGGAGGTTTAATGGTAGGCAAACCATGCATCATGCTTGATGGCGACAAAAGCTTTAGGCCACTGAAATTTAGATGGCCAAAGCGAAGATGCCACATCCAAGAATCATTCTTTACTTTTTCATAAAAACACTTCTCGAGCATTGTGTTTATATAGAGCAGAAACATACGATTATCTGTCATTTAGACTTTCGCAGCCAAACGTCCATGCATATCTCTTATGGAAAGAGAAGAGTTCTTTCTGTGTATGACATACCCTTTTTTGAGGAGTTATCTGAGACTCAGTATATTACTTTTTATGTTGGGCACATAGTACACATTGGAGATGTAGTTTGGAACACCATTCTTCTAAAAGATTTTGATTTTGCCTTTACCCTTCACTGGCATTTTTAACGAGTCACTGAATGTCACATTACCATGAACTCCTTCTGTGAGTTCCTCAAATAGGCTTTTATTCCCACACATGTGATTGCTTGCACCTGTATCGAGATACTATACATCTGGTCGATCACAGCTTTTCTCTTGTGTAAGGAGCACTGTGGAGTATTCCTGGTCATGACTCGATGCTTTAGCATAGTTGGATCGTTCATCGTGAGCCACCGGCTTACTCCAACAATCCAAGGCACAATGGCTGAATTTGTTGGAATTCCGGGATTGAATATTTCTCATATTTCTGTGACCGTGTGCGGATCGCCCTCTACCACGGAAATTGGTAAATTTTTGTTGATTTTGTGGACTGCTTGGATTATATCCACGCCCTCTTCGTCTTGCACGATTGTTAGTGTCACGGCTCCCACGATGTGTATGGCCACCTCTTTATTCATTTAGAGTCATCTTAAACTCTAAGGCATGTTCAAGCATCATTCCTACATTCTTTTGCATTCGTTGCTCATGCACTTGCAATGATCCCATCAACTCTTTAATTGAAAGTTTTTCCAAGTCCTTTGATTCTTCGATTGCCACAACCACATGCTCAAACTTGGTTGTAAGAGATCAGAGTGCCTTTTCCATGACACGTATGTCTTCAACTTTTTAACCATTTCTTTTTAAATTGTTAATAATAACAATTAGATGTGAAAAGTAGTCAGAGATACTCTCACCTTCCTTCATGTGCGCCGCTTTGAACTCGGCTCTTAGTGTTTGAAGGCGAACCCGCTTCACTCGATCAATACCCTTGAAGATGGTGTTAAGGGTATCCCAAGCTTGCTTACTTGATGTTGCTTCAACAATCTTTTTAAAGGTTGATTCATCCAACCCTTGATAGAGGGGAACAAAGCTTTGTTGTCTCCCTTCCTTTGATTTTTTTAGAGCGGTCTTTTCTTCGTTGGTGAAGCCGGCTTCTTTCTCCATAGTGGGTTCTACATACCCATCGGTGACAATCTCCCATAGTTCTTGCAACCCGAACAATGCCTTCATTTGGATGCACCATTTTTCATAGTTGTCCTTTAACAACTTAGGACCCTGCAGCTGAATTGTGTTGACCATCTTTTTTTTATTTTTTTAAAGAAGGAATGACTGATTTTTTTTAAATGAAGGGAGAGAGGGATGAAATAGAAATCTGATTATTTTTTTAAAACTAATTTTTTTTTCTTAACTAGAAAAAACTACTGAAATATGATTTTTTTAACAGATTTTTCTTTTCTTAGCTGAAAAAACTGCTGGCAACTTCAACCAGGGAACTCAAAAAAAAAAAAAAAAAAAAAACTTGGCTTTGCAATCTGATTTTTTTTTTAAACAGAATTTTTCTTTAGAAAAATCTTTACTCGGATGAAAAAATTGTTGGAAACTTCTTCTAAAAAAAGAACTTGGCTCTGATACCAGTTTGTTAGTTGTATAAGCTAGAGTTTTTCTTTGCTTTAAGATAATAGATTTTTCTTGGCTTTACAAAGCCTTATCACAACTCAGAAAAATCTAATTTTATAAGAAGGAAGGGAGAAGAAAATAGAATTTTTTATTTTAAATTGTTTTGTTGTTGCTACATTTCTCACACTTGCTGCTTTGCTTGCTATTCACTTACTTGCTACAACCAGATACACAAGGTGCCCATTTATAGGCATTTGAATGGAATGTGTAAAGAAAAAAAATGCCCTTACTGGGAGCTTCTAACATTAAAATTCCTAGAAACTACACAAGTTTTTCATCTTCCAAAAGCATCTCATGGGAAGTGTTGTTGTGCATTAGAAGATAACAGTCAGGCAGTTGCAGTAAGTGGTTTTGGGTTGCAACTCCAACAATATAAAGGAATACAATAGAAAACCATGTTCAATGAGTTCGATGACTCTAAATTCTATTAAGAATGTTAAGATAACGAGATGGTTTGCTGGCTATTCTCTCTCTAAATTTTAAAACAATGAGAAGGCACTACTTAATGAGGATTTCAAGTTATATGAGATATTGTCATAGTACAATTCAAATTATAGTTTCATTGAGATTTTTTTTTAAAAGGGAAACTATACAACCACGCTACATTCCGTCGGACCCATAACCAAAAACCCCACGCCCACCTATCGTATATTCAAAACAAATCCCTTAGCACATTCTAAGGTTGCATAGCCCTACTCTATCAAGAAAGAGGCTCCCTCTAATGTGGGGAGGCAAATCCCGCCAAGAAAGAATAACCCGCCTAGCTTAAGAACTACTCTCCCATCTAACCAAACCATCCACAACAAAATTTGAATCCCTCAGTGTATGATACATCCTAATATCCATAGATCGCCCAAGGGAGTCAACATGGCCCACCAGTACCATATACTCCATGCAGGGGGGGTGGTTTCCTATTTAGTAGGTTAACCATAAGTCTGGAATCACTCGTACATAACTTTCACTTTTGAGAATCCATGATCCACACACATAGAAAGACCCTTAACCACTGACCTAGCTTTTACTCGGGTGTTAGAACATATTCCTGTAAAGCCTTGGTTCTCGTAGCCCAAGTTTAGAACTCATTTCGCAAAATCCCATGTCTTAACCCTTAAAGATAATCCAAATGTCGCATATATTTATTTATTTTTCCTTCTTAAGAGTGAGTATTTCAATGGAAGAGAAACAAATGAAGTATAAAAGGAAAGTCTGCATATACATTCAAGATAAATGAGCGGTTGCCTATAAGGCTTATACAAACCAATGTCTCAAAATTTACAAATATAAGGAAGTACAAAATCAATTCAAGTGAAATCTAAAATCTAGAGCCACAAGATCATTCAGATCCTCATACTCCCCATGAGCCCCAACCTATACATCATTTACATCTCTTATAACAATTGAATATGGTTCGATAGCATCAATGACTATCCAAGAGAGTTATATTCTTCAAGATTTACCAAACCATCACAATAGGTAAACATAGTTTATCAAGATGGGTCTACACTAAACTATTCATAAATATTATAATAAACGATATTGCAATCCATCACATTAGTCAATGATAGTTCGAAAATAAGAATCATACAAAATAATTCACAATGCAATCTTATTTAAATGCATGGATGCGTAAATGCATATAAGCCTGAGAATGCTCATCCACCTGGCTTTTGGGCGAAGCCCACATGTAATCTTCAGTGGCTAGTCACCAACAAAAGTACAATAAGTACATGCGTAAGTAACAATCACATAAAATTGGTAAGTAACTCACGAGTGGGGCAAGACCCATATGCAATCTCCAATGGCTAGTCACCAACGAAAGTACAACAAGTATGTACTTAAGTGAAAACTCACACAAAATTGGTAATTAAGTCATGAATGGGGCAAGACTCACATATAATATCCAATGGCTAGTTACCAGCAAAAGTATAACAAGTACGTGCTTAAGTGACAACTCACACAAAATTGATTAGTAACTCACGAGTGAGGTGAAACCCACATTCAACTTCAAAGTGGCTAGTCACCAGCGAAAGCACAACATGTACGTACTCAAGTGACAAGCTCACACAAATTTGGACATTCGTACAATGCTGTAACATCCTGGATTTTTGATATTTTGGATTGTAAAAAATCCTTAATTTATTTTTATAACTAGACCACATCATCACTTACTGACCCTTGAAGCTCGAGGTGAGCCTATATGTAGATGATACTAGTAAAGAACTACACAAATTCGATTACTAACCATATGAAGCCAACTAATCCACCTGATCACTTAAACCTCAAGTCTAACCTCGTGAATTGTTCATCTAGGGCCCAAATCTAACCGACCCATCACTGACTAATCAAGACAATCGTAACTAAATTAAATATTTACCCAAGGCTGAACTAGACGTGGCCCAGATCTTAACTAATGGACCAAGTTAACCTATTTAATCATTTAGCCTAAGAACCAACAATTTAGAGTGATCATGAATGAATCACCATTTTTGCTAATTTTGGATAGGCCACACTGTGAACTTAGTTGATTCAGACCCTAACAACTGCATCCAAGAAATCTCCCCACCTAATTCATTCAAAAAATGGCCCGATTATCCGAACAAGCTCTAGACCGTTCATTAGTAGCCCACTATTTTTGAAATTATAGAATAATGTCCATCTCATTAGGCTTGACGTCCATCATGGGTAGCGAACCAAGAAAGTGCACAGAACTGGTCGACTCGAGGCGGAAGCCAAGTGTTTGAAACATGCGAATCCCCTAGGCTAGAATCTAAAAACTTAAGTAAAATATACCTTTCGCTCTTTCATGAAGTTGTGGCTTTCTAACCATTAAATTGCAATCAAACTCGGGCCATGATCAGGGATATTTCCCTACTCATATCTGTATAGCAAGGGCCCTAATCGAACGTCGGTGACCGTTGATCATAAATCAGGCCCCTAAGCCAATCAACTCATCCATTTGCAACCAAACTTAGAACAACCCTTCACTTGACCATGGGGCACCTGCTCCATGACATAGATGGGCCAGGGGGCAACTGGAATGGCCCCAAACACCATAAATTAGCCCACTAGGGGTATATTTATTAGAGGGAGATTTCCTAGGGCCATTTAGTTAAATTTTCACATTATAAAAGACCCAAAATCTCCCTCCCTCACTCCCATTCGAATTTGCTACAAGAAGGAAAGAGAGAGAGAGAGAGAGAGAGGGAGAGAGAGGAGAGAGAGAGAGAGAGCTCCAAGGAGTTAGAAATGGGAAAATTTCCTCTCCCACCACAGTCCCACGTCAAAGCTCACGACTCCACTGCCATAGAAGCGGCTTGTCGGCGATTAAAAGGTATGCATCCAGTTCTCTTTCAATTTACAGCGCTTTAAGCCTCTTGCATGTATCCTACCATACAAAATTCCATCGACACAAGGCCACGACACATTAATTGAGGGGACTGGCACCCTAAGAGTGGCTCCGCAAATAATAAACCGTTCCTAGGTGCCGACCATTATCCTTAGGTAGCCGTTTATCAAACCTATGCTGAAACTAGTGATTATGATTGCAAGTTTTGCTTTGCATGTCATTTGCAAGGAATATAATAGTTGGAACTAAGTATTATCTTGATTGAATTCATTTAGGGAAGAAATGCTTAACTCCGAATCATCTTAATATTTACATTACCTGATTTCCTTTTCCCTATGAGAAATTTAAGCATGACTCATCTCCAATTTTGAGGTAAATTAGGAAAACTGTGCTGCATGTTTCCTATGCGTATAATTTGAGAAGATTAATTGCTAAATTCCTACAAGCATGTTCAAATTCTATGCAATTATGAATTGCATATGGTTCTCCTATGTTTTAAGTAATTTAAGACTTATCTGTATTCTCATTTAGATTCTCTTGGCAATCGAAGAAATCCTTTATCTTTTATGAAGTCAAATGATTGTATCTTATACTATGCATGTCTAAATTTCTCATAACTAGAAGTAGATTGTGATCTCCTTTAACACGTAATGAAAATTCATTTCCCCTTTTGCCAGGTTGGCCAGCAAATTTCAAAACCCATATGGGCAGTACCATTGGTAAGGCCTTCTAAGGACCAATCTAACCTAGTTAGTCCGAGTATGGATAGCCAGTAGTAGTTGGACTACGCGGGATGCTTGCTCTTAATGTCGTGTGTTCCATAATTCATCTAGAGGGGACTAATTGGCACATTAGTTGGCTGACCATGTCTGTTAACCACGTATGCTCACGCCTGTTTGAACCTGAGACACCCTACGCCCATGTAGCACCCACTAGTAACAACTATGATGCGATCCACAGGTCTAAGGAATCAGGCATGGTGGAATAGGACACTATGCTCGAGCTGTCGGCATACGCTGGGTTGACGACCCTCCCCGTAGTGACCACGACCAATCCAGGCATGGTGGAATGGGAGACTATGCTCTAGCTGTCGGCCTACGCTGGGGTGACAAACCTCCTCGTAGTGACCTTGAGTGATTCAACTTACAATCCGCTTTCGTATTTGTTATCTGGGAGTGACAATGTAACTTCTCGAACATTTCAATACCCGAGTATTAAAAGTTCTCTAGCGATACCAAGAAATTTAACATAATATGAACAGTGTACGATACTAATCTTGCTAACCTTACCTTACATAAATTCTCCAACATGAATCTGACCATTAGGAATAATCTTCATTCATAAATCACGCAATCTGACCATCAATTTTGAGGTAAGATCATCCCTCAATTGATTTGACGTATGTACCTTCCATTGATTAGATCGGTGAATAACTCTTTATCCATAGTGATCTAGATGTAAGTCCATTTGAAAGAGTTGTTTAAAAAGGTGCACACAACCCCGTAGAACCATTGGATTTCACAAAACTCATAGATTAATGATAATTACGAAAATGCCACTAACCTAGACCACTGAATTCTAGATCACATGGTTCCCATGATCCATTTCATGTGAAATTTTATACCATGCCTAATTATCATAAATTAACTGTACACCTCAAGTTTTAACCCTTATCTCATAGTAAATTAGCTACTTGACCTCTACATCCGTTCGTACGCTTATCAGAACAAGATTCTGATCTATTCATCTTGTTCACCCCATATGAGTATGCTTAATTTACCATTAGAATTGCAATCCGAGGAACTTACACATGTGAACAAGTCACTCAAATCTAACGGTATACATGTTCTGCTCCTAATCACTCCAAAACCTACTTTGTGTTCATCCATTTACAAAACTAACCATACATCCACCCATATACATGGTAAGAGTACTAACCCTAAAGTTTTCTTAATTTTAACAAGTCATCTGACCATCTATCAAGCTTGGATCTGCCAAATGAGTCATCCAAATAGTAAAATAAATTAGTCATTATGAAGATCTTCGAGTTTAAGTCTAAACTATCGGGAAACTTGTTAATTAAATATGTACAAATGGTATTTTGAATTTCGGAGTAAGTTAGTCATCGAAAAAGCATCTTGGCCATCCTTGACAAATCAGGGCCCAAATTTAACAGGTTGAGAGATCTCGAGAAATGAAGACTGTCGGTAAAGTTTCACTCTTTTTGGACAGTGCAATAGGGAGAAACGAATGATAGAAGTTACCAAAAAGGAAAATGGCGAATTTGTAAATACAGGCCCCACCCCGTCTCCACTGGATTTATTCCTGGGAGTACCCTAAAAAGGGAACCTTTCCTCTCCTCAGCCATTTCAGGTTGAGAAGATGTTAAAGCATGTTTCTCTCTATAAGAATAGTGCATTCCGAGGTGTGAAGTGCGAGAGAAGGGTGTCATAATTGGGGTTTTGAATAAGACGACCTTTTCATTTTTGTCTTTTTTTTTTTTTGAATAAGTAATAAGAATAAGAGGTGTTAAGCTTTTTATCATCCTGGCGTCGAGCTATTTTTCCGCAGGACCTCCCCTACAGTATCGTCACCGCAGTAGAGTTTAACCACCAAGTTCGGGATGGATTGGTGTGGTTCCTCTACGCCTAGGACACCAGAATATCGAACCATGAACGAAGAGAGGCATGAGAGAAAGGCATATTGGCTAGTGAGGCCCCAATTCTTGACTGGAAGGGACACCAAAGGTAGTGCATGGCAAACCACGTATGAAGAAGGATTGAGTTATACGGTGAATGCTACTCCATGCATTGGGGGATAGTGTGGCCTACCTGAAGATCGGATTTGACTCAAACCTGGGGCCATGGGCCACCACGACGTGCAGAAGATGGTGAAAGGCATGGATCCCTGGAAGACCATCATAAGTGGACCCCACTAATTCCCAACAACCATACGGAACGTCCGCCAGTGGGCAGTGAAAACATTAAAATAAAGGGACTATCCCATCTTCCCGTCTCTGATGTGGGCCATCCGATCATCGGATCCACTCCAAACCTTAGCCACGAGCTAGTACCCTCACACAAAACAAATGAATGGTATGGATCTGCCAAAGGACTACTGCAAATGGACCCCACCAGATCCGCAGCCTTGATAACACCCGCTTGCGAAAATAAGATCCTGGGCTTGCATAACTACAAGAATTACGCCACCCAGAACTCCCACATCTAACAATCGAAATAGGATCTGAACCATTTAATATACTCTAGAGTAAGATCCGACCCTTTTAGAGATGTCAAAAAGGTAGGAAGAAGGCCCGACATCGCTGGGAAATTCTGAAATTTCTGGATGCTCACGCGAGATGCGAAAAGCCCGTCCGCAATCCAACTCATGCAACGAAAGACGACCAAACTGGGGAACCCAACTCAAATCTAAACCGTCCACCCTGTCGGCCATCCAAAATCGATCAGATCCTAGCCCTTGTCGCCTCAAACTAAACAAGAAAACTAGAACAAGTCAAAACAATTCAATATATGTTATCCAGGTAGCTGCATCTGTTTTTCTTAGCTGTGAAGATGTAAATTGCATAAGAGGTTTCGTAGAAGAGTCTGGAGACTCTTCTGCCTATATAATCCATCGTCCTACGATGTGGAGAAGGATCTACAACATGGAAAGAAAAAGAAAAGAAATAAAGAAAGAAGAAAGAAAATAAAGAAAGAGAAATCGGTCGTGGACTGGTATAGACATCCGTCCAAACAAGGGAACAACGACCATTTGCCGTCAGGGAAAAGAAACAGAGAGAAAGAGAAGAAGAAAACGTGAAGGCTGTTGCACGTCGAGCCTCGCCTAAGGTCAGATTCCACTTCTAGTTCCTCCCTCTTTCACACTTATCTCTCTCTCTCTCTCTCTCTCTCTCTCTCTCTCTATCGATTCCTCAACAATAAGATTCCATGGCATCTAACCAAGTCGATGCGATGGTTGGGTGGGCCTAAACATGATAAGTTAGGACTTATTAACTTTAATCACATGTAGGCCGTCTATATTATAATTTGAGTCGAGCTTCCCCAACCTTAATATAACATTTAATATTACCTAATCCAAATCAGGTGGATTTAAGTAGAACCTGGTCCAAAAATATGCCTCCAAGCATCTAATTTAGTAAGAGACGACACCACAAACAAAGGTGAGGGTTTTATCCTTTAAGCTTATACTAATTTAAGTTATTATATTTATCCTGCCTTTCCATGCTTATAAAGATGCGAATTATCTTGCCTTTTTATACATTTAATGATGTGAATTATCTTGCCTTTCTATACCTTTAATGATGTGAATCATCCTGCCTCTCATGTTTATATTTTTATAGGAATTATCCTATCAATTGATTTAGTTATTATCATTATAATTATTGTCCATGCGGGGATTATGACATCATGCCAATTACAAGGGATTTCTCTGAATTTATGTGAGTCCAGGGATACAAGCCTGCCCCTGTCTTATTAATTTATTGAGTTGGCCCTGCCACTCGTCTCTTTATTTGAGTTGGCTATTGCCACTCTCCGTACTATAGAGTTGACCATTGTCACTCTTCTCTTATTATGATTGGCCATTGCCACTTGTGTTGAGTCGACCCTTGTCACTCTTCTCTTTATTATTTTGGCCTTGTGCCGTCTATCTTTAAGGCCTGGGCATGTGCCTTGTTATTCCAGAACCTCTATGATTCAGTTTATATTCTTCATGATTCAGATTTAGTTATATTCTTTATATTTCAATTTATCTCTATAAATGCAAGTGATGTGTAAGATGTATCATAACTAGTGATTCGAATATTCTATCATGGACGTAATGCGCTCTAGATAAAGACCCTTTTGGGGCACGTAAGTCCTTAAGCCTTCGGGTAGTGCACAAATCGATGTGTGTAATTCGCAAATGCAGTGTCGCATCACTCTAGGGTTGGATGTCACAAATAGTCGCTCCATGAATAAATCGTGTCACGTAATTCACCCAGCTCATGTGTTGTGTGCTCTAAGGAGTTCTCGTAAATCTACGGTAGCGTTGGCCATGTTGGCAAATATCTGTATAGTGAGAGTACGGGTCGAGTTAGTTTTCTATAAATTGTATTCCACAATGTGATGATCACTATGTATGATGAGCCCCACATACTTGCTAGGCATGCATTTCTTGTAAGTTATTTGCACATACTGATACCCTCGTGTTAGTGAAGCACGGGACGTATCAAACCCTTACTTTACCTGTTATGAATATCTTGAATTAGTGTTAATCTTAAAGGATAACCATCACTATGAGTAGGGCATTGATCCTCTCCCAACCGTACGAATGACCAGGTGATGTACAGATTGAAGACTTAGAGGACTACTTCCTTATAGAAGATTATCTTAAAAAACTAAGAAGACAGTTTTACTATTTAGTTTTATACTTCCGCTATGAACTTTGATGTTGTAATGAACCTCCCATTATGAGGCCATTTGATTACTCTTTTTACTCCGATGAAATATAATCAATACAGTTGATTTTATTATTGTGAATGTTACCTTCATGAATGTATTTGGATGTGACTGAAATGAAAATAAAAGGTGCAATTTTTTGTAGCATCCAATTTATACATCATTAACACCCGGTTTCCTCGGGCACGAGTACAAACTCTAGCCAATTTTGAGATGTTACAGATAAACCCAAAAGGATTAAGGATCGCGGGCACAATGCTGCCGCAGCCACGTAGGCCCCACGATTGGGATAGGGCATTAACTCCGTTAAGGTGTCCCAGTTTTCCCAAACTGCTGGATGAATAAATGTAACTAAATACTTGGCTAACATATTTACATCGCATCGCATTAGTTAGGTTGGTGATTCGGCAGTTGAGGTCTTATTAAGGGAGTGTTGGGCATTGCAAACGTAAGATGGTGTCGCTCGAGGGAGTGTTAGATGACAAGGGTATGCATCATATCATAACATCATGCATATGCATTAATAAGAGTAACTAGGTACTGTTTGTTTGATTATTTTTCATTAATTATGCGTATGGAATTGATAACATATGTAACTTATTGCTAATGGAACCCACTAAGTTGATCACTTACTCCCACTATGGGATGGTGGTTTAAAACACTAACCAAAACGTATCTTAGATGCATGTGTTACAGAGCTGGATGCACTAGATGGGGCAAGCGTGGAAGAGGAGAAGGACCTATCTTATTTTCAGATCTTCGGTGGGTCCTCGTAAGCTGCCTTAGGATTAGCAATGGGACCCAAGGGTAAGAATTTTTGCACATTCTTGGATTATATATCTTGCTGGGACACAATCTCGTATGTTTATGGACATTATCTCATTTTGTTAGACGTATTTTGTGATAATAGTTGCACTTACGTTTAGTAATTAGTCGTGGTTTATACTGCTAGGTGATGAGTGTCGAATGTTACATATTAGACCTCAGTAATTGCCTAATTTTACGTACATGATAAGGTTTAATGGAGTGTTTTAATCGTGTTTTTGTTACAGGATGAAATCAGGAGCGTTAATTGGAAATTGATGTTAAAGGCATGGATTTGACGTTCCGAAGTCACCAGAGCTCGGGATGGACTCCAGAAAACCAATAATGAAGATTTTACACGCCTGGGATTTGAGGAAAGCAAGCCAAATGGGCCCGAAAAGGGTCCAGAATGCAAGATCACACGGTTCCCGCCATCCGATCAGTTCAAAATTTCATACATGGGATGAGGGCAGTAAATTAACCATACATATTAAATTTCAGCCATTGAAGATCTCGGAAAGTGGTCCAACGGATAGATCAGCCCATTAATCTTCACTTTGGGGCCCACCTGATATTTGGAACTGCCTCAAACTTGGTTTTGACAGTTGAAATAATATGAAGAAAAGGTTGGACGGTGCAGATTTCACACAAACTTACATTGGGCCCCATATGTGGTGAGTGTACACCATGCATACATACCCAGCCAAGCACCGAACGGCTGAGAGGGTCAGCGCAAGCGCTGACCCGACTCATCTTCATAAAAGATTTTTCGTTTCAGTAGCGTTAACGCTGCCGCCACCGGTTTGCAGTTGTGGACCCCACCTAGTGTCCAAATGGACAATCCAAACCGTCCATCCGCTTCCTGGGGCAGTTATAACCCTTGCCTAGGTGGCTTTTCTCCAAATAATAGCATAGATCGGTTTTTAACCGTACAAATGGCAGATAGACGGCAAGACAGAAAGCCGCGTGGGCAGCACCGAATCCACCCCAAAACCAGTCAATTCCTACTGATTTTTCTAGCTGAATCTAATGTACGGAGTAGATTTCTCAAAGCAAATGCGAAGTGGGACCCACCATCACCACAGCCATCGGGTTTCGTCCGCGTAATGCACGGACGCCGCTGGTCCGTTTTGCGGAAGTGAGTGGGCCCCGTACATCGTCCTTCCGGCCGATCCGAGCCGTTCATCGTGTAGAGGGCTTCGAGCACTACAAAACCATGCCGATATTCCACTCCCATGCGTACACACGTGTGTGGTATAGAGGCCACAAAAGGGCTACCCTACGACGTTCAAAACTGATCTTTTTGTATTTTCTTCTCTGGGCCGCGTTAATGGACATTCAAAACCACCCATTCCTAACTGAAATTTCGTCCTGAATCTAATGGACGGGGTGGATTTTTCAGAAAATACCTCTGTGGGGCCCACCGATCTCGGCTGTGAAAATTACACTTCATGTCCTTCTATGACTCTGCCACCGACTCCAGCCATCCAGCAGCTATAAAAAGAGAGTTTTAGACGTAGGAAAGGTATTCAGAACTAGGGAATTCCAAATCTAGAGCAAGGGAGAGAAGGGAGAGAAGAGAGAGAATGAAGAGAAAAAAGAAGAGAGAAGATCGATCGGTTTGACGTTTTGTTTTTTTAATGAATTTTATTTCATCTGTTCAATGGATTTTATGGGTCACTAATCTCTCAGCTAGGGCTGAGATGAAGTCCCTAATTTGATTAGCTCTTGTATTGATTTATTTAATTTGAATATTAATTAATTTGTTTCTTTCTCTTAGTGGGCTTGACGGATTTAAATTTTATACTTCTCCATCTATGAACTTGACCAAAGTATATATGGATGTTGTTTGGATGCTTATTATAGGTGCTTGTGTCTGATCAAGAATAGGTTTCCTATAGAGGAAGAAACAGGGTGCTTTAATGAATGTACATTCCATGTACCCGACCAAGGACATGGGATATGTTGTTCATGGCACTGCTTAAAGGAATTAGACATTCTGTATGCCCGATTAAGGACACAGATTGTGCTTTCTCTATATAAGTGGTATCAATCTAGATCAAGGTGAATCAACAGACAAAACAAGGGTTAGGATAATTAGGGGTGGATTCGAAAGTCCTAGTGCTCTCTCTCTGATTGAATTTTCTTCCCTGTTCTTAATTGTTTTTCCCTAGAATTGTGCTTAGTAGTTCAGTCCATTATTTGTTGGATTTGTTAAGGAGAGTCATAGATTTGAATTGTGACAATTAGTCCTCGTGGGAACGATCTCGTAATACGTACCATATCTGCATCTGATTCGTATACTTGCGAGTTTAAATATCATTTAAATCATGTTGGTTTAAATAAAACATAAAGTTTTTGGCACCGTTGCCGGGGACTGTTTCGTTCCAAATTGAATTTAGGATTCTCTCTTATCATAATTCATAGCTTAGGATTTTACTAACTTTAGTCTTAGATTATTTATTTATTTATTTATTTATTTGATTTTTAGAACTAATTTTCCTGTCTTGTAGGGTCATTGATAGATCTTCTAACTTGGTAACTTCGTCCTAATTTCTTTACTTTCTTTATTTTTTAGATTAGGTCTTATCCCCTAGATACTGACTTGGGTTGTTTTGTTTTGCAGGATCTTAACATAGGAACTTCTACTCTGATAAAATCTTTCTAACTTCTCCTTTACTTTCGGTATTGCTGTGGGATTTTACTTTCTTCTAGGATTAGTCTCAGAGTTAAGGTTCTACCATGGAATCATGGGTACATGCATATGCTGAGTTGGATAGGTTATATTGGGAAATGCCTGAAGGTTGTGGATTTCAACATATACCTCAAGATTTCTCTCCATCGAGAACAGACATTGAGAACCGACTAGAACGTTATGTTCCATTGGTTAATAGGGCCGTATACGATCGTAATTATGGAAATGAGGATTATTATCAACCATCATATTCTCCCATGTATGATCAGTGTGACTATAACCAGTGGAATCATCAAAACTGGGAAGATGAACCAACAACATATTGTAATAATTATTCTCTTGGATCCCATACCTTTGAGATCCAACCAGAAACGATCCAAGAGGATTCATGTTTTAATCTAGATTAATTCAACCAGCATGTTGCGAAAGTGATGAAATCATTAGAAGCACTCAATTCGCACCTTGAAAGGATAGAGGAAGCTCGCTCATCCCAACTACAATCCAATCCAGAAATACAATGCAAGGATAGTGATCCTCACTCGCTTTTGATGAAATCTGGAATTTAGAATGAGGAGTTGGATTCCATTAATGAGCATACGGTTCAATTCCCCAATGAGTCGATCTCAATGACTATTCAAAAGAATGAGGAAGAAACATGGTTGTCTTTTAAATATAATGATGATGACACACCTCACTCACATGACACACTTGAGTTCAATAAAGAGGAAGAGGTTAGTTTATACGAACCTCAACCCAATCTGGAAATAGAATGTGAGGAAAGTGATCTCATCCCAAGTGTGCACTGCATGGAAGTAGATAATGATGCATATTGGGAAGATGATTATGAATGTACAACCCAAATTCCCTTTGAATCAATCTCAAATTTGGTCCACGTCAATGATCAAGACGTACACGAAGTGGTCGGTCATAATGAGCCACTCCCCTCACCTAACATGTCTGATTTTAAGGTAGAGGATGGACCCCTTACAACCGACCCTTCTAACTCTTGTGAAACGTATTTGGACCACTCCTCTGAATTACATGATGATATGATTCGGGAGATGGACGAGCTACTCGATATGACTCTTGAATTTGAAACCACCCAGTTGAGGCCACCATCTGAACTGTTGAATAATGACGATTCATCGCCTCTTCTAAGTAGTATCGATGAACAGAGTCCATACATCAATGCTTCGTATACTGATCTTCAATCTGTCTGTGCAGGGCTAGAGCAAGAGATCACACCTCCGTTTCCCTTCAAAAACGATGGATTCCTTGGGCAGATCATCATGAGCTCTAATGTGAAAAATGAGTCACTCTCAGCTGAATGTCCCAACTCTTTGGATAATTGCTTGGCACACTTTACAGATTCAAACGATCCCATGATAAGAGACATAGTGAATGCCTTGCAAAACAATATCTCGGTAGTCATCACTGACTGAGAGAACCCTTACTCTGAAGCCCCTCCTTCCACAAATCCTGACTATTTACCATTAAGGGAGGAGGAGGTAAAAATTGAACCGAAGTCTGCTACGTCGGAATGTGTTGAGACTACGTGACTTTTTGAGAATTTTTCTGACTTTCATCTATGTGTAGTATTTGATTCACCATGGGATACTAACTTCGAAACTTCTTCTGTCGCAGGTGAATCGTATATACTCTGGATACCTCAGGCGAATCGACGAAAATTTTTTGATGAGGTACATAAATTTCTTTGGAAAGTCAAGCTCCAGGGCGTCCAAGCCTATTGCAAAAATGGCTTTCGGATGATCCTGTTGAGAAATCTACTGAGAAACTTATCAAGATACTGGCCGGAAGAGGAACCTTGCAGCATGACTGAGTAGTTTTTCCCTATTTTCTTAGGACTAGGGTAGTTTCCTTTATGCTATTTTAGGATAGACAGTAAACTTAGCACTCCTGGGAGGCAACCCAGCCTTTTGCTTGTTTATTATTACCTTTTCTTAGTTAGTTCCTCCAATGTTTGTGGGTAACATTACTGCAAACCCTCACGAGACTACAACTCGTCCACTAGGGGTAACCTAGGGGTTTAAAGGCTTGTTGCGTGCGCTAAATGCAATCGAGAGCACCTGCGAAAGTGGTATAGGTAGGATCTTCTGTTGTTTTCTTTTTGTTATTTTTGCTTCTGTTGATTTCTCTCTTGTGCTGACTCACTTTTACGTTGATATTTTTGAGAAAGCCTCTTGATTCTCCATCCAGGTACTATCTTTCCATCACTCCTCTTTTATTTTCGTTGTCCCATATGCACTGTATGCTTATTTCTTTTACATTGAGGACAATGTAGATTTTAGGTTGGGGGTGGGAGATTAGGTTACCTAATCAGTATTTTCTTAGTCTTGAGCAAAATTTGTGAAAATTTTAAAAAAAAATTATGGGATTTCTATTGAATTCAAAGTGATTTTGAAGGATAGTTGTGATTTTAACATTATAAGATATGTGATGCTGGTAACTCATGACTCTTGGATTAGGCCATCTGCTTGATTTCACAGTCAAATTTGAATTGTTAATCCATGATTAGAAGTTGTAAACATTGATTGAGCCATGATTTCACATATCACATCTCGCTTACACATTAAGTTTTCGATTCGATAACTGAATGATTAACTTGGTAAAAAGAAGAATTAAAAGGCTAAGTCACATAATCTTCACCATAGGTTTGCTCCTATAGGTGTGATTTGATTCTCCATAGTTGACATATGAAAAAAAAAAAAAAAAAAAAGTTAGGCGACAAGTTTTCGCCATAGGTTTGCTCCCTATAGGTGAGAATTTGATTCCCCTCATTTGCATTACTGCTCATAAAGAAAATCAAAGGCTGGTAAGATGAAAAGTTAATCTGTGAGATAAGTGTTGGTTTCAAGCTTGATTGGCACGAATTACTAATGATATCATGAAATTGACAATTGGATCTCTTAATGATTGTAAGTCAAGATTACACTTTACATTCATGGAGCTCGATGTTTAAAATTGTTCAAATTAATGGATTAATATTTTAAACTTGATTATGAAATCTGCCGAGAGCCTGATTCCAAGAGAAAAATTTCACACACCAATCATGAATCTTAAAATTTTCACATCTCAGCTATCTGTTCACAAGTCACTTGAGTTTACAGGAATTGTCTTTTATTTTTAAAATTATTTTTCGCATATTTTGCTCGAGACTAGCAAAATGCTGGTTGGGGGTTATAATGAGTGTCGAATGTTGCATATTAGACCTCAGTAATTGCCTAATTTTACGTACATGATCGGTTTTTAACCGTACAAAAACTTGATGTTTTATTTAAACCAACATGATTTAAATGATATTTAAACATGCAAGTATACGAATCAGATGCAGATATGGTACATATTACGAGATCGTTCCCACGAGGACTAATCGTCACAATTCAAATCTATGACTCTCCTTAACAAATCCAACAAATAATGGACTGAACTACTAAGCACAATTCTAGGGAAAAACAATTAAGAACAGGGAAGAAAATTCAATCAGAGAGAGAGCACTAGGACTTTTGAATCCACCCCTAATTATCTCAACCCTTGTTTTATCTGTTGATTCACCTTGATCTAGATTGATACCACTTATATAGAGAAAGCACAATCTGTGTCCTTAATCGGGCATACAGAATGTCTAATTCCTTTAAGTAGTGCCATGAACAACATATCCCATGTCCTTGGTCGGGTACATGGAATGTACATTCATTAAAGCACCCTGTTTCTTCCTCTATAGGAAACCTGTTCTTGATCAGACACAAGCACCTATAATAAGCATCCAAACAACATCCATATATACTTTGGTCAAGTTCATAGATGGAGAAGTATAGAATTTAAACCCGTCAAGCCCACTTAGAGAAAGAAACAAATTAATTAATATTCAAATTAAATCAACCAATACAAGAGCTAATCAAATTAGGGGCTTCATCTCAGCCCTAGCTGAGAGATTAGTGACCCATAAAATCCATTAAACAGATGAAATAAAATTCATAAAAAAAAACAAAACGTCAAACCGATCGATCTTCTCTCTTCTTTCTTCTCTTCATTCTCTCTCTTCTCTCCCTTCTCTCTCTTGCTCTAGATTTGGAATTCCCTAGTTCTGAATGCCTTTCCCACGTCCAAAACTCTCCTTTTATAGCTGCTGGATGGCTAGAGTCGGTGGCAGAGTCGTAGAAGGACATGAAGTGTAATTTTCGCAGCCGAGATCGGTGGGCCCCACAGAGGTATTTTCTGGAAAATCCACCCCGTCCATTAGATTCAGGACAAAATTTCAGTTAGGAATGGGTGGTTTTGAATGTCCATTAACGCGACCCAGAGAAGAAAATACAAAAAGATCAGTTTTGAACGTCGCAGGGTAGTCCTTTTGTGACCTCTGTACCGCACACGTGTGTATGCATGGGAGTGGAATATCGGCATGGTTTTGTAGTGCTCAAAGCCCTCTACACGATGAACGGCTCGGATCGGCCGGAAGGACGACGTACGGGGCCCACTCACTTTCGCAAAACGGACCAGCGGCGTCCGTGCGTTACGCGGACGAAACCCGATGGCTGTGGTGATGGTGGGTCCCACTTCACATTTGTTTTGAGAAATCTACTCTGTACATTAGATTCAGCTCAAAAAATTAGTAGGAATTGACTGGTTTTGGGGTGGATTCGGTGCTGTCCATGCGGCTTTTTGTCTTGCCGTCCATCTGCCATTTGTACGGTTAAAAACCGATCTATGCTATTATTTGGAGAAAAGCCACCTAGGCGAGGGTTATAGCTGCCCCAGGAAGTGGATGGACGGTTTGGATTGTCCATTTGGACACTAGGTGGGGTCCACAACTGCAAACCGGTGGCGGCAGCGTTAACGCTACTAAAACGAAAAATCTTTTATGAAGATGAGTAGGGTCAGCGCTTGCGCTGACCCTCTCAGCCGTCCGGTGCTCGGCTGGGTATGTATACATGGTGTACGCTCACCACATATGGGGCCCAATGTAATGTTTGTGTGAAATCTGCACCGTCCAACCTTTTCTTCATATTATTTCAACCACCAAAACTAAGTTTGAGGCAGTTCCAAATATCAGGTGGGCCCCAAAGTGAAGATTAATGGGCTGATCTATCCGTTGGACCACTTTCCGATATCTTCAATGGCTGAAATTTAATATGTATGGTTAATTTACGGCCCTCATCCCATGTATGAAATTTTGAACTGATCGGATGGCGGGAACCGTGTGATCTTTTATTCTGGACCCTTTTCGGGCCCCTTTAGCTTGCTTGCCTCAAATCCCAGGCGTGTAAAATCTTCATTATTGGTTTTCTAGAGTTTATCCCGAGCTCTGGTGACTTCGGAACGTCAAATCCATACCTTTAACATCAATTTCCAATTAACGCTCCTGATTTCGTCCTGTAACAAAAATACGATTAAAACACTCCATTAAACCTTATCATGTACGTAAAATTAGGCAATTACTGAGGTCTAATATGCAACATTCGACACTCATCACTAGGTCCACTTAAATTCCACTATTCCTTATGAAACAATCAAGCTATGTATACTTTGAAAACTTAGATTTGGGTGTCCAATTTTCAAATAGTCGGCTATTACATATTAGACCCCAATTATTATCTAATTTTACATACATGATAATGTTTAACACTCTATTTTAATCATATTTGTGCTGCAAGGTGAATTTAGGAGCCTGGACTGAAAAATGGTACTAACAGTATGGATTTAATGCTCCGAAGTCACCAAGGCAAGGGACAGACCCTAGGAGACCAAGATCGAGGAATTTACATTTCAAAGATCTAAGAAAATCAAGCCATGTTGGTTAAAGAGGCTTAAAAAGCGTCCTGATTACAAGATCACAGGGTTCCCACCATCCGTTCAGCTCGAAACTTTATATATGGCCCGAGGACCATAAATTTCAGCCATTGGATCCCTGTAGAAGTGGCCCAACGAATAGATCAGCTACTGAAATCCTGATTTGGGGCCTGCCTGATATCTGGAGATGCTTCAAATTCAGTCTCAACCCCTTAAATAGGGTGAAAAATGGATGGATGAAGTGGATTTTGCCTATACATCATGATGGGACCCACCTGGAGGGTATGCGTGTGCATAATACATGCACACCAGAGCCGCACCGGACCAGCTGGTCTTCTTCTTGTGACGAGAATCGGCGGACAGACGTACTTCCGCCAATTTTGATTAGTGGGGCCCTCCTATAATCCAAATAGCTGGAAACTTTATATATGGCCTGAGGACCATAAAACTCCCAGGCCCTGGCCATGCTTTCTTTTTGGTCCCTTACGCACGTATACATGTGGATCACCAGAAAACGTAGGATGGATGACGAGTTGATTTGATACATTGTACTGCACCAAAACTCGACCAAAACCACTCCCTTCCGATTGATTTTTCTCCAGGAATCTAATGAGCGGGGAGAATTTCTCCAAAAACACCACTATGGGGCTTACCGAACACCCATCGAATCACGTACGTATCATTCACGTCCGAGAAATTCAGAAATTTCGGGCAGTTGTGACCCACCATCCTTGATTGGTCGGATGATCTGAACTGTTCAAACGATGCACCAGGGAGTCTTTACTCTAACCATGGAGAAAAATCCGATTCTTTGAAACTCCTTTTGGGCGAAAACAAGATCTCAACGCAAGACAGTTTGCGTTTCTCTCCTACGCATGTGCACGCTGTTCCGCAGCTGACTAGTTTCCACCGCCTCTTCTACGCATGTCATCGACCCTCCTCGGCTATAAAGAGAGAGAGAATGCATGAGAGAAAGATCATCTTTGGACGTGGGAGCCGTGGGAAGAAAGAGGGAGAGAGCAAGAGAGGGTGGATGGCCTGGGAGTTTTAATTGTTTCCCTTTTCCTTTTTCTTTGTTTCTTTAATATTTTTAAGAGATCTCTAGCATCATCTTGTCTGTGATGGGCTAAGCCTCTTAGCTATGGCTAAGAGGTGAAGCTTGTAGCGTGAAGGGAGGCTTTTTGTTTATGCCTTTTGATTCCTAATCTGATTTTGATTCTAGTTTCATTATAAGGAATGCTTTTAGTTTTTAATGGTTTGTTGTGACTTAAATTACAATAGATATGCGATAATTTTGAGCATATTCTTTCCATTAGTATGATTATGAAGTTAGGAGGCCCTTGTAACAGCCCGAATTTTTCCTAACCTGGAATAAGATGTCCTTAGGCAATGGGCCGCTCCTAACACCTTATTAACTTGTCAGAACTGAATCCCACAGTCTAAAGTTGCTTGTGAACCCATTTCCTTCATAAATCCAACCCTTCACCACCTTGTTCTTTCAATTTTCCTAAGTACTTTCACCCTAGATACTATCTTAAACTAGCTAAGTAGTACAACTTGGATCACTCTATATACAAATTACAAAGGACTAAGTACCACCTCAGACGGAAATCACTTAGGATTAAATCCTTTAGAAATGAGACAAAGTAACTAAGTGCTAAACTAGATTAGCTACGAAATCCGTTTGAATCGTTTTAAATACGATCTGCAAGACCCAAAACTTGTAGAATCATTGACGCTAGGTTACCCTAAAATCTAGGATCAAACTCATTACCCGACTGCTCTCGGGAGCACGTTGAAACTCCATATCAGATCTGGATCGCACATTGGGAGTCCGAATAATACGAGGTTTAAGGAATTAGGACCGCCTCGTTGGGCTTGACAACCATCTCGGAAATCAAATCCAGCCAGTGCCCCACAACTGTTCGCTTGAGTCTGGAGTAAGAGAGTGTGAAAACACTCGTTTCTGTACAAAATAAATATCTTGAATAGTAATCTGAGACTCGTTGCTTACAGATTAGTATTAAGCAACCAGACCATTAGAATCTAACCAAATTACACCCTCTGATCAGGAAAATTTTCATAAACATTTACATGTACTCGGAATCTCCGATTGATACCCACTCACCGTCGAACTGAAATTGGTCCGCCACGCGTGATCTGAAAATCCGACTGCAATGAAAACTTTACTAAATGTAGATCCAGTGTTAGTGAGCTTAAGTACAACTTTTGGCTCAAAGAGGAAGGCCTCCATTGAGCTGAAACAGCTCCGCTTTGGCCATAACCCAAGTATACCTTGACCTTAGGTCTATTTTGGTGAAGTTTTAGGCTATATAAGGACCTTAAACCCTTTCCCATTTCAGCCATATGAATTTGGATTTGAGAGAGAGAAAAGAGAGAGAAAGTGTGGGAGACGTGGGAGAGTCTCCCTGCCCTTCTTCCCTGCTGCTATCCATGCTCCACCACTCCGTTCTAATCGCTTTCCTGGCGATTCCAGCTCCGTTTATAGGTAAGAAACCCTACCCTAAATCTGTTTTGGGATGTGATAGTTGTAGGTTATGAAATAGCTAACCTATTTCATTCTATAGGTTGCCAAACTCCCGTATATGGAAGCTTAGCAAACCTATCGACTCCGTTACGATTCTACGACACAAGGTGCGGACTTTAAGTGTATAGGTTATGGTTTTCAATGCTTTTAATGTCAGATAATGATAGATTCATGATCTGCATGCAATTACACATGTACAAAGTGCTTTCTGCTTTCTGTTTTGATTAAAGATGTAGAATATGGAATTTTACATATTCTAGGTATTCGTAGAAAATACCGTATACGTATATTTTTTGGAAATGTATTTGACATGATTATTTGTTGTATGGATATACGATATATGGATAAAATACTTATTTGGCGAAAGGATTTGCCTAAATACATGTTTTACTAATATACACTATGTATGTAGAAATACTGTATTGTGAGAAATACCGTATACATGTATAATTTAGAGATGTGTTTGCCATGATTAATTGTTATATAAATATATTATGTGTGCATAAAATATTTGCTTGGCGAAAGGATTCGCCCTACTACATGTTTGATAACATACACTAAGTATGTTGAAATAGTATATGTTATGTGTTTGTGGAAATGCTTGTGTGAGCAAGTGTTTGGATGTTGATGCCTTAGGAGGGTGTTGAGATGGGATTCTCAACTACCCTAGAGACATATATGATGACCTCCGTGAGGTTATCTACTTAAACCGCTTATTTGCAATATATGTGTTTGTATTCCTACTGTTGTAGTGCTTGCAACATGCTTTATATCATGCTTTATAATATGCCTTATAACATGCCTACTAGCATGCTTGAATTACTTTGTTTATCATGCTTTACTCCACATGCTATGGATGAGAATTAATTGAGTTTGGGACTATGTCTATAGTCCAGACAATCGGTACCAGATTGGAGATCTTGGCTGAGATTCATGTCCCCACGTAAGATGTGTCTGACGAACCCGAGTCGTACGTCAGTTGGCGACAGTGGTTAAAACACGCGAAGTGCTTATGCACTTCATATCATCTAATTGATTGTGCGCTCGAACTAGTCAGGCTCGTCACGTAACCCGATATGTCTAATGTATGTTCACCATGTTTGGTCGCTACTGCCTGAACATAGGGTACCAAACTTACCAGTGAAATCCCTTTTAACCATGGTACCTCGATCCGCTAAGACTCATGAGCTGGGCATGGTGGTATGGGACACCGTGGTTGAGCTGTCAGCCTACGCTGGGGCCATGTGCCTCCCCGTAGTGACCAGTGAGCAACCACACTCGTGAGCCGATTATGGTGGTATGAGACACTATATTCGAGCTGTCGGCGTACACTACTTGATGGGTGATGGGGGAGTGGTACAACGATTCCGTGTAACAGCCCTAATCGTATCCGGTGTAGTGACCTCGAGCATACTCTAAATCTACGGTGAGGCAACGAGTCTTCCCGTAGTAACAGAGTATAAGCTAGGCCTGTATTGATAAGGTGATGGGGGAGTGGTGCAACGATTCCGCGTAACAGCCCTGACAGCCCTTGCAGTGACCTAGAAAACACACCATCGTCTGAGATTAACTAGGACTGACGACCCTAGAATGGATCATGTTTGGGAATGATACAAGGGAGGTACCTTAGTTTCCCAATCCTGCTGTTTGAAATGGAATAATAACAACTCGGTAATCATGCTCATCATGCATTGCATGTGCCTGAAAGATGTGGAGCATTGAGGGATGAAAGCATGCCGCGAACGAAGAGGGTGTCGCATGAGGGAGTATGTCGGTGAGGGCAATACATCATGTCATTCATACTTGCATTAATAAGAGTAGTTAGGAGTGTTTGATTGTACTGCTTTATTATTACTGCTTGACTGAGTCGATAACATGTTAACCCATGCTTTATTGTTCCACTGAGTTAGTTACTCACTCCCACGTTACGGGACGGTGTTGTACACACTAACCAGATTTGTTGAGTTTCAGGTGATGGCGATGCTTATGAAGCCGAGCCGGACTACTTCTATGATGATAAGGAGGAGATCTCCTATCCGTATCTCTCTGGCAGGTCTATGAAGACCTGGTATTGTATTGACAGGGCTATGGTACTTGGGATAGAAGGCATTACACTTCCTCACATTAGGTATATTTTAGAATTGTACTTGTAATTATTTAACTTGGTAACATTATCACACTCTGGAGACTCACCACTGTTTTTATATTATATATATCTATCACAGTCTTTCGCTTGCAATTTAACCGTCTCTGGAGTATGATATGTTGTTTTGGCTTAATCTCACTCATGTTCAATGCATGAATACAGTCAACATTCAATCATCATTCATTTTGTTGCATAAGTGATGTTCTGGAACTCGGGAGTTGAGTTACTACTCAACCCCCGATTTTCGGGATGTTACAGCCCTGTTGTTCACCATCATCTCCTGGGCATGGATGGATGATAGAATCCATCCTAACGTTCATAACTCTTTCAGATGGATGTGGATTAGTTAAATTCTGTTGTTTGTTTTGTCTCATGGGCATGGCCTTGTGATGGAATCAATTCTAATTCTCATACCTCTTATCTATTGATAAATAGATCAAAAGACGTTCATAGTTGTTTTTAATGAATTATCTTCCATCTGGATGAGGATAGGACTCTGATTCCAGTTGTGATCTTGAATCAAGCATAGATCTTCCTGATCTCTATAAATGGATCCTTGGCACCCTAGTTTTCCACCTTTGAATATTACAAGTTTTAGTTTAATAAATTCACCATTATTCCCTTACATCCTCGTGATTTAGATTACATCTTCTTCTAGTTCTAGTTCTAGTTCTAGTTACTTTTAGATTACATACAAGGTTCATTCCCAGTGGATTCAACCTCGGTCTTACCGAGATGATTACTACATCGCGACCCTACACTTAGGGTTGTGAACAAGTATTTGGTGCCATTGCCATGGACTGACGGTTGCATTTTTCTGGGATTAGCTAGTTTTAGATTTAAGTTAAGATTAGGGTTTTCTAATTTTAGGTTTAAGTTTTTCTATTTGATTTATAAAAACTAACCCAACTTTCCTGTTTTGTAGGACCTTGACATAGATGTTGTAAATTGGTAAACTCTTTCTAATTTTATAGTTTTCTGTCTTTTATTTTTATATTAGGTTTTATTTTCTATTTTAGAAACTTTCTAATATATTAATTTCTTTTAGAAACTAACTTACTTTCTAATTTAGGTTTAGAACTTTCTTAATTTGTTTTAAAAATTTCTATTTTCATTTAAGAATTTTTTCCCTTTTTTAGAAACTAGTTTACTTTCTATTTTAGGATCTCTTGCTATTTTTAGAAACTAACTTGTTTTGGTTGGTTTTGCTGGTTTTTAACTTAGGGACTTCGATTTGGTAACTTCCTTCCAACTCTTCTCTCTCTTTCTATTCCTAGATTTCTATTCTTTTAGGTTTAGGTTATAATTTGTGATTGAGGGCTACGAGTGTTACATGCCGAAGTGGGTCTGTGATAACATTTGACGTCTCTTGATTGAAGGAGGATTGGTTGAGGGGTTGACTATCCATCACAGGACTAGACACTGCTCGAGATCTCCCGAGTTAATTGAGGTTATGGCCGCAAATAAACCTTAAGCACTACCTCCACCTAGGGTTAGGGAAGTCCAAGATGAGAATGAGGTGCATCAAGCACCCCTGCCTCATACTTTACGAGATTATTTAAAATCGGCGGGGGTGAGCAGGCCCTCGTGCATGGTTTTTCCTGAGAATATGGGATACATGGATATCAAGCCAGGGGTAATCCAACTCCTTCCTAAATTTTATGGGCTCGAGTCAGAAAATCCATATTTACACCTGAAAGAGTTTGATGAGATCATAGCCCCTTTATATTTTCTAAACGTGTTTGAGGATACAGTCAGGCTGAAACTCTTTCCCTTTTCTTTGAAAGAGAAAGCTAAGACATGGTTGCATTCACTACGTCCTAGATCTATTAGCACATGGAATGATATGCAAAAGGAGTTCATAAAGAAATTTTTTTTTACATCATAAAATGAACACCCTTAGAAAATCAATCATGAACTTCTCCCAAAAGGAGGATAAAACATTCTTCCAATGTTGGGAAAGGTTCAAGGATCTTGTCAGTTCATGCCCACAACGCGGTTTTGAAACGTGGCACATTACACACTTTTTCCATGATTGATTGACATCTTCTATGCACCAATTAGTCGAGACGATGTGCAATGGGAAATTCATAAATAAAATTATCGATGATGTGTGGGACTACTTGGATAAACTTACTGAAAACACACAATCATGGGACACATACCCAAAATCAAGCACCATGTCTAAGCCGACTCAATCTAAGGAGAGGGGTGAAATGTATCTCTTAAAAGAGGACGATGATATCAATTCTAAAGTGACTAATATCATAAGAAAATTCGAGGCCATGGAATTAAAGAAGGATAAGGTTAATGAAACTGTTTGCGGTATTTGTGATGGCAACATTCACATAACTGAAAATTGTCCAATAATACCTGCCTTTTAAGGGTTGTTGAATGAGAAATCTAATGCCGTGAACAACTACCTTTCAATACATACAATCCTAGTTGGAGAAATCATCCGAACTTCTGGTGGGGGAATGGACAAATAGCTACCCCTCAAGGTTTCTTCAATCAAATTACAAATCAAGTGAAACCTTAAGAAGATCCAGTTTAAAAACATATTCGAGACCAAGAGCTACTCAACCACGACATCAGAGTGGATTTGGGATCACTTACGACATCTATTCAAAGAATAGAGTCGCCATTAACAATTGGGGGAAAGGGGATGCTTTTTGCTCAACCTCTCCCCAATCCTAAACTGCAATATGAGATAGATGATATAAGCTCTTCAAATCAGATGGAGCAAGCTAAATCTATTACCACTCTTAGGAGTGGGAAGATCATTGACAAAAGTATTCCGGTTGGGCCTGAAAAGCCTAAGGAACCGGAAGAGGACAAAGATGATGGATCTAGCCATGCTCTACAAGAATTAGAATCGGAACCTCAAGGGAAGCCAGTTGCTCCATTTCCCCAACGGTTGGTTGCACCAAAACCTCTCTTTAACTCTTAGGATATTCTAGAGGTGTTGAAACAAGTAAAAGTCAACATTCATCTACTTGATGTCGTGAAACAAATACCTTCATATGCCAAATTCCTGAAAGATTTGTGTATGACTAAAAGATGGTAAAATATTCAAAAGAAAATATTCCTGAAAAAGTGAGTGCCATCCTAAAGAAAGATGTGTTGTAGAAATTTAAAGATCTCAGTAACCCAACCATATCATGTGTAATCGGGAACTATCGAATTGAGCACACACTTCTTGACTTAGGAGCGATCGTTGATCTGATTCTCTACTCGGTGTACAAGCAGTTAGAATTAGGTGAATTAAAACCCACCTTAACCACATTATAACTTACTGATCGCTCTGTTCATATACCAAGAGGGATAATTGAGGATTCGTTGGTCCAGGTTGACAGATTATACTACCTTGTAGATTTTATCATCCTGGATACCAAACTCATCAATAACATGAGCACTTAGATTCTAGTTATACTTGGTCGCCCATTCCTTGCCACTTCAAACGCAATTATCAATTGCAGGAATAGTGTCATGAGTATGTCTTTCGGAAATTTGACATTGGAGTCAAACATATTTTTCAACACGGGCAGACGGTTAGAGGATGATGACGATTTCTACGACATTAACATGATTAAATCTTTCATGGAAGATAAGACACCTTTGACCTTATCCTCTGACCCTCTAGAGATGTACCTGACCCACTCCCATGATTTTGATGATGACATGATTAGGGAGATGGTTTTCATGCTTGATACTACGCTGGTACTTAAAGTTAACTGGTGGAGGCCACAATTTGAAGAATTGCCCCAAATTGAAGAAGTGCCTCTACTGTCTAACCTCAATGTACCGAAGCTTAACCTAAAACCTTTGCCATCTAATTTGAAATATGTCTATTTAGGTCAAGATGAGACATACCTGGTGGTGATCTTTGCCCACCTGGAGAAAGAACAGGAGAGTATGCTCATATCCACTCTCATTGAGCATAAGGAAGCCCTTAGATGGACGATTGTGGACCTCAAGGGAATTGACCCTTCAATTTGTACTCACCGCATTTATCTTGAGGATAATGTGCAGACTTCCCGGCAACCACAACATAGACTAAATCCAAACATGAACATAGTGGTTAAGGCCGAGGTTCTTAAACTGTTGGATGTGGGTATCATATACCCTATATCTGATAGTTAGTGGGTGAGTCCAACTCAGGTGGTTCCTAAGAAGTCCGAAATCACCATCGTAGCCAATACCAATAATGAACTCGTGCCAACTAGAGTTATTACTAGTTGTAGAATGTGCATTAACTACACGAAGTTAAATATCGTCACGAGGAAGGACCACTTTCCTTTGCTCTTCATTGATCAGATCTTGAAAAGGTTAGCTGGTCATTCCTACTACTATTTCTATGATGGGTATTCAGGCTACAATTATATAGAGATAACCCTTGAAGATTAGGAAAAGACTACATTTATATGTCCTTAAGGCACCTTTGCTTACTGAAGGATGCCATTCGGACTATGTAATACCCCTGCCACCTTTCAGCGATGTATGATAGGACAAAAATTGATCTTATCTCTAACCTACCTCAACCCAAAAATATACGAGATGTGCAACCCTTCTTAGGATATGCCGGGTTTTATAGACGATTCATAAAGGACTTTAGTTTCATATCTCATCCTCTGTGTAATTTACTTCAAAAGGATGCACCATACGAGTGGACTAAACTATGCTAGGAAGCTTTCACTAAGCTTAAAGGCATGTTAACTACTACACCTTTCATACAACCACCCCACTGAAGTCTTCCTTTTAAACTTATGTACGGCACGTCTGACTATGCTCTTAGGGCAGTTTTAGGCCAGAGAAAAGATAAACGCGAGTAAGACTCTAAATCCTACCCAAGTGAACTACTCGACTACGGAAAAGGAACTCTTAGCCATAGTATTCGCTTTGGACAAATTTATGTCCTACTTGATTAGATCCAAGATCATTGTTTACATAGATCATGCGGTACTTAAGTATCTTCTTTTTAAGAACGACGCTAAGCCTTGCCTAATAAAATAGATCATTTTACTCCGAGAATTTGATTTAGAAATTAGAGATAAAAAGGGAGTAGAGAAGGTAGTGGCTGACCATCTTTCCCACCTTAATCCCTCTGATTCCCTTAAGATAACGCATATCAATGACATGTTCCATGATGAACAATTGTTTAGAGTCTCCCATTCACCTTGGTTCGCTGATATTGCTAATTATCTACCACAGGTTTCATACCGACATATTGGACTGCACAAGATAAGAAGAAAATTTTCACCGAGGTGCGCAACCTTTTCTGGGATGATCCATATTTGTTCAAATATTGTCCAGACCAATCTTAAGGAGATGTGTGCCAGACAATGAGCATTAGAGTGTCATCTCCTTTTGTCACACACAGGCCTGTGGTGGTCACTTTTCTGTTAAAAAGACCATGGCCAAGATTCTGCAGTGTCTTTTACTAGCCCACTATGTTCAGGGACACTCATGAGTTTTGTAAGGCCTGCGAGCATTATCAGAAATTGGGATAATTGTCCCGTCAAAATATGATACCCTTGAATCCCATCCTTATCATTGAAGCATATGATTATTGGGGCATCAATTTCATGGGACCATTCCCCCAATCCTTTGGAAATCTATACATTTTGCTCACCGTAGACTATGTCACTAAATGGGTTGAAGCGATTCCATGCCGAAATAATGACCATCGTAAAGTCATTAAATTTCTAAAAGAGAACATCCTTTCCTGGTTCAGAATGCCTCGAGCCATCATTAGTGATGGGAGCTCACACTTTTAATTGGACCATTCGAGATTTTAATGAAAAAAATGTGGTATCTCTCATAAGGTGAGCACCCCATACCACCCACAGACAAGTGGGCAAGTTGAGATTTCCAATAGGGAAAGCAAACATATTTGGGAAACGACGGTTAACCCTGACCGTAAGGATTGGTCAATCTGTTTGACTAATGCCTTATGGGCTTACCGTATCGCTTTTAAAACCCTATTGGAATGTCTCCCTTTAGACTTGTCTATGGGAAGGCTTGCCACTTTCCTGTGGAGTTGGAACATAGATCCTACTGGGCGATAAAAAATCTGAATTTTAATCTGGACAACGCTGCCTCGCTATACAAACTTCAATTGAATGAACTCGAAGAAATCCGGAACAATGCATACGAGAACTCGATAATTTATAAGGACTGAATGAAAACGTTTCATGACCAACACATTCTACAAAAATCATTCATGCCTGGTCAGAAAGTCCTTTTGTATAATTCTCGGTTACATCTCTTTCCGGGTAAGCTTCAGTCTCGCTGGACCGGCCCTTTCACCGTTATCAATGTTTATCCTCTTGGGGTTGTCGAGATTCAGAATCCAGACAATGCCCATGACTTTAAAGTAAATGGACATTGATTAAACCCATTTGTCAAGAAATTTGATTTAGAGGACATGTCCATGCCCCTGAATGATCCTGTTTACCAGGATTGATCTCCTAGTCTGATGGAGGTATAGGTAGGTTCACTGCTTTCATAAGACTAGGATAGTTTGGTTTTTGTCGTTCTAGGTTAGTCGGCTTCTGCCTTAGGATAGTTTACTTTTGTTGGTTAACTCTTGTGCCGAGCTGCCTTCACGCTGAAATCTCTTTGGGAAAAAGCCTCTTAACTTCCTCGTCAGGTACTATCTTTCCATATCTTCTCCTTCACTTTTGTTCGCTCATGTGTATTGCATGTTTATATCTTTTACATTGAGGAGAATGTGAATTTTAGGTTGGGGATGAGAGATTAGGTTACTTAATCAGTACTTTCTCAGTTGTTGACGGTTAAATATTGCATATTAGACCCCAGTTATTGCCTGAATTTACGAACATGATACTATTTAATGCCATATTTTAATCGTGTTTGTGATGCAAGGTGTATTTATGAGTGTGTACTGAAAAAGATGCTAAATGCATGAAATTGACGCTTCAGAATCACCAAGTCAAGGGACAGATCCCATTAGATGAAGATCAAAGAATTTACATGCCAGAGATTCGAGGAAATTGCGTCACTCACATTAAACGGGCCTAAAAGTTAGCCAGAATGTAAGATCACAGGGTTTCCACCATCCATTCAACTTGCAACTTCATATATGGCTTGAGGACCATAAATTAACGTACACATTGAATTTTAGCCCTTGGTTCCCTATGGAACTGGCCCAACGAACAGATTAGCCCATAAACCACTGATTTTGGGCCCACCTGATATCCGTATATGCTTCAAACTTGGCCTCGACCCATTAAATGAGATGACAATATGGATGGACGGATCAGATTTCTTTTGAACATCAAGGTGGACCCCACTAGATGTGGCCGGTGTACACAGCGGGTGTACACCCTCTGTGCACCGGGCCAGCCGAGTGGGTCAAAGTCAGTTTGACCGACCTTATCTCTTAAAAATGGAATTTCCATTTTCAAACGTTCTAGCGTCCGCACGACCGAATGCTGGGACATGTAGTGGGCCCTCAACATTCATCACACAGACAATTAAGACCGTTCATTCAGTTAAGGAGGTGGCCAAAACCCTCGCCAAGATCTCCTTTTGGCCCCATGCACGTGTACGCACATGGATCATTGTAAAACACAGGACAAATGGCAGTGAGAAAAATCCTGTCGGCCACACCGAATCCAATCCAAAATAGTCCATTCTCGGCTGGTTTTTTGAGGGTATTTTAATGGACGGTGCTGATTCTTCAAAAACCATGGCACGTGGGCCCCACAGTTAATCCAAAATCAAATCATCCGCATATGTTACGCAATAAAAGCTTCTGAGAGACTCGGACGTTCCATACCATTCAGTGATCGTGGCTAGGATCAAACCAATGATCTTAGCCATTCAAACCTCTCCTTAGAGACGTTTGACCAAGCCCAAGAAGGCTGATTGGAATAGATCCCAAAAAAAACAGGGTTGATATTGTTGTCTACACAGGAAGTTTCTAAAAACACAATCCCTCCTTGCTGTCTACGCACAACATCTTGTGCGGAAGCTCCAACCGACTCAGCCACCGTCCTCACCATCCGACCAACCCTCCTGCTATAAAGATGAAGAGAAAAGAGAGCTGGAGGCATCTTTGAGCTATCTCAGCCAGGTTGTGGACGTGAGTAGAGAGAGAGAGAGAGAGAGAGAGAGAGAGAGAGGAGGAAAGCTATTAAGGAGATTGCTCGAGAAGGGATTTCTCCAGAACAGATTAAATCAAAGGAATGTGTGCCTTCTCAATTATATTTTTCTTTCCATTTAAATCTATGTTACTGTCCATGAGTTTTTAATTTCTTAACTAGGGCTGTGATGAAGTGTAACGCCCCGGATTTTTTGCCAACCTGGGATTAGACGTCCTTAGGCAATGGGTCGATCCTAATACCTCATTAACTTGTCAGAACTGAATCCCAAAGTCTAAAGCCGCCTTTGAACTCATTTCCTTCACAAATCTCACCCTTCATCACCTTGATCTTCCAATTTTTCTAAGAACTTTCACCCTAAACACTATCTTAAACTAGCTAAGTAGTATAAATTGGATCACTTTATATACAAACTACAAAGGCCTGAGTACCACCTCGACCAGAAATCACTTAGGACTAAATCCTTTAGAAATGAGATAAAGTAACTAGGTGTGAAACCAGATTAGCTACGAAATCCGTTTGAATAGCTTTAAATACGATCTGCAAGACCCAAAACTTGTAGAATCATTGACGCTAGGTTACCCTAAAATCTAAGATCAATCTCATTACCCGGCTGCACTCGGGAGCACATCGAAACTCCATATCAGATCTGGACCGCACATCGGAAGTCCGAATAACTCGAAGTTAAAGAATTAGGACCGCCTCACTGGGCTCGACAACCATCTCGGAAATCAAGTCCAGACAATGTCCCATGGCCATTCGATCGTGTCCGGAGCGAGGGAGTGTGAAAACCACCATTTCCTTTACAAAATAAATATCTTGAGTAGTGATCTGGCATCATTTGTTTGCGGATCAGTATTAAGCAACCAGACCGTCAGAATCTGACCAAATTACACCCTCGGATCAGGAAAAATTTCATACACATTTACATGTACTCGGAATCTCCGATCGAGATCCGCTGACCGTTAAACTGAAACTGGTCCGCCACGCGTGATCTGGAATCCCGACCGAAATGAAAACTTAGCAGATTAGTGAGCTTAAGTCCAACCTTTGGCTCAAGGAGGCCCGCCAGAAGTCCTCCGTTGAGCTGAAACAGGTCCGCTTTGGTTATAACATAAGTATACTTTGACCTGGAGTCTGTTTTGGGAAATTCTTAGGCTATATAAGGACCTTAAACCCTCTCTCATGGCAGCCATACGAATTTGAGATTGAGAGAGAGAGAAAAGAGAGAGAAAGTGAGGGAGAAGTGGGAGCTTCTCCCTGCCATACTTCCCTGCCGCTCCATGGGCTGCACCGCCTCTTTCCAGACACTTTTCCGGCGATACCGACTCCGTTTTAAGGTAATAAACCCTAACCCTAGACCTGTTTTGAGGTGTATAGGCTACAGGTTATGAAATAGCTAACTTGTTTCGTTCTCTAGGTTGCCAAACTCCCGTATACGGAAGCTTAGCGAACCTATCAACTCCGTTACGATTCTACGACAAAAGGTGAGGATTTTAGGTGTATAGGTTATGGTTTTCAATGCTTTCAATGTCAGATAATGGTAGATTCATGATCTGTATGCAATTGCACATGTACAAAGTGCCTTCCGTTTTCTGTTTCGATTAAAGTGCCTGTAGGTATTCGTATAAAATACCGTATATGTATTTTTATGGAAATGTATTTGACATGTTTATTAGAATATGTAGATAAAATAATTTGGAATTTCATGTATGTAGAAATACATACCATATACGTGTATATTTTAGCGATGTGTTTGCCATGATTATTTGTCATATGATTATATAATATATATAAAATATTTGGTGAAAGGTATATGTGCTTTTTGTATGGAAATGTATTTGGATGTATTTATCATGATTATTTGCTGTAGTAATATATTATACATGGATAAAATACTCACTTGGCTAAAGGATAGCCCTAATACATGTTTTGCTAACATACACCATGTATGTTGTAATATTGTATTCTAAGTGTTTGTGAAAATGATTGAATGAGTATCGAATTCTCATTCGTACTCGCCATGACTAATTGTCATGGATTCATGATTGTTGTATCGGTGATACCCCTTTGACGAAAGGATTTGCCCTAAATCACACCACGACCAATAGACACCATATATACTAAAATGTGTGGCCCAAGTGTTTGTGGAAATGACTGAATGAATATGGAACTTGGATTCCTGCTTGCCATGACTATCCGTCGTGGGTGTACGCGTGTTATGATTGGGGCAACTCCCTAGTGAAAGGATTTGGCCTAATGCCTATGCGATCGACATATGTCAGGTATGTTGATGCATGTTTGTTTAAGTGTTTCTTGAAATGTCTGAATGAGTAGTAGTTAGCAAATTGTAATGTATAAGGGTGTTGAGATATGATTCTCAACCTCTTCTAACTATGTGTATGATCTCCTTGGATAGTTGTGTGATTAGGAATTGAACATGTACAAATTCATGCTCGTGTTGTGCTTCATAACATGCTCAACTGCTTTATGATTTTAACTATGTAATGTATATGTTTAAATTTATATTTACATTGTATGATCCGTCATGGGTGATGGGGAAGTGGAGCAACGAATCGCGTGCAGCGTACCAGCTGACCCTAAACGGATACTACCAGACCTCGATTGTATGAGTTAAATCTTGATTCACTACTGCTTTATCTATCTGCACTTGATTGTGTTTGGGGCTATGATTATAGTCCAGACAATCGGTACCAGAATTGAATTCGTGGTTGCGATTCATTTGCCACGTGAGATGTGTTTGACGAACCCGAGTCGTACTTCGGTTGGCGATAGTGGTTGGCCACGCGAAGTGCTTATGCACTTCATGTCGTTCAACTTGTTGTGCGCTCGAGTTAGCCGAGCTCGTCAAGTAACCCGATCTGTCTTATTTATGTTCACCATGTTTGGTCGCTACTGCCTGAACCTAGGGTACCAAACTTACCAGTGAAATCCCTTTTAACCATGGTACCTCGATCCGCTAAGACTCATGAGCCGGGCATGGTGGTATGGGACACCGTGGTATTTGTCGGCCTACTGGGCTGGGCCACGTGCCTCCCGTAGTGACCAGTGAGCAACCAGACTCGTGAGCCGATTATGCTGGTATGGGACATTAATATTCGATTTGTCGATACTTACGGCGAGAGCCGAGTACGGTGAGATCCGTACTCGTGCCGACGGCGACGAGTCCTCCATAGTATCTCGAGTATACTCCAAAAGTGTGATTGGCGACGAGTCTTTCACAGCAACTAGAGTATGAGTTGAGCCGAGTACGGTGAGACCTGTACTCGAGCTGACGGCTAGTGATTGAGCCGAGTACGATGAGACCTGTACTCGAGCTGACGGCCAGCAATTGAGCCGTATACGGTGAGATCTGTATCCGCGCTGACGGGTGACGAGCCCTTTGCGATGCCTTTGCTATGCTTCTCGAACTATAATATCGTATGAGATTAACTAGGATTGACGACCCTATAATGGATCATGTTTGGGAATGATATAAGGGAGGTACCTTAGTTTCCCAATACTACTATTTGAAATGGACTAATAATAACTTGGTAATCATGATCATCATCGTACCGCATGTGCTTAGTAGATGTGGCGCACTGAGGGAGTTAAGCATTCGCAAACGTAAGATGATGTCGCATGAGGGTGGTTTGGCAAGGGCATACAACATCATGTCATTTCATTCTCGCACCTAATAAGAGTAGTTAGAATTGTTTGATTTGTACTGCTTTATCATTACTGCTTGACTGAATTGATAACATGTTAACCTATGCTTTATTATTCCACTTAGTTGATCACTCACTCCTACGATACGGGACGGTGTTCCGAACACCCACCAGACTTTGTCTGATTGCAGATGGCGACGCTACTTCTGAGGCGGAGCTGGACTTCTATGACGACGGGAATGCTTTCTCGTATATGCTGTTTTCTGGCGGCTTCGTGAGAGCCGTGCCTTGATTGTTGGGGCTACAGGGATGTTAACTAGATCACACTACTCAACTTGGTATAATTTAAAATCATACTTGTAATTATTTAATCTGGTAACTTTATCACACTCTGGAGACCCACCACAGTTTATATATTTTATCTATCTATCACAGTCTTCCGCTTGTAAATTTAATGTCTCTGGAGTATGATATGCTGTTTTGGCTTAATCTCACTCATGTTCATTGCACTAATACCGAGCACATTCAATCATCATTCATTTTGTTGCATAAGTGATGCGTTAGAACTCGGGAGTTGAGTTTATGCTCGACCCCCGATTTTCAGGGCGTTACATGAAGCCCCTAATTTGAATAATTCTTGTTATTTGTTGATTTCATCTGGAATTAATTAATTTATTTCTTTCTCTATTGTGATTAAATGAAAACTCCATACCTCTCCAATCTATGAGCTTACGCAAAGTCTAGATGTGGATGTTGTTTAAAATCTTGTTCTTGGTGTGCTTGTGTCTGACCATGAACAGGTTTTCCTACAGAGAAAGAAATAGGAATTTACATCTATTCATGCCTGACCATGGATGAAAAGATATAATCCTTGAGATTTTTCCCAATTTCATCTTCTGTGATTCATAATTAAGATATTATATGGTGGATGTGGATTTAAGTGGTTTGGTTAATTCTTAATGTCTATATATACATGACAATTAATGTGCATGCATTAGGGACAACTGATATTAAGGAAAAAATCATTTGTTCTTCAAGGGAATTATACATCCTGTCTACCTGACTAAGGACACGGATTATGCTTTATTTATTAAATTTACGTCATTCTGAATTAGGGTGAATCAACAAGTAAAACAAGGGTTAGGACAATTAGGGGTGGATTCGAAAGTCCTAGTGTTCTCCTTGAGTGAATTTTCCTTCTTGTCCTCAGTTATTTTTCATCGATTTTTGTTAGTTTATTTAATACCTAGCTAAACTATTTGTTAGATTAGTTAAGAAGAATCATAAAATTTGAATTGTGACAACCAGTCCTCGTGGAAACGATCTCGTAATACATACCATGTCTACACCTGATTCGTATACTTGCGAGTTTAAAATCAATTTAAATCAGGTTGATTTAAGTAAAACGTCAAGCTTTTGGCGCTGTTGCTGGGGACTATTTCGATCCAATTGGTTTTAGGATTCTCTCTTATCATAATTCATAGCACTAGGATTTTTATCACATCATTTCACAAATTTTAGGAAACTTACTTTATTTTTGTCTTTATTTTCTGCAGGAATTGAGGAAAGAAGCTAGAAAAGAAAAAAATTTGTCTTCAAAGTGAAGGAGAAGCTCCCAATTCTTCGAAAATCAATCATCTCCTTTTCTGGGTTCTTTCTTCCAATTTTTGTTTGCATAGTTTCATCTTGATTTTAGGAATGTATGATTTTTAGCTTAGGTTGTATCTTAGTTTAGCTTTCTTTCCTACATTGCAATAACTCAGTTTATGCTAGGATGTAGATCTCTGAACATAGAACTAGCACCTTTTGATCCTAAAATAGAAAGGACATTTCATAAAAGATTGAGAAACATTCCATTTGAAATGGCGAACGAGAATGAAATTAAAGCTCTTAGAGATTATTCAACTCCTGTCCAATTTAATGCACCTTCATGCATAGTGTTTCCAGCTACCATGGCAGCACACTTTGAACTTAAACCTGGGGTCATACAATTATTGCCCTCCTTATATGGTTTAGATAAAGAGGATCCATATCATCATGTGAAAGAATTCCTAGACATTTACTATACCTTTAGGTTCCAAAACTTTTCAGATGATTCAATCCATTTACGCCTTTTTCCTTTTTCTTTGAAGGATAAGGTGAAAGCATGGTTAAATTCTCTAGGAGGTGGGTCAATCACTATATGGGACTAACTGTCTAAGAAGTTCTTAAACAAGTTCTTCCCTGTTCACAAAATTAATGCTCTCCATAGAGAAATTACTAATTTCACACAAAAAAAGGGTGAGTACTTTCATGAATGTTGGGAAAGATGGAAGGACTTGCTTCTTAAATGACCACACCATGGTTTTGAGAAGTGACAACAAGTTCAGTACTTCTATGACGGTCTGACACCCCAAAAGCGTCGCATGGTTGATGCCACCAGTGGAGGGTCATTCATAACCAAAAGTGAGGTCGAAGCTTAGAATTTCTTTGAAACCTTGTGTGAAAACTCTCAGTAATGGGACTATTCAAATAAAGGTGAAAGAAGTCCCCAACCACAGAAGAAATGTGGTATATTTGAGATAGGAGTCACGCCAAATCTTTATGCCAATATTGATAGCCTGACAAAGAAAGTTGATGCTTTGATGTTAAATAATGGACCTCTATAACCAACTCAAATCGAGTTATGTGCCATATGTTCCAGTCCCGTCCATCCTACGCAGTCTTGTCCATCTGGTACAACATTTCTGGAATTTCTCTTCGAACAAGTGTATGATATGAACACTTTTTGGAGAACTGGGAATGATCCTTACTCAGACACGTACAACCCACGATGGGCTAGACATCTAAATTTTTCTTAGGCAAAAGGACCACAATAAGGAGGACCATCTGGAAATCCTCCTATGCAACCTTACCCCCTAAGTTGGCAGTCAACAACTGGAAATCCTCCAATGCAACCTTAACCCCCAAGTTGGCAGTCAATAACTTCAACAGTTTCCGCAATATCAACAACTTCCTTAACAATCAAGGAAACCATCCCTTGAAGACACACTTAATATTTTTATGCAGAGTTCTCTTTAATTTTAAAAAGACACCCAACAAAATTTACAAGCTAACCAGCAAATTTTACATGCAAATGCGCAATCCATTGCCAAGCTGGAAGTATAGTTGGGTCAACTTGCTACCACATTGAGTGAGAGAGAAAAGGGCAAGTTCCCTAGCCAACTTGTGGTAAATCTAAAAGGACAGTATGAGATTAGCTCTAATTCAAACCAAGAACAATATCATAAGCAAGCCAAATCAATCATTACCGTTAGGTCCGGCAAACAGATCGAGAACAAAGTAGAGATACCTTGGGAAGAATTAAATTCCAAATCAGAAGACCAAATTGAAGTAGAGAGACACACTAGTGCATCCAAAGTCCAAAAGCACTCTGACTCTCCAGGAACCACTCATGTGCCATCCTATGTGCCTAAAGCACCTTTTCCTCAACGTCTGGCACCAGTTAAGAAAAGAAACAACTTTAATGATATATTGGACATGTTTAAACAAGTACAAATTAACATTTTGTTTGTTTGATGTTATCAAGCAAGTCCCTGCTTACGCCAAGTTGCTTAAAGATTTATGCACTCAAAAGTGTAAGCTAAATGTTCATAAGAAGGTCTTCCTTGCGAAGCAACTTAGCTCTATAATTCAATACAACACCCCTCTTAAATTTAGGGATCTAGGAGCTCCCACCATTTCTTGTGTCGTTGGAGATCAAAGATTGAGAAGACATTGCTTGATTTAGAGGCGAGCGTTAATTTGTTGCCATATTTTGTATATGAGCAACTATGACTTGGAGAGTTAAAATCAACCAAAATAACACTACAACTAGCTGATAGATTTGTTAAGGTGCCCCATGGTGTTATTGAGGATGTGCTAATACAGGTTGATAAGTTTTATTTTCCAGTGGATTTCATCATTCTAGATACTCAGCCTATCCAGAATCCTACTAGTCAAATCCTGGTTATCCTGGGACGTCCATTCTTAGCCACATCCAATGCTATTATAAATTGCAGGAACGGAATTATGAAGTTGTCTTTTGGTAACATGAAGATTGAACTCAATGTTTTTAATGCCGGACAATAACCGTCAGACTCGGATGATATATTTGAAGTGAACATGATTGAGAGTCTAGTGCATAACTCTTTCCTTAAATCTTCTGAAGACGCTCTTGAGACTTGTTTAGTACATTTTGGCATAGATTTTGACATAGGAAGTTCCATCCAAGAAGTCAATGCATTGCTTGACTTTAATCCTATAATGAATATTACAAAATGAAAAGCTAAAGTGGAACTTCTTCTACCATCTGAGTCTAAACTGGTCCTGTTTATTGAGAAACCATCCGAACTTAACCTTAAATAATTACTTGAAACTCTCAAGTATGCATTTTTAGGCCCTTCTAAGACCCTGCCTATCATCATAGCTTCTGACCTTGATAAGGAACAGGAGGGTAAGTTACTTAATGTTCTTAGAAAATATAAATAAGCTATTGGGTGGACAATAGAAGACATAAAGGGAATAAGCCCCACTGTGTGTATACATTGTATTCATCTTGAAGAAAATACAAACACGTCGTGTGAAATGCAAAGGAGGTTTAACCCTAACATGAAAGAGGTCATTCGGGTGGAGGTGCTTACATTGTTTGATGTTGGTATCATTTACCCCATTTCAGATAGCACATGGATTAGCCCAATTCAAGTTGTTCCCAAAAAGTCTAGGATTGCGGTGAAAAAAAATGATGATAATGAGTTAGTGCCAACCCGCATGACTACGGGTCGGCGAGTTTGTATTGATTACCGTAAACTAAACCTGGTCACAATGAAGGATCACTTTCCTCTTCCTTTCATAAAGCAGATGCTTGAGAGATTGGCAGGGCATAGCTACTATTATTTCCTAGATGGTTATTTCGGGTATAATCAGATTCTCATTACTCTCCCGAGGATCAAGAGAAAACCACATTTACATGTCCTTTTAGTACATATGTCTATCGGCGTATGCCATTTGGGTTGTGTAATGTGCTTGCTACTTTCCAACGATGCATGATGAGTATTTTTTTGGACATGGTTGAGCGTTTCCTCAAGGTTTTCATGAATGATTTTTCAATTTTTGGCTCTTCATTTGTTGAATGTTTATACCATCTATCTCGTCTTGGAAAGATGTAAAAAAAAAAAAACCTGGTATTGAATTGGGAAAAGTGTCATTTTATGGTTCAAAAAGGGATTGTACTTGGGCATGTTATTTCAAGTAAAGGCATTGAAGTTGATAAAGCCAAGATTAATTTAATTTATAGTCTTCCTCCACCCAGAATGGTGAAGGAGATTAGATCATTCTTAGGACATGCAGGATTCTACAAGAGATTCATTAAGGATTTTAGCAACATTTCTCGACCATTATACAATTTATTAGCCAAAGATGTTGCACTTGTCCTTAATGATGATTGTCGGAAAGTGATAAGTTAAAGCACCTAATTGGAGTTTATCTTTTGAGCTTATGTGTGATGCTTCTGATTAAGCTGTTGGAGTCGTCTTAGGACAAAGATTGAACAAAATGCCTTATGTCATTTATTATGCTAGTAGGACCCTAAATGATGCTCAACTTAACTACTCTACCACTGAAAAAGAATTGTTGGCAGTGGTATTTGTTCTAGACAAATTCAGGTCGTATCTCATAGGATCAAAGGTTATAGTGTTCTTAGATCATGCAGCATTGAAATATATTCTTTCTAAAAAAGATGTTAAACCTCGATTGATTCGTTGGGTTCTCTTGCTACAAGAATTCAACATTGAAATTCAGGATAAAAAGGGTTCCAAAAATGTGGTAGTCGACCACTTGTCAAGACTTATCTTGGAGTCCACAGTGGATCCTTTGCCAATGAAATAGTCTTTTCCTGATGAACAACTTTTAGTTCTCAATTACCTTGGTATGCAGATATTGTAAATTATCTTGTTACAAGTCAATTTCCTTCTCATTGGACTAAACAGGATAAATCCAAATTTCTTATTAAGGTTAAACATTTATTTTGGTATGACCGATACTTATTCAAACTTTGTCCTAACCAGGTTATTAGGAGATGTGTTCCTGAGAGTGAGTTTCATAGTATAATCTCATTTTGTCATGACCATGCATGTGGTGGTCATTTTGGTTTAAAGAAAACAACTGTAAAAGTTTTACAAAGTAGATTTTATTGGCCTACACTTTTTCCAGACGCCCATGCCTTTTGTTCTACATGTGATAGATGCCAACGTATGGGTAATATTTTCCGCAGGAACATGATGCCACTTACCAACATTCTCATTGTTGAGATATTTGATGTTTGGGGTATTGACTTCATGGATCCATTTCCCCCGTCATTTGGTTATATGTATATCCTTGTGGCCGTCAACTATGTCTCTAAGTGGATTGAAGCAGTGCCATGTAAAATGAATGATCACAAAGTTGTGGTCCGTTTCTTGAAAGAAAATATCTTTTCTCGTTTTGGTACTCCTTGAGCAATTATAAGTAATGAGGGTACTCATTTTTGCAATAAACCGTTTGAATCTTTAATGAAGAAATATTCCATAACCCATAAAGTTATGACGCCATACCATCCACAAACAAGTGTTCAAGTAGAGGTTTCGAATCAGGAGATTAAACAAATTTTAGAGAAAACAATTCGTCCTAATCGTGAGGATTGGTCGCAACATTTGAATGATGCTCTTTGGGCGTATCATACAGCTTTCAAAACCCCGATTGGAATGTCTCCCTATAGGCTTGTCTTTGCGAAAGCTTGTCACTTGCCTGTGGAATTAGAACATCATGTTTATTGGGCCAACAAAACCTTTAATTTTGACTTAAACCAGGCTGGATCGTACCATAAACTTCAACTCAATGAGTTAGAAGAAATTCGAAATGAGGTATATGAGAATGCAAAAATTTATAAAGAACGGATAAAATTTTTTCATGACAACTCAATTCTTCACAAGACATTTGAACTGGACTAGAAAGTATTATTGTATAATTCCAGGTTACGCCTTTTTCCTGAAAAACTATGTTCGCGATGGTATGGTCCTTATCAGGTAGTAAAAGTATTTCCTCATGGAGCAGTTGAGATTCAAAATCCAAAGAACAGGAATATTTTCAAAGTAAATGGTCAACGACTAAAACCATATTTAGAGGATTTGGTTAATCAAGATGTTGAGGAAATTTATTTGGAGGACCCAGGTTATCAAGATTGATTAATTCATGGTCCATGGTTGCTTTCATTGCTTGTCTGGCTGAAGACGTTAAACTTAGCGCTCCTGAGAGGTAACCTAACCTTCCATTTCATTTCTTATTCCTAGTTAGTTAGTTCAATGTTTGTGGGTAACATTGCTGCAAACCCTCACGAGACCACAACTCATCCACTAGAGGCAACCTAGGGGTTTAAAGGCTTATTGCATACGCTAAATGCAATCGAGAGCACCTGCAAAAGTGGTGTAGGTAGGATTTTATTTTTGTTAATTTTGTTTTGCTTGAGGACTAGAAAACCAAACCCTATATTAGGTTAGTTTGCTTTTGTTGTTTTCTCTCTTGTGCTGACCCGCTCTTACGAAGATATCTTTGGAAAGCCTCTTGATTCTTTCGTCTAGGTACTATCTTTTAATTTCATTGTCTCATGTGCATTGCATGCTCATATCTTTTACATTGAGGATAATGTATATTTTAGGTTGGGGGTGGGAGATTAGGTTACTTAATCAGTATTTTCTTGGTCTTGAATAAAAAAAATAAAAGTGTAAAAATTTTTAAAAAAATTTCTAGAATTTCTTGTGAATTTGAAGTGATTTTGAAGGATAGTCGTGATTTTAGAATTACAAGATATAAAATATTGGAAATTTATGACTCTTGGATTCGTCCATTTGTTAGATTTGATAGTTACGTTCGAATTGTTAACCCATGATTAAAAGTTTTAAACATTGATTGAGTCACGATTTCATAGGACACATCTCGCTTACACATTAAGGTTTCAGTTCGATATTGAATTGTAACTTGGTGATCATTAAGCATGAAAGGAACCAGCCTGAAAATTTTTTTAGCATCAGTTTATAAAGAAGAATTGAAAGGGTTAGTTGAATAATTTTCACCATAGGTTTGCTCCCTATAGATGAAGATTTGATTTCCCAAGGTAGACATTCGGAACAGGCTGGGCTACTGGTTTTCACCATAGGTTTGCTCCGTATAGATGAAGATCTGATTCCCCTTAGCGTTACTTTAGAAATAAAAATAATTAATAAAAAAGTCAAAATATGGAAGAATGAAAGAATAATCTATGAGGCAGGTTTAGTTTTTGGGTGTCCTGAATACTCTTGTTACTTACCAATGGTATCATGAAATAGCGAAATGAATTTTAATGATGATAAGCCGAAATTACACTATACACTCATGGAACTCAATATTTAGAATTTTTTTTTTCGAATTGATTGATTAATTCTTTAAACTTGATTATGAAGTTTATCGTGTGCTTGAGTCTAGGAGAAAGTAATGCCCAACATTCATAAATCTTAGAATTCTAGTATATGCATTGTTTTTCATAAATCACTCGAGTTTGTAGGAATCATCCTGTAATTTTTAACTTATTTTTCTCATACTTTGCTCGAGACTAGTAAAATGCTGGTTGGGGGTTGTGTTAAGGGTCAAATATTGCATATCAGACCCCAATTATTACCTGGATTTACGAACATGATACTGTTTAATGTCCTATTTTAATCGTGTTTGTGATGCAAGGTATATTTACGAGCGTGGACTGAAAAAGATGTTAAATGCATGAAATTGACACTTCAAAATCACCAAGTCAAGGGATGGACCCCATGGGACCAAGATCGAAGAATTTACATGGCAGAGATCCGAGGAAATCATGTCACTCACGTTAAACGAGCCTAAAAGTTAGCTGGAATGCAAGATCACAAGGTTTCCGTTATCCATTTGGCTCGCAACTTCATATATGGCCTGTGGACCATAAAATAACCATACACATTGAATTTCGGCCCTCAAATCCCTGTGGAAGTGGCCCAACAAAAAGATTAGCCCATAAACCATTGATTTTGGGCCCACCTGATATCCGTATATGCTTCAAACTCGGGCTCGACCCATTAAATGAGATGAGAAAAGGGATGGATGGATCATATTTCTCACGAACATCAAGGTGGACCCCACTTCATGTGACTGATGTACACAGCGGGTGTACACCCACTGTGCACCGGACCAACCGAGTGGGTCAAAGTCGGTTTGACCAACTTTATCTCTCAAAAATGGAATTTCAATTTTCAAACGTTCTAGCGTTCGTACGACCGGATGCTGGGACATGTAGTGGGCCCTCACCGTTCATCACACGGACAATCAGGACTGTTCATTCGGTCCAAGAGGTGGCCAAGACCCTTGTCAAGATCTCCTTTCAGCCCCATGCACGTGTACGCACATGGATCATTGTAAAACACAGGACGGACAACAGTGAGAAAAATCATGTGGGCCACACCAAATCCAATCCAAAACAGTCCATTCTCGGCTGGTTTTTCGAGGGTATTTCAATGGACGGTGCTGATTTTTCAAAAACCATGGCATGTGAGCCCCACAGTTCACGCTAAATCAAATTGTCCGCATAAGTTATGCAATAACAACGTCCGAGTGACCCAAATGTTCCAGACCATTCGGTGATCGTGGCTAGGATCAGACCAATGATCCTAGTCGTTCAAACCTCTCCCTAGAGATGTTCAACCAAGCCCAAGAAGGCTGATCGGAATAGATCACGAAAAAATAAGGCTGGTATTGCTGTCTACGCAGGTAGTTTCTAAAAACACAATGCCCTCCTTGCTGTCTACGCACCGCATCTTATGCGGAAGCTCCAACCAACCTAGCCATCGTCCTCACCATCTGACCGACCCTCCTGCAGAAGAAGAGAAAAGAGAGCCGGTTGCATCTTTGAGCTATCTCAGTCGAGTTGTGGATGTGAGTAGAGAGAGAGAGAGAGAGAGAGGGGGGGGAGGAAAGCTATTGAGGAGATTGCTTGAGAATGGATTGCTCCAGAACAGATTAAATCAAAGGGATGTGTCCCTTCTCAATTATATTTTTCTTTCCATTCGAATCTATGTTACTACCCATGAGTTTTTAATTTCTTAGCTAGGGCTGAGATGAAGCCCCTAATTTGAATATTTCTTGTTATTTGTTGATTTAATCTGAAATTAATTAATTTATTTCTTTCTCTATTGTGATTAAATGAAAACTCCATACTTCTCCAATCTATGAGCTTACCCAAAGTCTAGATGTGGATGTTGTTTGGAATCTTATTCTAGGTGTGCTTGTGTCTGACCATGAACAGGTTTTCCTACAGAGAAAGAAATAGGAATTTACATCTATTCATACCTGACCATGGATGAAAAGATGTAATCCTTGAGATTTTTCTTAATTTCATCTTCTGTGATTCATAATTAAGATATTATATGGTGGATGTGGATTTAAGTGGTTTGGTTGATTCTTAATGTCTATATATACATGACAATTGATGTGTATGCATTAGGGACAATTGATATTAAGGGAAAATTATTTGTGCTTTAAGGAAATTATACATCCTGTGTGCCTGACCAAGGACACAGATTGTGCTTTATTTATTGAATTTATGTCATTCTGAATTAGGGTGAATCAACAAGTAAAACAAGGGTTAGGACAATTAGGGGTGGATTCGAATGTCCTAGTGTTCTCTTGAGTGAATCTTCCTTCTTGTTCTCAGTTATTTTTCATCGATTTTTGTTAGTTTATTTAATACCTAGCTAAACTATTTGTTGGATTAGTTAAGAAGAATAAAAAAATTCGAATTGTGATAACCAGTCCTCGTGGGAATGATCTCGTAATACGTACCATGTCTACACCTGATTCTTATACTTGCAAGTTTAAAATCAATTTAAATCGGGTTGGTTTAAATCAAACATCATCAGTCTTGAGCAAAATTTGTGACAATTTGTAAACTTGTTCTGGAAATTTTTGTGAATTCGAAGTGATTTTGATGACCATCTTTGATTTAGACGTATAAGATACGTAATGTTGGTAATTTATAACTTGTGGATTCAATTATCTGTTAGATTTCACAGTTAAGTCCAATTGTTAATCCATTATTATAAGTTTTAAACATTGATTGAGTCATGATTTCACATGTCACACCTAACTTACACATTAAGGCTTCAGTTCGATATTGAATTGTTAACCTGGTAGTCACTAGACATGGAAGGAGCTAACCTGGGGAATTTGTCCATCATGTTCAAAGAAAAAAATAATACCTATCTAAAAAATAGTTGTCTTCGGAAAGGGTTGTGTGAATGGTCTTCACCATGGGTTTGCTCCCTATAGGTGAGGGTTCGTCCCCCCTCTTTAGCTTTACCTTTAAAAGATTGACATAGTGCAATCGATGGAAAATTCAAAAGCTGGAAGAATAAAAAGTTGAACTGTAAGGCAAATTTTGGTTTAGGGTATGGTTATCCTGAATGCTCTTGTGATTATCAATGTTATTATGAAAATAACGAATTGAGCCTTTGATTATGGTAAGTTTAGGTTTTACTATAGACCCATGGAACTCAATGTTTAGAATTTTTCTAATCGATGGATTAATACTTTGAACTTGACTATGAAGTTTATCGTACGCTTGAGTCCAGGAAAAAGTAATGCCCAACATTCATAAATCTTAGAATTCTATTAATTGGACTGTTGTTCAAAAATCACTCGAGTTTATAGAAATTATCCTGTAATTCTCAACTTATTTTTCATATACTTTGCTCGGGACTAGCAAAATACTGGTTGGAAATTGTGTTGAGCGTCAAATATTGCACATTAGACCCCAATTATTACCCAATTTTACATACATGGTAATGTTTAATGCTCTATTTTAATCATGTTTGTGCTGCAATGTGAATTTAGAGCATGGACTGAAAAAGGGTACTAAAAGCATGGATTTAATGCTCCAAAGTCACCAAGGCAAGGGACGGACCCCAGGTGACAATGATAGGAATTTACACGCTAGAGATCCAAGTAAATCAAGTTATTCACGTTAAAGAGGCCTGAAAAGCGTCCTGATTGCAAGATCACAATGTTCCCACCATCCTTTCTGCTCGAAACTTTATATACGGCCCGAGGACCATAAATTAACTGTAAACGTCGAATTTCAGCTATTGGATCTCTGTGGAAGTGGCCCAACGGACAGACCAGCTACTAAAATCTTGATTTGGGGCCCACCTAATATTGGAGATGTTTCGAATTCGATCTCAACCCCTTATACAGGGTGACAAAATGGATGGACGGAGTGGATTTTGCCTATACATCACGATGAAACCCATGTGAAGGGTGTGCATGTGCATAGCACATGAGCACCAGAACTGCACCGGACCAGCTAGTCCGGTCAAATATGTTTGACCTGTCTTCTTCTTGTGACTAGAACCAATGGACAGACATACTTCCACCCGTTTTGATTAGTGGGGCCCACTCATTATCCAAATAGCTGATCTGGACCATCCATTACGTCCAGAGGGTGGCCAAGACCCTGGCCATGCTTTCTTTTTAGTCCCTTGCGCATGTATACACGTGGATCATCAGAAAATGCAGGATGGACGATGAGTTGATTTAATACAGTGGATCGTACCAAAACTCAACCAAAACCAATCCTTCCAACTGATTTTCGCCAGGAATCTAATGAGTAGAGTGGATTTTCCCAAAAACACCACTATGGGGTCCACCGAACATCGCAGCGAATCACATAAGTATCATTTACGTTAGAGAAATCTGGAAATTCTAGGCAGTTGTGGCCCACCATCCTTGATCGGTCGGATGATCTGAACCGTTCAGACGATACACCAGGGGGTCTTTACCCTAACCATGGAGAAAAATCCGATTCTTTGATACTCCTTTTGGGCGAAAACAAGATCCCAACGCAAGAAAATTTGCGTTTCTCTCATGCACATGCGCATGCTGTTTCGCAGCCAATTGGTTTCCACCACCTCTACTACGCACATCATCGACCCTCCTTGGCTATAAAAAGAGAGAGAGAACGCACGAGAGAAAGATCATCTTTAGACATGGGAGCCGTGGAAGAAAGAGGGAGAGAGCAAGAGAGGGTGGTCGGCTTGGGAGTTTTCTTTGTTTCCCTCTTCCTTTTTCTTTGTTTCTTTAATATTTTAAGACATCTTTAGCCTCATCATGTCTATGATGAGCTAAGTCTCTTAACTAAGGCTAACAAATGAAGCTTGTAGCGTGATGGGAGACTTTTTGTTTATACCTTTTGATTCCTGAACTGATTTTGATCCTAGTTTGATTATAAGGAATGCTTTTAGTTTTTTATGGTTTGTTGTGACTTAAATTACAATAGATTTGTGATAGCTTTGAGCATATTCTTTCTATTATTGTGATTATGAAGTTAGGAGGCCCTATTGTTCACCATTATCTCCTGGGCATGGATGGATGATAGAATCCTTTCTAACGTTCATAACTCTTTTAGATGGATGTGGATTAGTTAAATTCTGTTGTTTGCTTTGTCTCATGGGCATGGACTTGTGATGGAATCAATTCTAATTATTATACCTCTTATCCATTGATAACTAGATCAAAGGATGTTCACAGTTGTTTTTAATGAATTATCTTCCATCTGGATGAGGATAGAACTCTGATTCCAGTTGTGATCTTCAATCAAGCATAGATTTCCCTGATCTCTACAAGTGGATCCTTGGCACCCTAGTTTCCCACCTTTGAATATTACAAGTTTTAGTTTAATAAATTCACCATTATTCCCTTACATCCTCATGATTTAGATTACATCTTCTTCTAATTCTAGTTCTAGTTACTTTCAGATTATGTACAAGGCTCAGTCCCTGTGGATTCGACCTCGGTCTTACCGAGATTATTATTACATCGCGACCCTACGCTTGGGGTTGTGAACACGGAACCATACACTTGCGAAGTATTCGCAGCTTAACCCAATTCTCAATCCTAGGTGACTACTAATGGACTCACTGTTTTGATCGAGCAGAAGACCAGGATCCACTAGGATTAGGAAGAGATACAGTGAGCCTTCTGCCCTGGTCAAGTGGTTGATCGACGTATCGGGTTCAAGCTTACTACAACCGTCTCTTCGTGTTGACCAAACACTAAAAACAAATATTTTTAATCTAGATAGAGGGAAACTATCGTCATGAATCTAAATATTTTGAAAAATAGTAGTAAACCGTCAGAGTGAAAATGTTTTAAGGGAGGTAGACTACAATATGCCAGACTAGCATATTTAGTTGCACCCTACCATGCATATGAACGTGAAATCAAAAAAACTTAAGCCTACGAAATTAGAATATCTTTACCTACTTACATTAGGCAATTTTGAGGACGAAATTGTTTTTAAGGGGGGTAGACTGTAACATCCTAGATTTTTGCTATTTTGGATTGTTAAAAATCCTTTTAAAAAAATTTATAACTAGCCCATGTCATCACTTACTGATCCTTGACGCTCAAGGTGAGCCTATACGTAGGTGATACCAGTAAAGATCCGTACAAATTCGATTAACCAACTGTATAAAGCCAACTAATCCACCAAATCACTTAAACCTCAATTCTAACCTCGTGAATTGTTCATCTAGGGCCAAAATCTAACCGACCCATCACTTACTAATCAAGACAACCATAACTAAATTAAATATCTACCCAAAGTCAAGCCAGCTATGACCCAGATCTTAAATTAAATATCGACCCATCACTCCTTTAGCCTAAGAACCAATGGTTTAGAGTGATCATGAATAAATTACCATTTTTGTTAATTTCGAATAGGCCACACAGTGAACTTATTTAATCCAGACCCTAACAACTACGCCTAAGAAATCTCCCTACCCAATTCATTCGAAAAATGCCCTGATTATCCAAACAAGGTCCAGACCGCTCGTTAGTGGCCCACTAGTTCTGAAATTTTAGAATAATGTCTATCTTACTAGGCTTGACGTCCATCGCGGGTGGCGAACCAAGAAAATGCCCAGAACTGCTCAACTTAGGCCAGAAGCCAAGTGCTTGAAACAATCAAATCCCTTAGGCTGGTATTTAAAAACTTAAGTGAAATAGACATTCCGCTCATTCGAGAAGTTACAGCTTTCCAACTGTTAAATTGCAATCAAACTCGGGCCATGAGTTAGGGTTATTTCCCTGCTCATATCTATATAGCTAGGGCCCTGATCGAACATCGGTGACTATTGATCGCAAATTAGGCCTCTGCGGCCAATCGACTCATTCGTTTGCCACAAAACTAGGAAGAACCCTTCATCTGACCATGGGGCACCTGCTCCATGACACATATGGGCCAGGGGGCCACTGGAATGGCCCCAAACACTAGAAATCAGTCCACTAGGGGTATATTTATTAGAGTGAGAGTTCCTAGGGCCATTTAGTTAAATTTTTAGGTTATAAAAGACCCAAAATCTCTCTCCCTCACTCCCATTCGAATTTACTGCAAGACGGAGAGAGAGAGAGAGAGCTCCGAGGAGCTGGGAATTGGAAAGTTTCCTCTTCCACTACAATCCTGTGTCGGAGCTCACGACTCCACCGCCATAGAAGCAGCTTGTCAGCGATCGAAAGGTATGCGTCCAACCCTCTTTCAATTTATAGCGCTTTATGCATCTTGCATGTATCCTAACATGTAAAATTCCATCGGCACAGGGCTCTGACAAATTAATTCGCGGGACCAACACCCTAAGAGCAGCTCCGCAAGCCATCAACCATTCCTAGGTGTGGACCATTATCCTTAAGTAGCTCTTTATCAAACCTAGGCTGAAATTAGTGATTGTTATTACAAGTTTTGCTTTACATGTCATTTACAAGGAATATAATAGTTGGAACTAAGTATTATCTTGATTAAATTCGTTTAGGTAAGAAGTGCTTAACTCCCAATCATCTTAATATTTACATTACTTGATTTCCTTTTCCCTATGAGAAATTGAAGCATGACTCATCCCCAATTTTGAGGTAAATTAGGAAAATTGTGCTACATGTTTCTTATGTGTATAATTTGAGAAGATTAATTGGTAAATTCCTACATGTACGTTCAAATTCTCTGCAATTATGAATTCTATATGATTCTCCCATGTTTTAAGTAATTTAAGACTTATCTACATGCTCATTTAGATTCTTTTGGCAATTAAAGAAATCCATGATCTTTTATGAAGTCAAATGATTGTATCTTATACTATGCATGTTTAAATTTCTCACAACTAGAAGTAGATCGTGATCTCCTTTAACATGATATGAAAATTCATTTCCCCTTTTGCTAGGTTGGCCAGCAAATTTTAAAACCCGTATGGGCTGTCCCATTGGTAGGGTCGTCTAAGGTCCAATCTGACCTAATTAGTTCGAATATGGATAGCCAGCAATAGTTAGATTACGCGAGACGCTTACTCCCAATGTCATGCATTTTGTAATTCATCTAGAGGTGACAAATTGGCCCATTAGTTGGCCGACCATTTCTGTTAAACATGTATGCTCACAGTTGTTTGAACCTGAGACACCCTACACCCATGAAGGGCCCACTGGTAACAACTATGATACGATCCACAAGTCTCGGGAGCTGGGCATGGTGGAATGGGACAATATACTCGAGTTGTTGGCTTACATTGGGGTGACGAGCCTCCTCGTAGTGACTGCAAGCAATCCAGGGTACAAACCCGTCTCGTGAGCCGAGCATGGTGGAATGGGACACTATGCTCGAGTTATCAGCCTACACTAGGGTGACCAGCCTCCCCGTAGTGACTGTGAGTGATTCAACTTACAATCCGCCTTTGTATGTATTATTTGGGAGTGACGAACCCAAAAGGATCAAGGATCGGGGGTGCAAGGCTGCCCCGGCCACCTAGTCGCCGCGATCAGGATAGGGCATTAACTCTATTAGGGTGTCCTAGTTTTCCCAAATTACTGGATAAATGAATGTAACTAAATAATCGGCTAACATATTTATATCGCATCGCATTAGTTAGGTTGACGACTTGGCAATTGAGGCCTCGTTGAGGGAGTATTAGGCATTACGAACGTAAGATGGTGTCGCTCGAGGGAGTGTTAGATGGCAAGGACGTGCATCATATCATAACCTCATGCATATACATTAATAAGAATAGCTAGAGATTGTATGTTTGATTGTCTTTCACTAATTATGTATATGTAATTGATAACATGTGTAACTTATTGCTAATGGAACCCACTGAGTTGATCACTCACTCCCACTCTGAGACGGTGTTTTAAAATACCAAACAGAACCTATCTTAGATGCAGGTGTTACAGAGCTGGATGCACTGGATGGGGCAATTGTGGACAAGGAGAAGGACCTATCTTATTTTCAAATATTCGACGAATCCCCATAGGCCACCTTAGGTTAGCAATGGGACCCCAGGGCAGGAATTTTTACATATTCTTAGATTATATATCTTGCTGGGACACAGTCCCATATGTTTATGGACATTATCTCATTTTACTAGACATATTTTGTGTTAATAGTTGCACTTAAGTTTAGTAATTAGTAATGTTTTATGCAGCATAGTTCACTTAAATTCCACTATTGCGTATAAAACAATCAAGCTATGCATACTTTGAAAACCCATAAGGCATAAGTGGCACCCAGGATGTCAGGGAGTCGAGTACCTACTCAACCCTTGAAATCTGGGGCATTGCAAATGCACTAATATTTCCAAATAGTCGACTAGGCACCCGATAACACCCAAATGATACCTCAGAGTTGCTAGTAACCAACGAAAGTATAACAAGTATGTGCTCAAGTGACAAGCTCACACAAATTTGGACGTTCGTACAATGCATTAGTCTTTCCAAAAGTCAACGAAGCACCCGATAACGCTCACATGCCATGAAATGTATGATTAGCCTAATCGTTATTAGTTCTATTACAACAACCATTTAAAGAAATCTCAAAGGTCAATATAGGGGGCTTATCACTCAGCATAAGCTGACAACTCGAGCATAGTATCCCATACCACCATCCCCGACTCATAAGACTCCAACAAGTAGGATGTTCAATGGTAAACTCGCAACGTTATACGAAAATAGTCCATCAAGCCACATAGTGCAAATAGTCCATTAAATCCATATAAGGCAAAAATTTCATCTAATGATACGATAAAGAATGGATTATCCCCCAAAAGGCATATAAGCATAAAGGATCCCCAAGATGGTAAGTCCACAACATAATTTCATTTAATACATTACACAAATAGCCACTAGTTCAAGGACCTCTAAAAACACTGTCAAGTAATCACAAGTGGCAAAACAAGCCGTACACAATATCAATAGCAATTGCATATGTAAAGTGATCAGTTTAAACATAATAGAGATGTTTGAGATCCATAACATGTTCAAATACTTGAATTTAAATCCAATCATCAATCATATATGAAGAATTACTGAAATATAAACTAACATTGAAACTAGGCTTAACCACATGGACCTATATGCATACCAAAGAAGAGGGGAATTTGTTTCCTTTTTCAAAATGTCACGGGTGTAACATTGCATCGCCATGAGGAGACCAAATGGTGGGAGAGACGAACCCATCTCTCCTACATTGTCTCAACATATAAGATGTATCAAGGTGGGCCTCAAAGTTAGGTATCCACATCCACCCAATCAACATCCCTGTGGGGGAGAGTAATCTGATGGTGAGAGAGAGTATTAAATAAATAGATTGAGGAGAATTATTTTTATTTAATGTACAATTGGAGTTTTTTTTCTCACCATATTTTTCTTTTAGTACCTTAAGAATTATACTGATGAAAAGAAAAGTTACATCAACCAAGGGGGGTCAATACAAAACCCCCAAAGAACATCCTTGAAAGATACTGAAACTTTTTTTTTTTTCATCCATTCTTTTTTTTTTTTCTTTTTTTTTTGTATTAAAAAAAAAAAACAGAGCTTGTATAGGAGGAGAGACACTTGGGAGGCCCAACAACCCACAAAAGGCAAGAAGGGCCTCCTTATAATGCCCCGGTTTTTTAAACCCACGTATATGACTCATTCTCAAAAACCCGAGTGTTAGCTTATAAACTTTAGTGTAAATTTGAACCACTTATAATTTATCTGAGTTAACAGCAATGAAGCTAGAGTAAACCATGTATTATATAAAAACATTCTAACCATAAATAAAATCCAAATGTAGTGCCCATACAGGATTTATATATACAACCCTCAAATAGTAAAGTCATTAATTAAAAATAAAAACCTATCATCTAAGAGTGGAGCTCAATATTGGCCGCAAGGACCCTGACTAGCTCCTCAGTTACCCGATCTACGCTAGCGACCCACAGTGTCAGGCCCGTATCCTAGTCCATACCATTCCGTAAACTTCTGCGATCCTCCCTGTCGAATTTCGACAACTAGCGACCTATAACCGGCGTTTGCGAGCGATCCTAAGCCACATCTTATATATCTAAGTCGACTCGACCCGAGACTTATACCAGTATGACTGCGTCGTCACCGCGGTTCCAATGCCGTGTCTCGTATGCCGATGCAATACCCGGGCCAGGAGATGTGGGCCCGTATTTATTTCGAGGAAAACACCACGCGTTGCAATTCTCAAGAGAATCTCTACCCTAAACATCACATCAATCCATCAATCAAAGTCAAGTATACAACCTTACCTAGCCCGTCCCTCTCTCATTCCCAAAGTCAACCTTTCCATCCCATCTCTTACACACCCATCACTCACACCCATCCGTCTCTTCTTACATCACTCTCTCTCTCTCTTTCAATTTCTCACTCCATTCAAGCAATTCTCAAGGAGAGGAAACGTCCATGAGAGGAGCCAAGTGTGGCCCACTTCCTACCCCTAGATCTCTCATCTTCACCCTTCAAATCTCATCAACTTCCATCAAAGGGAAAGCCATGGAGTTTAGGAGTCTAAGGAGCTAAGGAGGACTTAGGTGGGTGATCCACCATTAATTTTCGTTTAAGGGCCCACTTATGATGGGACCCATTTTGATGTATGTATTGATATGAAGAGGGGCCCATAGTGGCAGGGTCCCTCCATCTCGTCTCTCTCTCTCTCTCTCGATCTATCTTTTCCTTCTTCCCTGTTTCATGGCCCACCTTGATGTATGTATCATATCCATGCCATCCATGCATTGGGCCCACCTCGATGGACTGTCCAGCGGACGGGATTGCTGCCCATCCTTCTGGACAGGCCCAAATGAAGGAAAAACACAAATATTAGCTTAATCCAAAGCTGAGGTGGGCCACATGTGTGGACCCACCTTAATTCTATGATGATACACACCATCCAAATCCTTAGATGTTGGGACCCTTTGTGTCGTTAAACCCACATCGTCCAGAGCGTCTAGAGGATCTAGACGACGCTGGACTATATATAATATTATATATTATATATAATATAATATATATTATATGTTATATCTTATAGGCCCCATGTGGGACCCACCTTTAATGCATGTATTCTACATCAGCACCGTCCATCTGGACGGTGCCATGTAGGGCACGTTGTAATGTGTGTGAGCCACGTGTGTGGAACCCACATGAAGTATATGTTATATCCCTATCGTCCATCTATTGGACGAGGACCCCACCATGGTAGTGTGTGGGGCCCAACTTGTAATGATGTATTACATCTACACCGTCTAATCCATGGGACGGTGGGTGTGGATCTGGTTGTGTGTGTATCCTAACCACCATCCAAATGGGACAGTGGGCCCTCCCATGATGTATGTGTTACATCCAAACCATCCATCCAATCAGTGAGCTCGTCTTATGGCTTGAAACAAAAAATGGGGCAGATCTATCGAGTGAACCACATTGCAGGAAATGGTGGAGAGTTGAACGTCTACCATTGAAACCCTTTTGGGTCACAGAAGCTTTAGACCAATATGAAATTTGTTTTTCCTCTTAATTTAGGTCTTTGTGACCTTATGAACAAACTAGATGGAAAATAAGCGTTATGGTTGGCCCTGGTGATTTTAAAGGTGGATATCATTATCTTCACTATTATTTGTGGTATAGTCCAGATGATCTTTTGATATGATTCACTTTTGGGAAATGCTCTAACATGATCTTTAAATAGATGTATGGTATAGATGGACCGTCTAGGTTGGTGGGCCCATTGGTGTGACCCATGTGATGCGGCCCACTTGACGTATATGAGGCCATGTATTGCGGTCCATGCATGAGGACATTGTGATGCATTTGAGGCCTGTATATGAGGTCTGATGCGATGTATTTGAGGCCCAGATGATCAGGCCCATTATGATGTATATGTGGCCATGTTTGGGGCCCAATGAGATGCATTTTTAGGCCAGTATATGAGGCCTAATGCGATGTGTTTGAGGTCCATAGGACGTAGCTATTGTGATGTATTTATGGCCCACCGTGGTGCATCCCATTGAGATGTATTTGGCCCACCGTGATACGACCCATTGTAATATATATATGGCCCATTAGTGAGGCCCAATAGATGTTTATGTGGCGCATATGTGCGGCCCAATATGATATTTGTATGGCCCATATATGTGGCCCAATATGATATTTGTGTGGCCAATATGTGAGGCCCATTATGATGTATTTGAAGCCCATGTAATGCGGCCCATTGTGAGATAGTTGAGGCCCAGATATGAGATCATTGTGATGTATTTGAGGCCCATTGAGATTGTATATGGCTCACCGTGATGAGGCCCATTGAGATTGTATATGGCCCACTATGTTGTGTATGAGGCCCTTGTGTAAGGCCATGGGCCACTATATGTTTGGCCCTATGTGGGCCACTCATTGGGAGCAATATTGGTTAAATGTCTACATTGATAGGCAATGATAGTTAAATGTCCACATTGTGACCTTCCCTTAGGCCTTTTGTTAGGCCGATTATCGATGTCGAATATTAGTGTCGGTTATAGATACTGATTATGAGTACGTGACAACATAGCACCATGAGACATGCCCATACGCATCATCTGCATGTTTGTTATGAGATGTGGTTGACCATTGCATATGCCATAGGGTAGATTATTATGGGACTCCATGGTAGGAGGAGTTGCCCACATGAGCGCGCGGTACATACAGGTTTATTGCATGATTTGATGGTATGACTCATGCATCTCACATTTTGTGATATGACCATCGTACGACCTAGTGACATCAGGGTTGTGTCCTCCATAGGCATATCGTGGATAGCCAGATGGGACACCAGAAATGATTGGTTCTACCATATGGGCATCATAAATGTCCTTGGGTAAAAGTCTCTAAACCTCCGTGGCTAGGAGACACTCCAACATCTTGATCGAGTGGATACATGAGTGCCCGAATGTTGAATACCGGTAGTGCGCGTCTCTCACTGTGTCATGGTTGGTTGGAAGGAGGTGTGGCCTTACCCACCCGAGGGTAGTGGGGATTGTTAGGCTGAGTATGACCAGCTTGTAAATGGTCTGATATCGACATGTCGGGTAGATATTGGCTAACTACTGGCCAGGGGGATAGTGAAGTCTCTTCCATTTGCATGGTTGTACGTCCAGTGGGCAGCGATTGTATGTAGAGTGTACTAGACCCTGGTGATGATCCCCGAGATGTATGGTACTTATATGTCACTACAAGAAAAGCCACTTTTACCAACGAAAATTTTCGTAGGCAAAAGTCTAATTTTGCATGGGCAAAACGTTTTACCCACGAAAATTTTCGTTGGCAAATTCCTCGTTAATTGTCCGTGGGGGAAAATTTTTACGCACGAAAAAAAAATTTCGTTGGCAAAGGTAAGACTTTTGCCGATGAAATATTTCGTAGGCAAAACATTTTACCAATGCTAATTTTCGTTGGAAAAAATATTGACAAAACTTTTTACCTACGAATAATTTTGTAGGTAAAAATATTTACATGACTTTTTAGCTACCAAAAATTTCGTAGCTAAAAATATTTAAAGATTTTTTACCTACGAATATTTTACTAGCTAAAAATATTTAAAACACTTTTTACCTACCAACAATTTCGTAGCTAAAAATATATTTACCTACCAACAATTTCGTATCTAAAAATATTTAAACACTTTTTACCTACAAACAATTTCGTAGCTAAAAATATTTACAAGACTTTTTACCTATGAATATTTTCGTAACTAAAAATATTGAAAACACTTTTTACCTACCAATAGTTTCGTACCTTTTCGTAGGTAAAAAGATTTATTGCGAAAATCGTAGGTAACTTTTAACTACGAAAATTTTCGTAGGGAAAAACTCGGATGAGACTTTTACCTACGAAAATATTCGTAGGTAAAAACTTCAATGAGACTTTTACCTACGAAAATTTTGGTAGGTAAATTTTATTTTTTTTCCCACATAAAATTCTTGATATGCACCTGATATACACCTATTACAATATATTTCTTGATATATATATACCTGTTATGTAATATATTTCATCATATTCACATTCACATTCACATCCATTTAACTCCAAAGTACATAAATAAATTCATCTAAACATAAACTACATCATGCATAAATACATATAAATTTAACATCGTAAATAAAATACAAAAAATCCAATTAGGTGCGGCGGTGCGGACAATGCGCCCTCCTCGCTACTCATGCATTGCTTGTACTGCTTGTGTAACAAGGAGTGGTACTCCTTGAACCGCTCTTTGATCATGTCGTCGACGGCAAAAGAAATGTGCGGAACACTCAAATCCAATTCAAATTTATCCTGCAATTTCGTAAATAATAGATTAAGGCAATAAACTTATTAAAAAAATAACTTAACCATAAATGAACTTTTATCAAATAAATTAGGATTTATAAGTATAGGTTTAGGTTTAAGTTAAGGTTAAGGTTAAGGTTAAGGTTAAAAGGTACAGGTTTAGGTTTAGGTTTAGGTTTAGGTTATAGGTTATAGGTTATAGCTTTAAGGAATTGAGAATAGGTTAAGGTTTAGGTTAATGAAATCGGGTTCGAGTTCAGGATCGGGTTTAGGTTTGGGTTTTCATGTTTAGGTTTAGGTTTAGGTTAGGGAGTTGAGATCAGGATTAGGTGTAGGTTTAGGTTTAGGGATTTGAGAATACATTTACATTTTAAGTTTAGGTTTAGGTTTAATTTTTAGTTTATATGTTTAAGTTATAGGTTTAGGTTTAGGTTAAGGTTAGGTTATAGGTTATAAGTTTAGGTTATAGGTTAAGGTTTAGGATATAGGTTTTGGTTTAGGTATGTTATAGGTTTTGGTTTAGGTTTAGGTTTAGATTTTAGGTTTAGGTTAAGGTTATAGGCTTAGGTTATAGGTTTTGGTTAGGTTTAGGTTAAGGTTATAAGTTATAGCTTTAGGGAAGTAAGAATAGGTTAAGGTTATAGGTTATAGCTTTAGGGAAGTAAGAATAGGTTAAGGTTTAGGTTTAGAAAGTCGGGTTCGGGTTCGGGATCGGGTTTAGGTTTGGGTTTTCAAGTTTAGGCTTAGGTTTAGGTTAGAGAGTTGAGATTAGGATTAGGTGTAGGTGTAGGTTTAGGTTTAGGGATTTGAGAACCCATTTAAGTTTTAGGTTTAGGTTTAGGTTTTAGGTTTTAGGTTTAGGTTATACGTTATAGCTGTAGGGAACTGAAAATGGGTTAAGGTTTAGGTTTAGGAAATCGGGTTCGGGTTCAGGATGGGGTTTAGGTTTGGGTTATCAAGTTTAGGTTTAGGTTTAGGTTAGGGAGTTGAGAATAGGATTAGGTGTGGGTTTAGGTTTAGGGATTTGAGAACACATTTAGGTTTTAGGTTTAGGTTTAGGTTTAGATTTTAGGTTTAGGTTATAGGTTATAGCTATAAGGAATTGAGAATCGGTTATGGTTTTAGTTTAGGAAATCGGGTTAGGGTTCGGGTTCGGGATCGGGTTTTGGTTTTAGTTTTCAAGTTTAGGTTTAGGTTTAGGTTAGGGAGTTGAGATTAGCATTAGGTGTAGGTTTAGGTTTAGGGATTTGAGAACACATTTAGGTTTTAGGTTTAGGAAATGGTTTAGGTTTTAGGTTAAGGTTATAGGTAGGTTGTAGGTTATAGCTATAGGGAATTGAGAATAGGTTAAGGTTTAAGTTTAGGAAATCGGGTTCGGGTTCGGGATTGGGTTTTGGTTTGGGTTTTTAAGTTTAGGTTAGGGAGTTGAGAATATGATTCGGCATAGGTTTAGGTTTAGGGATTTGAGAACACATTTAGGTTTTAGGTTTAGGTTTAGGTTTAGGTTTTAGGTAGGTTATAGGTTATATCTATAGGGAATTGAGAATCGGTTATGGTTTAGGTTTAGAAAATCGGGTTCGGGTTCGAGATCGGGTTTTGGTTTGGGTTTTCAAGTTTAGGTTTAGGTTTAGGTTAGAGAGATGAGATCAGCATTAGGTGTAGGTTTAGGATTAGGGATTTGAGAACACATTTAGGTTTTAGGTTTATGTTTTAGGTAGGTTATAGGTTATAGCTATAGGGAATTGAGAATCGGTTATGGTTTAGGTTTAGGAAATCGGGTTCGGGTTCGGGATCGGGTTTTGGTTTGGATTTTCAAGTTTAGGTTTAGGTTTATGTTACGGAGATGAGATTAGCATTAGGTGTATGTTTAGGATAAGGGATTGGAGAACACATTTAGGTTTTAGGTTTACGTTTAGGTTTAGGTAATAGGTTATAGTTGTAGGGAATTGAGAATAGGTTAAGGTTTAGGTTTAGGAAATTGGGTTCGGGTTCGGGATCGGGTTTTACTTTGGGTTTTCAAGTTTAGGTTTAGGTTTAGGTTAGGGAGCTGAGATTAGCATTAGGTGTAGGTCTAGGTTTAGGGATTTGAGAACACATTTGGGTTTTAGGTTTAGGAAATGGTTTAGGTTTTAGGTTAAGGTTATAGGCAGCTTATATGTTATAGCTATAGGGAATTGAGAATAGGTTAAGGTTTAGGTTTAGGAAATTGGGTTCGGGTTCGGGATCGAGTTTTGCTTTGGGTTTTCAAGTTTAGGTTTAAGTTTAAGTTTAAGTTAGGGAGTTAAGATCGGGATTACGTGTAGGTTTATGTTTAGAGATTTGAGAATACATTTAGGTTTAGGTTATAGGTTGGTTATAGGTTATAGCTGTAGGGAATTGATAATAGGTTAAGGTTTAGGTTTAAGAAATCGGGTTTGGGTTCGGGATTGGGTTTTCAAGTTTGGGTTTTCAAGTTTAGGTTTAGGTTTAGGGAGTTGAGAATAGGATTAGGTGTAGGTTTAGGTTTATGGATTTGAGAACACATTTAGGTTTTAGGTTTAGGTTTAGGTTTTAGGTTTAGGTTATAGGTAGGTTATAGGTTATAGCTATAGGGAATTGAGAATCGGTTATGGTTTAGGTTTAGGAATTCGGGTTCGGGTTCGGGTTCAGGATCGGGTTTTGGTTTGGGTTTTCAAGTTTAGGTTTGGGTTAGGGAGTTGAGAATAAGATTAGGTGCGGGTTTAGGTTTAGGGATTTGAGAACACATTTAGGTTTTAGGTTTAGGTTTAGGTTCAGGTTTTAGGTTTAGGTTATAGGTTATAGCTGTAGGGAATTAAGAATAGGTTAAGGTTTAGGTTTAGGAAATCGGGTTCGGGTTCGGGATCGGGTTTTGCTTTGGGTTTTCAAGTTTAGGTTTAGGTTTAGGTTGGGGAGTTGAGATTAGCATTAGGTGTAGGTTTAGGTTTAGGGATTTGAGAACACATTTAGGTTTTAGGTTTATGTTTAGGTTTAGGTTTTAGGTTTAGGTTATAGGTTATAGTTGTAGGAAGTGAGAATCGGTTATGGTTTAGGTTTAGGAAATCAGGTTCGGGATTGGGTTTTGGTTTGGGTTTTCAAGTTTAGGTTTAGGTTTAGCTAAGGGAGTTGAAAATAGGATTAGGTGTAGGTTTAGGTTTAGGGATTTGAGAACACATTTAGGGTTTAGGTTTAGGTTTAGGCTTAGGTTTTAGGTTTAGGTTATAGGTTATATATTTGTAGGAATTGAGAATAGGTTAAGGTTTAGGTTTAGGAAATCGGGTTCGGGTTCGGGAATGGGTTTTAGTTTGGGTTTTCAAGTTTAGGTTTAGGTTTAGGTTATAGGGTGTTGAGATTAGGATTAGGTGTAGGTTTAGGTTTAGGGATTTGAGAACACATTTAGGTTTTAGGTTTAGGTTTAGGTTTGGGTTATAAGTTATAGCTGTAGGGAATTGAGAATAGGTTAAGGTTTAGGTTTAGGAAATCGGGTTCGGGTTCGGGTTCGGGATCGGGTTTAGGTTTTGGTTTTCAAGTTTAGGTTTAGGTTTAGGTTAGGGAGTTGAGTTAGGTTATAGGTTTTGGGATTTGGGAATAGTTTTAGGTTATAAGTATAGGTTTAGGTTAGGTTATAGGTTAAGATTTAGGGATTTGAGTTTAGGTTATAGGATTAGGTTAAGGTTCTGGTTTAGGTTTAGGTTATAGGTTTTAGGATTTGAGAATGGGTTATGGTTTAGGTTATAAGTTTTGGTTTTGGTTTAGGTTATAGATTATAGGTTTAGGTTATAGGTTTTGGATTTGAGAATGGGTTCGGGTTTACGTCATAGGTTTTGGTTTTAGTTTAGGTTATAGGTTTTAGTTTAGGTTATAGGTTTAGGGAAAGGTTATGTTTAGGTTATAGGTTTTGGGATTTGAGAATAGTTTTAAGTTATAAGTATAGGTTTAGGTTAAGTTATAGGTTAAGGTTTAGGGATTTGAGCTTAGGTTATAGGATTAGGTTTAAGTTTAGGTTTAGGGATTTGAGTTTAGGTTATAAGTTTAGGTTTAGGTTTTGGTTTTGGGATTTGAGAATGGGTTCTTTAGGTTATAGGTTTTGGTTTCGATTTAGGTTATAGGTTTGGGATTTGATAATGGGTTTGGGTTTAGGTTATAGGTTTTAGTTTTGGTTTAAGTTATAAGTTTTGATTTAGGTTATAGGTTATAGGTTTATGTTAAGGTTTAGGTTTAGGTTATAGGTTTAGGTTTTGATTTAAGAATGAGTTCGGGTTTAGGTTATTGGTTTTGGTTCTAGTTTAGGTTGTAGGTTTTGGTTTAGGTTATAGGTTATAGGTTTAGGTTAGGGTTCGAGTTTAGGTTACTGATTTTGGGATTTGAGAATGCGTTCGGGTTTAGGTTATAGGTTTTGGTTTTGGTTTAAGTTATAGGTTTTGGGATTTGAGAATGGGTTTGGGTTTAGGTTATAAGTTTTGGTTTTGGTTTTGGTTTTGGTTATAGGTTTTGGATTTGAGAATGGGTTATGGTTTAAGTTTAGGAAATCGGGTTCAAGTTTGAGATTGGGTTTAAGTTTAGGTTTTCAAGTTTATGTTTAAGTTTAGGTTTAAGTTAGGGAGTTGAGATTAGGATTAGGTGTAGGTTTAGCTTTAGGAATTGAGTTTAGGTTATAGGTTTAGGGAAAGATTAGGTTTAGGTTATAGGTTTTGGGATTTGGGAATAGTTTTAGGTTATAAGTATAGGTTTAGGTTAGGTTATAAGTTAAAGTTTAAGGATTTGAGTTTACGTTATAGGATTAGGTTAAGGTTTTGGTTTAGGTTATAGGTTATAGGATTTGAGAATGGGTTCGGGTTTAGGTTATAGGTTTTGATTTAGGTTTAGGTTATAGGTTTTGGTTATAGGTTATAGGATTTGAGAATGGGTTCGGGTGTGGTCCCTGCAAATACAAATATAAACACGGCCTGTCCAAATGGTCAGGCCCTTCCAATGCCGTCCATAGGAAATGGACAACTTCATCATGGTCATAACAACGGTTCCCACCTTCCAGGGACCCCCGCTCATCCGGATAGCCCCGACGCACATCCAGGTCTGCTCCATTAATTTCGAGCAAATACATAAATACGGCCTGTCCACATGGTCAGGCCCCTCAAATGTCGTCCATAGGAAATGAACAGCTTCATCATGGTCATAACAGCGGTTCCCACCTTCCAGGGACCCCCGCTCTTAGGATAGCTCCGACGCACATCCAGGTTGCTCCATCAAGTTCGAACAAATACATAAATACGGCATGTCCAAATGGCCAGGCCACTCCAATCATGTGCATTCTTGACAAGAGACGTACCAGATGCTTAAATCTGAAATATGCAGCTCCAATCCTTACACATACAACATCCACCTGAAAGAATACGTATAACCGTCATGCTTGAGTAATCAATACAGGAATCTACAAGTAAAATTATAAAACCAGAGATACTCACTGCATTTTCAGGATCTCTTATTGAACAACCTAGACCCCGCATTCGCCCTCAACTGTCAAAACCAACCAACGGTAAAACATTGTAAATCAAGTTATTAGGATATTCATAATTACCATAAAACTTAAGTAATTTTTTAATTTTATTAGTACCTCTGTAAGGGCATCATCCACACTGGTCATCTTAGAAGCAGGATTACTTTTTGCTACAAGGTCCATTTCTTTCCACCACCTGATAAAGAGAAAGCAAGATTCAAAGATAGAAATAGGAAAATGGATGGGGCACTCTTGTACGTCTATCAAGACCATCCAAATGATGGGCACATTGTGATAGAGAAAATCTCCAAAATCACACTGACCACCAAGAAATCCTAACCATGCATTTGATGGCTATAAAATGGATGATTAAAAGAAAGTGATCTTGCACATGCTTGTGTAGCAACCAGATGTCATGATGGGTTGATGCAATACAAATGTAGGTTGCTCATAATGGAAGTTGGGCATTTGGTTTCTCCAAAACTCATAGAGAAAAAGGAGGAACCTATTTAAGCTTACTTGTAAGAGTGTTCTTGTGGCAAAATTCTAGGCCCTATTTCGTAAATAATAGTATCTTCCAAATGCAGCCTAAACATGTTTCGATTTTCCTTTTGGATTGGAGGTGAAATGGTTCTTTTCTTTTTCTTTTTTCTTTTTTTAAAATTATTTGTTGTTCTTTGCAGGTAAGGTCAATGTAGCACAAAAAACTAATCTGATAACTGATTGTTAGCTTAGCTTCAGTAGGCCCCTTCAATGCAGCACAAAAAACTGATCGGATAGCTGATTATCTATATTTTTTAAAAAAAAAGGACACCAGAAAAAAACAAAACAAAGCAAAACATAGTGTTACTAGAGAGTTTGTATTGGTACTAACCTTTATCCTATTGCTTGCCCATGTATTAAGGTTCTTCTCCTCCCACATACCAACCTACATAGTAATACAACAGTTGTTATATGGTATAGGAAACCAAAATCCAGACAAAGGAGAAAAGTAAACTGATAGCACTAAGAGTGATATCAAACTTGGATTATGCCCTTTTGAGTAACCATTCAGTTATTAACTTGGAAATTTTCCTATATGGTTGTTGGAGTTAGTCTGAAATAAAGTAGCTGTTGGTGATACAGCACGAAGGTCATTTATGGGTTTTCAGTACCTTTTACAGTTTTATGAACTATATAGTTTTTTACAATTTTTTATCATTAGAGTTTTAAGCCTATAAACATAGTATATGGTGCTCTACAGGACATGGATGCACCTAAGTAGATTAACCTCATCAGAATAACAAGTGTTTTTCCTGTAGTCACCAGCCATAGAAAGCCAAGTGGCAAAACCAATCACCTGGAAACTTTGGGTGAACCTTGCAAACACTAGTCTCTTTAATGGCAACGTTAGCTCACCCATAGAGAGAGTGCATGTTCTAAATCTCAGTATAGGAACAACCATAAGAGTACACTGCTGCTTCAGAGTTCTATCTAGAAAGTTGAGCTCCTTCATCAAATGATGGTGATAGGTTGCGTGTGTGCGTGCATGCATGCATGCATTCTGTACCTCTCTACTCTACTTTATTAGAAGAAACATAACTTCAATCCCACATAATCTGCTCTTCATTTTTCCCCATTGCATTCTTCAATTTTAAAATAGTTTCCTTGATAATAAATTCTACTTTTCCTTTCAAAAAAGAGAGATTCTACTCTTCTTCCTTTTTCAGAGAGCTTTTATTACTGTAGTTAAACATGTTTTGGGCTTCTCTGTGTTCACTACATTCTTCAAAAGGCCACATTCCAATTCATACTACCATTTGCTTACCAGCTCTTTCTAATAATGTTGCATCGAGGAATGCTAGCATGCTACCAAGACTCGCATGCATCATGGAGTTGCATGATGTGGGTTGATGCAGTGCAAAGCAAAAACTGAACATGAAAGTGAATTAGATTGTGCATACTAGATTCTAGAGAAGGAATTCGACTTCAATGATGTGGAAATGTATCACGCGTACATAAATAGGGACTGTTAAGAGGACTCAACAACCTGATAGCAGAAAAACCACTACAAAAAGCTATAAAACTAGCACTAAAGAAAACTTCCCTTGGGCCACATTTATAACACCTAAACAACTCCACAAACCCCAACTTACAAGGCCTACGACACTACTAATTCAACTTAGGGCCTGTTTATTAAATCTGAAGTCTGAAGCCTGAATCTGAATCTGAAGTATGAATTTGAAGTCCGAAAACCTGTTTGGTAACTATTTGAAAGAAGTGCCAAAGTCTAAAAATTAAGTATGGAATATGAAACAACCCGTTTGTTAACAAACATCTACGATGTATGAAATTTGTTAATTTGACACATTTGCCCCCTCCCCATTGCCCTAAGAAAAGCCCACTCCTTCACAAATTTTAACCATCGAGAGGTTAGACAGGAGCTTCGAGTAAGATTTTTGGAGCATCCTTCATCTATGGAAGAGTGTATCAAAACAAAGTTTGGATTTCAGAACTACTAGCCCCACTTGTTTCATGCATTGAGATACTTGGACTGAATGCATTAGAAGCCTATACTTCCTATACTTGGACTGAATGCATTAGAAGATCACTGTTTAGGTTAAGGTCTAATCATAAATTTCATTTTCCAGGCATTTTTCTCACAACAGGGATTGCAATGATCTACATGTGCTATGTGACTAGACGAAGTGAAGAATGGTGGAATGGTGACTAGACAGTGATGAGATGTTTGGATGATCATCTGTATTTGTGACTCAAGGATTTACGTACTTTTTGTTTGAGATATTTCAATATGGAACCATGCACTAATATTCGTTACATCAACGAGCTCATCAGAAGGATGAACTAACCCTTTATGCGAAATTTTCCTACATACAAAAAATACGGCTTAACTCGAAAGTCGGGTGGGCCACAAAGACGAGGGAACAAGTTGGGAGGAGGCCCAACCTTGATTTTCAATGGGGCCAACCTTAGTTGAAAACATCTTAGTTATTGGCCTGACCATTCTATGTCAGATGAAGGGTCTAAATGGCATGGATTCCATATATATAATATGTTGGGCCCCCACACCAATAAACAGTGGACGTTCCCTCTCGACTTGTTCCATGTGTTGTGGCCCACCTGAGTTTCTGATCGACCAGAATTTGATCCCGAGTGTAAAATGTGGTGACGCATCTGATGGACAGGTTGGATTCTGTGCACACAAAATGTGAGCCCAATTCATCCCGGGATCACCTTATGGGCCAAAATCATCCCTGTACCACTGTAGCTTACAGTGGTACCCATACCACAACCACTGGAGCACAAACCTTCAGAAATGGCATAATTCCTTTTCAATAGCAGACATGAAGAAAGCAATGTTCTCATTTTACTTTGTTCTATTGCATTCTACTGTTATTATACACTTAGTAGCACAAAAAGTCTTATTTGCATCATACAATTAAAAAGCCAACAAGAAGGCCATTTTGCTGGAAGATAAAAACAAAGGGAATTGTGAAAATTCATGTACCAAGTCCATTACATAACCTACAAGGAGACAAATGATGTAACCAATAGGGAGCTAAGACCCTAACGGCATCAACTTAAGATGATAAACTGAGCAACTAAACATGGCAGGTTCATCTAATAATGTATCGTCATTATCATCATCAAAGCCTTGTACCAGCGATTTGGGGTCCCTTTTTTTTTTTTTTGAAAAGTATTTGGGATCGCCTTTACATTCTTTATCATTACAATTTAAACTAATATATATCCGTAAGTGATACATGGAATGGATCAACGTTAAAATATTAAAATTATAGACAGAAAAAGCCAACATAGTCTGTGGACAAGCACCGATGCCACTATTCAATTAAATATAAATTTATTAACAAAAGAGAAAATAAACAAGAATGATTTTAGAACATACGAATGGTCAGAATGTCTCCCCAAAATAGGTACTTTATAGTCTAACAACCAAACCTTACATATAGAGCACCTTTAACCGCAGCACAACAACAAAATGATTGTGGGAGTTCTCCTTGCCCATAAATGGGATAAATGAACGCCCCACAATAAACTTAAAGGAATTTACAAAGCATATTAGAGACCAAGCCCCACAATAAACAAACAAACTATTCTATTGCCCACTGCCATTGTCAAACACTGAGATTCTGGGCACTCAACTACAAGAAAAATTCTTTATGTTAGTGATGCTGTAAGAATAACATCCCACTGGGAGACAAGCATAAAATTGCAAATGTCAAGGATGTTATGAATGCCTATGCATTAGCAACCATTCTGCAGCCCACAACCATTTTATTTGATTAAGTACAAGGACAGTGCACTACATACTAAGCATCACTAAACAGCAGGAAAGCATGTAGTACCTCCAAGTAATAAAACGAACATGGTTCAATACATGGGGAGATTTCCAATTCAAAGCAGTGGCATTTCTACTGCACATCTCCAGCAGTTATTTGGTTAACTCCCATATCACAGTCACAGAAGTTCATGAAAATAAAATAAAAAAGACAGATTGAGACTTTGTTATAAATTTGTGGACAAACCAAAAATGGAAAACTAGGTCTCCTTCAACTCCAAATCATAAGATATGAGTCACTCGGAACTCAAAACTCCCTTTTGCAGCTTCTACATCCATCAATGAATATAACATATCAAAATATTTCACATATTTTACAGCAACACAGGCAAAGAGCTGAATATAGGGATACTCATATACAAGAGCTCATTCTTCAAATTACTTGAAGTTAATGTGGAAAACAATTGAGGCAATGCAGGAAAGCTTCTTTGGGTTGAAAACAACACTATTACTAGTATGGAAAAAATCCGAAAAAAGAGGCAATGCAGGAAAGCTTCTTTGGGTTGAAAATGAAAGTATGGATGGGCTCGAGCACATCACTCATGTGTGAAGAGATGATGAGGAATCTATAATTATAATATTCTTCTAAACATCTTAAAAGATCTAATTTAACTCAAAGTGGACCCTACACAATAAAAGTGAATTTTGCATATTATTCATATGAAAAATTGTTGTTTCTCTTATGTTTGCACCACAGGGGCAAGAAAAAATGCCAGGAACAGGATAATAGTTCCCTGCAGCCCCAATCCACAAAATTTTGAAGACCAATAGTATAAAAAGTACTAGAAACATTGAAGCAAATGAAAATTGAAACACAGGAAAAAACCGCCTGGGGCATGGCTTTAGAGTTTTCTACAGTATGCCTAGCTTAAACATAAAGTTTAAATCATTCATCAATCGGTGGGGTTTTCAGTTTGTTAACCCATGATTCAGCAACCCAGACCATGGATGTCATGGACCATTACATCTCATCTTCACTGCTGGAAGATCTTCTCCATCCAAGAAATAACAAATCGTTGAAAATCTGGATTGTATACACTACAATGATTTCACAAATTGCCATAAAAGCCATGTATCCATCCAACACATTCAAAGCCCAACAGTTGTAGAAAGAAGATTTTCATTCTGGCACAATCTTTCACGTGAGTTCAGGTGTTCCACCTTTATATGACGATTCATACCGTTGGCATCATTGGACCCACTTCAGGTGGCCCATGAACGAAAAGTGCTCCCACCAGATGAGAAAACTCATCACCTGAACATTTCGGATGGCCTTGTTGGAAAGAAAATACAGCAACAATCAAATGGATGGATTTAATGGTTGGAGTCTTCCAACCTGCGGCAAGTTACGCATATATCATTACCTAAAGTGGGTTCCGTCATATCAACTGCTTGGACCGCTGAACAAACTGAGAAGTTAGGCATACTGTAGAAACTCTAATGCCAATGATCAGGATAATCCCTCAACCCCGTCTGTATTTTCATACCAAAATAAAAATTGAAAACTGTTAAAACAGAGACATTTCATCAAACACATGTTGTGCAAACATTCACAACATATGATGAATGGCAAGACTATTCTATATCTACATCCACTGTATAAATGGCATGCATACATCTATAAAAACCCAAACCATCTAGAACATTGATCACATTGTTTACCAGACATGGCCGGGGAAGAGGTGAAGGGTGGGAGCTGGTGAAGATGATGCATCGTTGCTGTAGACAATGTACTAAGAGAAAGAGGGAGATGTAGAGGTAGATCGAGAGAGAGATAGAGAGGGAGACGAGAGGCAGATCGAGAGAGAGAGAGAGAGAGAGAGAGAGAGAGAGAGGGATAGTGAGATTGAGAGAGATAGAGGGAGAGGGAGATGAGTGTTTGGGGGCGCACTTAGAGGGAAAGGAGATCAAGAGAGACAGAGGGAGAGGGAGAGTGAGACGGAGAGTCGGCGGAGGGGGGAGAGAGAGGGAGGAAGAGGGAGAGCGCGCGAGAGGGAGAGGGAGAGAGAGAGAGAGAGAGAGGGAGAGGGAGAGCGGCGAGAGAGGGAGAGAGGAGGAGAGAGAGAGAGAGAGAGAGAGAGAGAGAGAGAGAGAGAGAGAGGGCAGAGGGATTGGGCGCGACTTTGTTTTGCGCGCCCAATTTTGGGCGGGACCTGGACGATGCTTTGTGGGCCCTACCATGATGTATGTGTTTCATCCATTCCGTTCATCCATTTTTTAAGATCATTTTAGAGCTTTATGCCAAAAATTAGAAGAATGTAAATCTCAGGTGGTTTTAATGGTGGATATCCAATCACTATTGTTTTCATGTGGTGTGGTCCACTTGAGATTTATATCCTTCTAATTTTTGGCATCAAGCCCTAATATGATTTGTTAAAATGGATAGATGACATGGATGAAACACAGACATCATGGTAGGACCCATAGAGCACCGACTAACATCTACCAAGTTTTGTGGGCCCCACTATGATGTATTTTTTATATCCACATCGTCCATCTATTTCAAGATATCATTTGACATCATGAGTCAAACAATGAGGTTCAATCAGCTTGATCCAAAAATATATGAATGAATAGAAAACACAAACATCAGCTTGATCCAAAACTTCTACGGCTTCCAAGAAATTTTAAATGGTATAGGTTCAATCACACTATTTCCTGTGGTGTGGTCCACTTGAGCTTTGGATATACTTCCTTTTTGTTCTTTAGACCTCAAATTATCTGTTAACATGGATGAATGGAATGGATAAAATAAATAAATAACGGTGGACCCCACAGAGTTTACTCTGGTAAAGGTAACGAGTAACTCAAATGTAGTGGAGAAAGGTTTCCTTACAACATTTGTAATCATATATTGGGCCTGCCTAAATGTGATTCACATATCTAACCCACTCATTATGTGTGTCCCACTTGGATGAGGGGTCAGACCAAGTTTCAACCCCATCCAAAACTCATGTGGGCCCCACCAAGTGCTTTTATATTTTTTAGAATGTCTTCACACAGTTTTAAATGGTATAGCCTACTTGAGTTTCATTTACCGATGATTTTTGAGATATCTCATAACCTAAAGGGGACACATCAATTCCACAGTGTTGATGTTCGACAGACATCATAATGGGGCCCACAAAACTTACTAACATCAATTCTTAGGTTCTCACGAGGGCAGTAAGTTGGGTCACAATTTTAACCAGAATATTTGGCCCATTTTACATGTCTAATGCATTCACTCTATTTTACTAATCAATACTCTCAATTTGACTAGTTACTCGCCTTAATCAGGCTACATATGAGAAAGATATTGGGCATACAAGACTGATCAACAATTTCAGTGAAATTTGATTTAAACATCTGAAGTTATTTACTCTTTAATTTAAATTGAATAGATTGTCCAAAAATGATTAAAGGTTCAATTAATGGGTGTGCCTAATAATTTAGTAATTTTATTTTTCACAAATAAATTTAACATTTTTTTTTTCAAAAGGTATATTTTTTTTTTACTCTTTTAAATAAATATCATTTTTATTATAAAATATTTCAAAAATATTTAAAATACAAATTTTAAATTTTTATATGCAAAATCTCAAAATTTTTCTCATATTTTAATTTTTTTTCTTGAAAATTTCAAAATGCCAATTTTTATCTTCAAAAGCATTATTTTATTCTCAAAATTTTTCTTAAACATTTTTCAAATTTCATAACTTTTCAATATTCTTTTTCATGTGATATTACAAATTATTTAAATATTACCTTGTAATTATATATATATATATATACACACACACACACACACACACACACACACACATTTATGTTATAGACACAAATTTTTAAAAATTAAAACATTTTTACATTATTATCGACAGTTTTTAGCCGTCAGAAAAAATATTTAGGAAAAACACTTTCACCGACGAACATTTTCGTCGGTAAAAGTCTTACCGCCAACATTTCCAACACCCCGTGAAATTTTGCAAAAATTCAAAAAACCCTTCAGCTATGAATATTTTTGTAGGTAAATATGGGTTTTGCCTACGAAATTATAATTCGTAGGAAAAAGTAAGCTTTTGGACCCTTTAGCTACGAATATTTTCGTAGGTAAATACGAGTTTTACCTACGAAATTAGAATTCGTAGGTAAAAGTAAGGTTTTTGATTTTTGAAATTCAAAAGACCGTTCAGCTACGAATAATTTCGTAGGTAAACATGGGTTTTGCCTACGAACTCAAAATTCATAGGTAAAAGTAAGGTGGTTTGGATTTTCTAAATTTCATGGACTCTTCAGCTACAAATAGTTTCGTAGGCAAAGATGGGTTTTCCCTACGAAATTAGAATTTGTAGGAAAAAGGTAAGGTTTTCGATTTTTGGGTAAAAATTTAACAGACCCTTTGGCTATGAATATTTTCGTAGGGAAAGATGGGTTGTAAAAGTAAGGTTATTGATTTTTGAAATTCAAAAGACCCTTCAGCTACGAATAGTTTTGTAGGTAAATATGGGTTTTACCTTAGGTAAAAGCAAGGTTTTGGATTTTCTTAAAATATTAAAAATTTAGCAAACCCTTTAGCTGCGAATCTTTTCGTAGGGAAAGATAGGTTTTGCCTACGAAATCTAATTTCGTAGGTAAAAGGAAGGTTTTGGATTTTCAACTACGAATATTTTTCGTAGACAAAGATGGGTTTTCCCTACGAAATTTGATTTCGTAGGTAAAAGTAACGTTTTCGATTTTTTGTTTTTTTCAAAAGACCCTTTAGCTGCGAATCTTTTCGTAGGGAAAGATAGGTTTTGCCTACGAAATCTAATTTCGTAGGTAAAAGGAAGGTTTTGGATTTTCAACTACGAATATTTTTCATAGACAAAGATGGGTTTTCCCTACGAAATTTGATTTCGTAGGTAAAAGTAACGTTTTCGATTTTTTGTTTTTTTCAAAAGACCCTTTAGCTACGAATATTTTCATAGGTAAATATGGGTTTTCCCTACGAAATTAAATTTTGTAGGTAAAAGAAAGGTTTTGGATTTTCTATTTTTTTGAAAACTTTGATAGACCCTTTAGTTACGAATAATTTCGTAGGTAAAGATGGGTTTTACCTACAAACTTAGAATTCGTAGGTAAAAGCAAGGTTTTGAATTTTTTGTTTCCCTAAAAAATTGTAAAAGTTTAGCAGACCCTTTAGCTACGAATATTTTCATAGGAAAAGATAGGTTTTGCCTACGAAATTTTATTTCGTAGGTAAAAGGAAGGTTTTGGATTTTCTAGAAAATTTCACAGGCCCTTCAGCTACGAATAGTTTCGTAGGCAAAGATGGGTTTTCCCTACGAAATTTGATTTTGTAGATAAAAGTAACGTTTTTGATTTTTTGTTTTTTAAATTGTTCAAAAAGGCTACGAATATTTTCGTAGGAAAATATGGGTTTTCCCTACGAAATTATAATTCGTAGGGAAAAGAATGGTTTTCAATTTTTAGTGTAGTGAGAAATTTAATAGACCCTTTAGCTACGAATATTTTCGTAGGTAAATATGGGTTTTCGAATGGAACATTTTAAAAGACCCTATAGCTACGAATATTTTCGTAGGTAAATATGGGTTTTACCTACGAAATTTAATTTCGTAGGTAAAAGTAAAGATGCCGATAGTGAAAAATACAAAAGACCCTATAGCTTTGAATATTTTCGTAGGTAAAGATGAGTTTCACCTACAAATATCAATTTTGTAGGTTAAAAAGTCAAAACACCCTTTACCTACGAAAATTTTTGTAGGTAAAGATGGTTTTTACCAACGAAATTAATTTTCGTTGGTAAAAGTATGCTTTTACCTACGAAAGTAATTTTCGTCGGTAAAAGTCATCTTTACCTACGAAAATTATTTTCGTAGGTAAAAGTTTCGTAGGTAAAAATCATATTTCTTGTAGTGTGAGGACTTATTGAGTAAGAGTTGCATACTCAACATTATATTCATCCATTCATTCACTATTCGCTCAAGCTAGTGGTGCGCAACTAATTGTTATGTGTACCTTCACGATGGCTAGGATTTCGGTTATGGCGCGCGACCAACTTGAGATCAGGAATTTACCACATTGAGTCTATCTATCCAAATTTAGGTATGGGACCAGTTTGGATAAAAATCCCTTGTGATGAACCTCGTAACCTGCGATACTACGTACTGTCATCCTGACTTCATGCTCTAGCTTGGTCATTTCATTCGCACTCCATATTTCTTTACATCCTCAGTACATAACATTTAGCTTATTATGCCTCTGCATTGAATAGCCGACCTACATTTTCTCAATATTTGACATTATCTTGCTATGTCTTTTTATCGCATATCCTAGATGAGGTTGATGATATTTTTATGGACTTATCGGTATTTTCGCTTACTCTAATATTACATTTTGAGCACACATATACTGCTCACACACTTAGACCACCCTCTAAGCTTTCTATAAGCTTATGCATGATAAATGCATGTAGGTGACATTAGGATGCAGTCGAGATGAGGCAGGAGCATGCGGTTGAGCTTCTATAGTTTTCTTTGATATATCTATATTGTATTTCTCTTTCAATATTGTACTCGAATGATTATATTAGTGGATATGTGGTGATGATGTTGTTCTTGTAATTTGGGTATACTTGTGGTTATGCTTCTTACGAGACAAACTCATGTTGAAAATCCTACTTGTAGGATCTCAGGATCAGAATTTAGAGTATGGGCACTGGAAGCCAAGAATGGGGTACTACGGAGGCTGTTAACACCGGATTCGGCGATCGAGAATTTTGTGAGTCTGGTTTCCAAGTTTGTGGCATGACACACTGAACGTCATCGGCTCGCTCTACACCTACATCAACTGTTATGGATTGATAGCGTCAATGGCTATCGCATTGAGAAGCACCCTCTAATATTTCGCACTCATCATTCATAATCCAATATAGATTGTAAGTCATGAAATTAGATATATTAAACAAGGCATTTTATAATCATACTCATATACTAAAAAATTAAGTCAATCAATAGAATCTCATCATAAGCAAAATATAGTAGCAATCGCAATATAAGGGAATATGTCCAAATAATCAAATAATCAAACAATACGACTTTCTATTGCACTCGAAATCACATTGTATGTGAACTCCGCAAGGTGGATAAAAAATCAATAAGAGAACTTCAGCTCCACCCAGAAATCATGATACAAGTGAAGTCTGTAAGGTGAATAGAAAATTAACCTTTAAACCATTACTTCACTCGAAAATCATATCGTACATGAACTCCATAAGATAGGTAGAAAATCGATAAGCGAATTTCAGCTTCACCCGAAAATCATGGTATGACTGAACTCCGCAAAATGAAGAGAGAATCAACATACAAACTCTAAACTACCGAGAAATCATATCGTACGTGAACACCGCAAGATGGTTAAAAAATCAATAGGCGAACTTCAGCTCCACTCGAAAATCATGGTACGACTGAGCACCGCAAGATGGCTAGAAAACCAACATATAAACCTCTACTTCACCCAGAAATCATATTGTATGTGAACACCGCAAGATGGCTAAAAAACCGACAAGCGAACTTCAGCTCCACCCAAAAATCATCATATGACTGAATACCTCAAGATGAAGAAAGAATCAACTAGCCACAAAAGGTCACCAATATTCCATCAAGGCCATAAAAGGCAACTAAATGATCTAAGCCACGTAGGGCAGATATGTGATCCAAGCCATGTAAGGCAATGTGAGATCCAAGCCATATAAGGCAGATGTGCGATCTAAGCTGTTTAAGTCAAATATAGACCGCAAGACAGTAAGTCCACGAGAACTTCCATTCACTCCATTAAATGATCGCGAATGACAATTATACAATTATTAACATGTGTATAACTAAAGATAACATATTATTATCAATCATTTATGCTTACCCAAAATTAAAGAGATATGTTCATTATCTAATATGGGAATTAATTGCGCAACATATTAACATATTCACATGTTCACATAATAAGCTAAGTAACTCAATCAAGTAACTAAATAGAAGAGATTAAGGCATCATCTATGATTAGATTAATGAATTTAAAGGGTGAGTCCTCACCTTGGTTGCGCAACCTAGTTGTGCGTCCTACTAATTAGCATGAGTGCGGCCTGATAGAGTCAAATCTAGTTGATGATATGTGACCACGACCCAAACAAAACATTAAGAGAAATAGAAAGTACTGGGCTTCCAGGCTTAATACACTTTGTGAAAACTTACCGAGTCAACTCAAAGGGAATGGGTTTTGATTTACTTGCCTTGATAGTTTAACTTGACAATTCAGCGCAAACTCGGCCGAACTTAGCTGAACTCAACTAGAACCAACCGAGTCAACTTGATAGAGACTCGATATGCAAGGAACAACTCTCCTTCTTTCTCCTTACTCTTCCTTGCTCTCTCTCTCTCTCTCTCTCTCTCTCTCTCTCTTCCTTCTCTTTTTCTTTCTTTTCTTCTTTCTTTCCTTATTTTCTTCTATTTTTGCGGGAATGTCCAGCAATGTTTGGACCAAGGCCCAAACCCAACTCGACTCATTGGACTCGATTTCGGCCGAGTTAACTCGGCAGCCCCCAAACTCGACTCCCTCTCTTTCTCTCCTCTTCCTTACTCTCTCTCTCTCTCTCTCTCTCTCTCTCTCTCTCTCTCTCCCTCTTTCTTGCTAGAATGGACCAAACTATCCATGACCCGACCAGCAACTCGCATAAGCAAGTCAACGAATCTGACTCGGGCAACTCAGCGTGGTGAGGCAGCCACCTGGAGCAGTGGCTCACTTCTACACCGCCTCTTTCTTCTCGTTCCTTTCATTCTTCTTCTTTCTTTCTGTTTGAAGGCACGAGAGAGCCCAAACAACCCAGCTCGGATAGACAGCTCAACCTAGTTGAGCTGTTGTGGTAGCCCACGACTTCAACTCGGGCTCGGACAAAAGTGTGGATGCACCACACCTCATCTCTCTTCTGATTCCTTCTTCTTTCTCTATTGTTTCCTGCATAGACTGAGCACGACCCGACGCAAGGCTCGCACTCAGCAGCCAGCCACCGAACTAGCTAGGTGGGACAACAGTAGTGCAGCTCCATCACCACTCCTCTTATCTATGCTCTTCCTCAATCTCTTTCTTTTCTCTTCTTTTCTACCACTTTCTTTCTTTCTAAACCATGCTCAGTAGCATGACCCAATGAGCCTGCCTCGGTGCGGGTTGTGACAGCAACGGGGCAGAGCTTGTGCTGTCGAGGAAGGAACTTCGGCTTCGATGGTAGATTGTCATTTGATGGAGTTTTCTCCAATCTGAGTTGTGGGGATGGTAGGAATCAATCTAAGGAGCTTACAGAGGGAGGTTTCCGAGCTTTGGGGTGATTTTCCTGATGGGTGTGAGTTTTGAAAGAACTGGCGGAGTTTCTATTGAAAGGTCATGAGCAACGGGTAAAACCAACCGTTGCTCAATCCTTTCTTATTTTAAAAGTTCCCTAAACTCTCTCAGATCCGTTAGATTGAGGTTAAATAGCCTGGATTCATTTTGTGGCAGGGAGAAACTATTGGCGCAACAAAATCGGTTGCGGTTTGGTTTTTGGCGTAGGTTTTTTCACCGAAAACCCTAATTTGCGTGAGCAGGAATGGATGGTTAAGATGTGCTCGTTCCAACGACTAAGATGTGAGGATCCAGCATCACATGGATCGCCAGCATAGAAGAAAAAAAGATATTCCATTTTTTAAAAAACAAAAATGGAAACACAACTAGCCCTCTTATGCTGGATTTGTTGTCACGCGTGTGCGAGAAATCAGGTAAAACTAGGCAAGGTTTGCACGGATTTGTGTCCTCTATAACATGGACAGTTTGGATCTTCCAACTGAGTGATGTTGGTGGGTCACGAATGTCACCAACGGACTGCCCTCGTTCATGCATCGCGGGCGGGAGATTTTCAAAAGGAATCAAAATCCTTCCTTTTTCATTTTTTCACGGTCAGAGCCGATTTTACCAAATTGGCCATTTTGGTGCGGCATGAGTGTACACCCGATGTGTACACACACCACTCAGGGTGGGGTCCACCATGATGATTTCATCCAATACACACTGTTCATCTATTTTGTCGGCCCATATTATGGCCCAGTCCAAAGAATGATGACTTGGGTGGGCCATGCCAATGAACTACAGTCTATAAACGTCAATTTCTATTGCTCTAACAGTCAGATTTCCATACTATAAAAAATCAACAGTCTAAAGGAGTCTTACTTCAATACTGGGAGTCCATTGATGGTCATAGTAACGACTAGGAATGTCCAGGTGACATACTCTATATTTTTCTTACTAAAATTTCATTTAATGTTATTATTAATGTACTCCTATTATACTAATCATTTTATTTATATATATTTATTTTACTTTGCACTAAATGATCAAGTCATTAATCGATTTCACTTTGTTGATTTATGGTTAGATAAATGCTAAATTCGAATTATCAAGTATCCAAAGGGTTTGGGCAGTTAAGTAAAGGTCCATGACAGTCTAATGACGCGATAACCTAGTCTGGTTAAATTGCAGGGTCTTTATGACTTTACGGTTGGATCAATCCTGATTTTAATATTGACAAACAAGAGGCTCTACGGCTCTTTGGTGTGTTCCGGCCTAACTATTTTATTTATTAGACACTTCTAATAATATTATTTATAATATTATACTCTACATATTGTTACTATGTGTGTATACATGGATGCTTATTCATTTGTTCATTTATTTGTAGGATCTGCCTTTGATCATGGCCATTAATGTTGAGCCATCTCTCCAATCTCAGGCACCACTATTACTAGAGCAGTTTATGGTTGGATTTTATAATTCAATGGTCGACTTAGGAAGACTGATCGTTAAATTGATCAGTAGAATGTTGTGATTCTAATGAACAGTGTATTCACTCATTCGAGCCACGAAACTCATGATGAATGGTTTAATTGGCCTGTTAAGGCGATTGAGATCCCAGGGACAGTGGATTCCTGAAGATCAAAGCAAATTTCGTGATGAGATAATTTTTGTTCTCGAGACTCAATGGCCAAATGACCTGATATATGAATCAAGGTTGTAATAGATGGTTGAGATGGATAGATTGAGAATCACTGTATGACTACATCACATGTGTTCCCACACACGTGTAAGTTAAATCAGATTTCCAAGGTAACACCCGAGTACTGAAAAGTACGGGGTGTTACACTCCTATCATATCTTTACAGCTTATCTGCAATTCTCTTTCAAACTACCTAGCCCAAACTGTCTAAGAACATCGCTCCACCAACTGTGCCCGAGAGCTCTAAGGAATCCTGGAACATCCTGCAAACCTGAGTACCACTCCCTAGCCTCGTTAAAGAATCTGCTACACTATTTACTTCCCTGGGAGCGTAGCAAAATTTCTCCTCTACTGCACTACAAAGATATATGGTGGAGGCTTCATTCACAACTTGATGAGTAAATAGGGTTGATTTTTTCTCACGCAGTACCTTATTGTTGAGGCAATCTATTGTACGGATTAGTTGTCTCATACATTTGATAAGTTAGAAGTTGGGGATTTGACCGTACTAGCCTCGAAGTTTGGGCAAATTACCTAGAAAGCTACGACATTCCATATATCTGAAGAGTGGCCTTCTGACAATGTTTGAAGATTGTTTCGAACAAAAATGCCCTTATCCTTGGTTTAGGAGTTGTACAATCTTGGAGTGAAACAAAAGTTACCTTCTGTTTCAACCTTCGAGAAAGTGACGGATTGGCTACTCCCCCTACCACCAGCCAATGGCTGGTGCTCAGTGGTCTATGGGCCCCACCACCATGTATGTTTTTCATCCATGTCGCCTATCCTTCTTGTCATGTCATTTTAGGGTTAGGGCCCAAATATCAGCTTGATCCAGTGCTCGTGTGGCCCACATAATAGAAAATAATGGTGACCGTTGAAACATCAATGGATCAGATGTGAGCCCAAGTCAGGACTTTTTAAAAATAATGGTGACTATTGAAACATCAATAATGGTGACTTGGGCATTGTCCACTTCTAACAAACATCAATGTGGGCCCAAGTCAGGACTTTTTAGGCCCACGACAAGTTGTCCAACAAGGTGGATGGATCAGATCACCCTATTGTGAGACATATATAACATGATAACCACGACCCATATAACAGGACAACTGTGACCCATATAATATGACAACTGTGATCCATACAACTACGACCTATATAACAGGACAACTACGACCACAACCCATATAATAGGAGAACTGCGACCCATATAACAAAACAACTGCGATCCATACAACTGCGAACCATATAACAGGACAACTACGACCGCGACTCATATAATAAGATAACTGCGACCCATATGACAGGACAACAGCGATCCATACAACTACGAACCATATAACAAGACAACTACGATCAGGACAACTGCGACCATGACCCATATAACAAGATAACTGCGACCCATATAATAGGACAACTGCAACCCATATAACAGGACAACTAAGACCCATATAACAGGATAACTGCGACCCATGTAACAAGACAACTGCGATCCATACAACTGCGAACCATATAACAGGACAACTAAGACCCATATAATAGGACAACAGCGACCGCGACCCATATAACAAGATAACTGTGACCCATATAACAAGACAACTGCGATCCATACAACTAAGACTCATATAACATGACAACTAAGACCCATATAACATGACAACTACGGCCCATTTGGGTCATGGTTTGCATGTGTCGTAGTTGCCACGTTATATGGGTCGTGGTTGTCATGTTGCATGGATCGTGGTATCAACATGTTTACTTCCTCTTCTACCAAACCATTAGTACCATAGCTTAAGGCCCACAATGGTGTGATCCGATCCATCCACCTTGTCGGCCAGCTTAGCGTGGGCTCAAAAAGTCCTAACTTGGGCAATGTCTACTAACAAACATCACAGTGAGCCTAAAAACTTTCAACAGTCACCATTATTTTCTATTTTGTAGGCCATAAAAATACTCGATCGGGTTGATATTTGGGCCCTAGCCCTAAAATGACACGGCAAAAAGGATAGGTGGCATGGATTATACACATACATCAATGTGGGCCTCTATGCGTGGTCGAATTCTCAGGTCATGGTTGTAATGCAGTACAGGTCATGGTTATAATGTGGTAAGAGTCGTAGTTTTCATGGGTCATGGTTGTTATGTTATATGGGTCGTGGTTGTCATGTTATATGGGTCGTAGTTGTCATGGATCATAGTTATCATGTTATATGGGTCATGGTTGTCATAGGTCGTAGTTGTCATGGATCGCAGTTATCATGTTATATGGGCTATGGTTCTCATGTTATATGGGTCGTGATTGTCATATTATATGGGTCGTGGTTGTCTTGTTATATGGATTGTGGTTGTAATGTGGTAAGGGTCGTAGTTGTCGTGGGTTATGGTTGTCATGTTATATGGGTCGTGGTTGTCATGTTATATGGGTCAAGGTTGTCATGGGTCGTAGTTATCATGTTATATGGGTCATGGTTCTCATGTGATATGGGTCATAGTTGTTACATGTTCACTTCTTTTACTACTAAATGAAAGGATAACCATTGGTACAATAGCCTAAGGCCCACAATGGGGTGATCCATTCCATCCACCTTGTCGGCCTACTGGACGTGGTCCCAAAAAGTCCTGACTTGGGCAGTGTCCACTTCTAACAAACATTACAGTGAGCTTGAAATGTTTCAATAGTGGGTTCCATTGTCACCATTATTTTCTATTATGTGACCCACGCGAGCTCTGGATCAGGTTAATATTTGGGCCTTAGCCCTAAAATGACACGACAAGATCGCGACATGGATTATACACATACATCGATGTGGTCCCCACTAGTTTGGCCCTTGCCAACACGCCAAAAAAGGGTTCTGTACACATCACTTTCTTGGCATTAAATATGACGTAACTTCTTATTCCCTTGAAAACTGTACAACTACTAAAACAAGGATAAGGGCATTTTAGTCCAAGTAATTTTTAAAAGCTTGTCAGAAGGCCACTCTTAGGATATATGGAATGTTGTAGCTTTCTAGGTAATTAACTAAACTTCGAGGTCAGTGCAGTCAATTTCCCTTAGGGCATGTTTGGATTCACGTATAGTATTGTTTTGCATTGTAAATCTGTATGAACACGGTATGTCAGACACTATAGCATGGTTCATATCGAAATGACGATCAACAACCACGATGTTTGTTTACGAGTAACTAAGTTTATGTATATGTTGCAGAAAATAGTGTCCATGTTTAGGAATAGAGCCTTGGTTCTGTTGCGTACATGTGTTATCATGAAGTATGACAAACTATTAATAGAAAACGGATTGGCTATTCCCCCACCACCAGCCAATGGCTGCTGGTAGGTGCTCTGTGGGCCCCACCATAATTCTATGTTTGATCCATGCTGTCAATCTATTTTTACATATCATTTTATGCTATTATACCAAAAATGAGGTATATCCCAAGCTCAAGTGGACCACAATACAAGAAATAGTTTTAAATCAGCGTCGACCATTAAAAACATTTTATAGGCCATAAAAGATTTGGATCAAGCTAATTTTTGTTATTTCCCTTCATCTGGTCCTGCATGACCGAATGAACATATTGGATGTCAAACAAACAGTACAATGGGTCTTAGGAGGATTTTAATGGTGGATATCCAATCACTATTTTTTTCATATGGTGTGGCCCACCTGAGATTTATATCCCTCTTATTTTTGGGATCAAGTAATAAAATGATCTGTAAAAATGGATGAACGGGATGGATGAAAAAAATACATCATGGTGTAGCCCACAGAGCACCGACCTGGCTGGTGGCAAGGGGAAGTAGCCAATCCGCTATACCTGAGTTGTATATCGTACAAATGGCATCGTTGAAAATCTGACAATTTGGAACTAGGGTGGGTCCCACCATTACAGTCAAACGTCACCGTACAGAATCTGAATCAAACTGATCTTCAATAATTTGCGAAGTTTATGGTCTATATGTACCCATGACTGGATTGGATGTTTCATATCATAAGTATAGTTTCCCTCAGGAGGCTTTTAACGGTGGATTTCCAATTACTGCCCTATTCATGTGGCGTGGTCCACCTGCTAGATCTATGACCCTCTCAATGGCGTGGTCCACCTCTCAATGGCCATTCACCCCATAGCATATTGTTGGCATGAACTCGTCCACGAATTAGACATGCTCAGGCACGGTACCGTATGGGCCACCTGTTGAGTGACTAAAGTTAATATTTTCTCCATATACATCTATGACGGTGCGTGTAAGAAAATTGCCATGCCATTTCTCTTTTGAAAACTACCGATCGAGAGAGAACCTATTGCTTTTTGACCTTTCCTTTTCATGCTCTTAACGGTCTTTGAAATTTTGATCCAGGCTTACTTGTGCAATATTTACCACTACGAGACGTGTGAGAGGTATCTCCATTTCCAGGCATGTTCATTTTTGTCATGTTAGGAGAGGAGGCAGATTAGGTTGGCCCGGCCCCACCCACGATCGCGGGGCCTTCATTGATTCATGTATAGGTATGCTTCCATCCGCTTTTTGGCAAATGATATTATAATTTATAACATGAGACTAAAAATTAACCAATTACAACTCTGAGGTGGACCACACTGCAGGAAACAGTTGTGATTGAACGCCCAAAATGAAAAATTTCCTGTGGCCCACCATAATATTTATTTTTCATCCAATCTGTTGATGAATGTCACACACAGACTTGGATGAATATATATATATATATATATATATATATATATATATATATATATATTGATCCAGAAATTTTGTGGCCTGCAAGAAGTTTTTAAAGGCCTATCACTACCTTTTCCTCTAGCATTGTCCACGTGGGGTTTGGATCTGCTTCATTTTTGGTTTCACACCCTTGAATGATCTGGAAAAATGGATATATTCGTAGATATATTGCTTATACATAAAAGTGGGCCCCACGTTCAGGCGGCACCATTTTGGTCTAACGACCCTAGAATGGATCATTGTTTGGGTATTGATATAAGGGAGATACTTTAGTTTCCCAAATCCTGCTATATGAAAAGGACTAATAAGAACTTGGTAATCATATGCATGCACCGCATTACGCGTGCTTTCATGTGTAACAGGTCAAGCACTGAGGCAGTGTTGTTCATGCGTGAACGTGAGATGAAGTCACTGAGGGAGCGTAGGTAAGGGCATACATCATACATTCATACCATTCTTGCATTAATAAGAGTACTTAGGGATGTGTGATTTACTACTTTATCATTACTGCTTGATTGAATTGATAACATGTTAACCTTTGCTTTATTGTTCCACTGACTTGATCACTTACTCCCACGTTACGAACGGTGTTGTACACTCCAACCAGATCCTGTCTTAGTTTCAGATGATGGCGATGCTTATGAGGCAGAACCGGACTTTGAGGAAGACGAGGAGACATTCTCCTACATGCAGTCTTCGGGCAGCTTCATGTGAGTCGTGTCCTGATCGACGGAGATTTCTGGGATGTTGACTAGATGACATTACACTTTTTGTATGTTTTGGAATTGTACCTGTAATTATTTAACCTGGTAACATTATCACACTCTGGAGACTCACCACAGTTTATATATTTTATATATCTATCACAGTCTTCTGTTTGCATAATTTAACTATCTCTGGAGTATAATATGCTGTTTTGGTCTAATCCCATTCATGTTTCAATGCTCTCATCACAATCATCATTATCTATGTTGCATAAGTGATGCGTTGGAACTTGAGAACTGAGCTTTGCTCGACCCCTGATTTTCAGGGCGTTACAATTCCCTTACATCCTCGTGATTTAGATTACATCTTCTTCTAGTTCTAGTTCTAGTTACTTTCAGATTACGTACAAGGCTCAGTCCCTGTGGATTCGACCTTAGTCTTACCGAGATTATTATTACATCGCGACCCTACACTTGGGGTTGTGAACATGGGATCATACATTTGTGAAGTATTCACAACTTGACCCAATTCTCAATCCTGGGTGACTACCAATGGACTCACTGATTTGACCGAGTAGAAGACCAGGATCCATTATGATTAGGAAGAGATACAACGAGCCTTCTACCCTGGTCAAGTGGCTGATCGACGTATCGAGTTCAAGCTTACTACAACCGTCTCTTCATGTTGACCGAACACTAAAAACAAATATTTTTACTCTAGATAGAGAGAAACTTCGTCATGAATCTAAATATTTTGAAAAATAATAAACCGTTAGGGTGAAATTTTTTTAATGGAGGTAGACTACAATAAGCCAGACTAGCATATTTAGTTGCACCCTACCATGCATATGAACGTGAAATCAACAAAACTTAGACCTGCGAAATTAGAATATCTTTACCTATTTACATTAGGCAATTTTGAGGACGAAATTGTTTTTAAGGGGGGTAGATTGTAACATCCTAGATTTTTGCTATTTTGGATTGTCAAAAATCCTTTAAAAAAATTTTATAATTAGCCCATGTCATCACTTACTGATCCTCGACGCTCGAGGTGAGCCTATACGTATGTGATACCAGTAAAGAACCATACAAATTCGATTAACCAACTATATGAAGCCAACTAATCCACCGGATCACTTAAACCTCAATTCTAGTCTCATGAATTTTCATCTAGGGCCCAAATCTAACCGACCCATCACTTAATAATTAAAACAATTATAATTAAATTAAATATCTACCCAAAGTCAAGCCAGTTATGGCCTAGATCTTAACTAATGGACCAAGTCAACCTATTTTCTCCTTTAGCCTAAGAACCAATTGTTTAGAGTGATCATGAATAAATCACCATTTTTGTTAATTTCGAATAGGCCACACTGTGAACTTATTTAATCCAGACCCTAACAACTGTGCCCAAGAAATCTCCCTACCCAATTCATTCAAAAAATGCCCTGATTATCCGAACAAGCTCTAGACCGCTCGTTAGTGGCCCACTAGTTTTGAAATTATAGAATAATGTCTATCTTACTAGGCTTGACGTCTGTCGCGGGTGACGAACCAAGAAAGTGCCCGGAACTGCTCAATTTAGGCCAGAAGCCAAGTGCTTGAAACGAGCGAATCTCGTAGGCTAGTATTTAAAAACTTAAGTGAAATAGACATTCCGCTCATTCACGAAGTTACAGCTTTCCAACCGTTAAATTGCAACCAAACTCGGGCCATGAGTTAGGGATATTTCCCTACTCACATCTATATAGCTAGGGCCCTGATTGAATATCGGTGACTATTGATCACAAATTAGGCCTTTGCGGCCAATCGACTCATTCGTTTGCCACAAAACTAGGAATAACCCTTCATCTGACCATGGGGCACCTGCTCCATGACACATATGGGCCAGGGGGCCACTGGAATGTCCCCAAACACCAGAAATCAGTCCACTAGGGGTATATTTATTAGAGTGAGAGTTCCTAGGGCTATTTAGTTAAATTTTCAGGTTATAAAAGACCCAAAATCTCTCTCCCTCACTCCCATTCGAATTTACTGCAAGATGGAGAGAGAGAGAGAGAGAGAGAGCTCTGAGGAGCTGGGAATTGGAAAGTTTCCTCTCCCACCACAATCCTGTGTCGGAGCTCACAACTCCACCGCCATAAAAGCAGCTTGTCAGCGATCGAAAGGTATGCGTCCAACCCTCTTTCAATTTATAGCGCTTTATACATCTTGCATGTATCCTAACATGTAAAATTCCATCGGCACAGGGCTCGGACAAATTAATTCGCGGGACCAACACCCTAAGAGCGGCTCCGCAAGCCATCAACCATTCCTAGGTGTGGACCATTATCCTTAGGTAGCTGTTTATCAAACCTAGGATAAAATTAGTGATTGTGATTGCAAGTTTTGCTTTACATGTCATTTACAAGGAATATAATAGTTGGAACTAAGTATTATCTTGATTGAATTCATTTAGGTAAGAAGTGCTTAACTCCCAATCATCTTAATATTTACATTACTTGATTTCCTTTTCCCTATAAGAAATTTAAGCATGACTCATCCCCAATTTTGAGGTAAATTAGGAAAATTGTGCTACATGCTTCTTATGCATATAATTTGAGAAGATTAATTGGTAAATTCCTACATGTATGTTCAAATTCTCTGCAATTATGAATTCTATATGATTCTCCCATGTTTTAAGTAATTTAAGACTTATCTACATGCTCATTTAGATTCTTTTGGCAACTAAAGAAATCCATGATCTTTTATGAAGTCAAATGATTATATCTTATACTATGCATGTTTAAATTTCTCACAACTAGAAGTAGATCGTAATCTCCTTTAACATGATATGAAAATTCATTTCCCCTTTTGCTGGGTTTGCCAGCAAATTTCAGAACCCGTTTGGGCCGTCCCATTGGTAGGGTCGTCTAAGGTTCAATCTGACCCAATTAGTCCGAATATGAATAGCCGGCAGTAGTTGGACCACGCAGGACGCTTACTCCTGATGTCGTGTGTTCTGTAATTCGTCTAGAGGGGACAAATTGGCCCATTAGTTGGCCGACCATATCTATTAAACATGTATACTCACACTTGTTTGAACCTGAGACACCCTATGCCCATGTAGCGCCTACTGGTAACAACTATGATGCGATCCACAAGTCTCGAGAGCTGGGCATGGTGGAATGGGACAATATACTCGAGCTATTAGCTTACATTGGGGTGACGAGACTCCTCGTAGTGACCGCGAGCAATCTAGGGTACAAACCCATCTCATGAGTAGAGCATGCTGGAATGGGACACTATGCTTGAGTTGTCAGTCTACGCTAGGGTGACGAGCCTCCCCGTAGTGACTATGAGTGATTCAACTTACAATCCACCTTTGTATGTGTTATCTGGGAGTGACGAACCTAAAAGGATCAAGGATCGGGGGAGCAAGGCCGCCCCGGCTGCCTAGGCCTTGAGATCAAGATAGGGCATTGACTCCGTTAGGGTGTCCTAGTTTTCCCAAACTACTGGATAAATGAATGTAACTAAATACTCGGCTAACATATTTACATCGCATCGCATTATTAGGTTAATGACTTGGCTATTGAGGTCGTGTTGAGGGAGTGTTGGGCATTATGAATGTAAGATGGTGCCGCTCGAGGGAGTGTTAGATGGCAAGGGCATGCATCATATCATAACATCATGCATATGCATTAATAAGAATTGCTAGAGACTGTATGTTTGATTATCTTTCACTAATTATGTATATGTAATTGGTAAGATGTGTAACTTATTGCTAATGGAACCCATTGAGTTGATCACTCACTCCCACTCTGCAACGGTGTTTTAAAACATCAACTAGAACATATCTAAGATGTAGGTGTTACATAGCTGGATGCGTTGGATGGGGCAAGTGTGGACGAGGAGAAGGACCTATCTTATTTTCAAATATTTGATGAATCCCCGTAAGCCTCCTTAGGTTAGAGATAGGACCCCAGGGCAGGAATTTTTACATATTCTTAGATTATATATCTTGCTGGGACACAGTCCCATATGTTTATGGACATTATCTCATTTTGCTAGACATATTCTATGTTAATAGTTGCACTTAAGTTTAGCAATTAGTCATGGTTTATGCTGCCTAGTCCACCTAAATTCTACTATTGCTTATAAAAGAATCAATCTATGCATACTTTGAAAACCCATAAGGCATAAGTGGCACCCAGGATGTCGGGAGTCGAGTACCTACTCAACCCTTGAAATATGGGGCGTTACAAATGCACTAATATTTCCAAATAGTCGACTAGGCAACTAATAACACCCAAATGATACCTCAAAGTTGCTAGTAACCAACGAAAGTATAACAAGTACGTGCTCAAGTGACAAGCTCACATAAATTTGGACGTTCGTATAATGCATTAGTCTTTCCAAAAGTCAACCAACCACCCGATAACGCTCATATGCCATGAAATGTATGATTAGCCTAATCGTTATTAGTTCTATTACAACAACCATTTAAAGAAATCTCAAAGGTCAATATAGGGGGCTCATCACCCAGCATAAGCCAACAACTCGGGCATAGTATCCCATACCACCATCCCCGACTTATAAGACTCCAACAAGTAGGATGTTCAATGGTAAACTTGCAACGTTATACGAAAATAGTCCATCAAGCCACATAGTGCAAATAGTCCATTAAATCCATATAAGGCAAAAAGTCCATCTAATGATACGATAAAGAAGGGATTATCCCCAAAAGCCACATAAGCATAAAGGATCCCTAAGATGGTAAGTCCACAACATAATTTCATTTAATCCATCACACAAATAGCCACTAGTTCAAAGGACCTCCAAAAACACTGTCAAGTAATCACAAGTGTCAAAACAAGCCATACACAATATGAATAGCAATCGCATATGTAAAGTGATCAATTTAAACATAATAGAGATGTTTGAGATCCATAACATGTTCAAATACTTGAGTTTAAATCCAATCATCAATCATATATGAAGAATTACTGAAATAGAAACTGACATTGAAACTAGGCTTAACCATATGGACCTACATGCATACCGAAGAAGAGGGAAATTTGTTTCCTTTTTCAAAATGTCACAGGTGTAACATTGCACCGCCATGAGGAGACCAAATGGTGGGAGAGACGAACCCATCTCTCCCTACATTGCCTCATCATATAAGACATATCAAGGTGGGCCCCAAAGTTAGGTATCCACATCCACCCAATCAACATCCCTGTGGGGGAGAGTAATTTGATGGTGAGAGAGAGTATTAAATAAATAGATTGAGGAGAATTATTTTTATTTAATGTACAATTGGAGTTTTTTTTCTCACCATATTTTTTCTTTTAGTACCATAAGAATTATACTGATGAAAAGAAAAGTTACATCAACCAAGGGGGGTCAATACAAAACCCCAAAAGAACATCCTAGAAAGATACTGAAACTTTTTTTTCTTTTTCTCTTTTGTATTTACAAAAAAAAAAAACAGAGCTTGTATAGGAGGAGAGACACTTGAGAGGCCCAACAACCCACAAAAGGCAAGAAGGGCCTCCTTGTAATGCCTCGTTTTTTTAAACCCGCGTATATGACTCATTCTCCAAAAACCCGACTGTTAGCCTATAAATTTTAGTGTAAATTTGAACCGCTTATAATTTATCAGAGTTAACAGCAATGAAGCTAAAGTAAAACATGCTTTATATAAAAACATTCAAACCATAAATAAAATCCAAATGTAGCTCCCATACAGGACGTATACAACCCTCAAATAGCAAAGTCAATAATTAAAAATAGAAACCTATCATCTAAGAGTGGAGCTCAATATGGACCGCAGGGACCCTGACAAGCTCCTCAGCTACCTGATCTACTCTAACGACTCACAGTGTCAGGCCCGTATCCTAGTCCGTACCATTCCGTAAACTTTTGCGTCCTCCCTGTCGAATTTCGACAACCAGCGACCTGTAACTGACATTTGCGAGCGATCCTAAGCCACATCTTGTATATCTGAGTCGACTCGACCCGAGACTTGTACCAGCACGACTGCGTCATCGTCGCAGTTTCAATGCGATACTCGGGCCAGGAGATGTGGGCCCGCGTTTATTTTAAGGAAAACACCACGCGTTACAATTTTCAAGAGAATCTCTCCCTAAACATCACATCAATCCATCAATCAAAGTTAAGTACACAACCTTACTTAGCCCATCCCGCTCCCATTCCCAAAGTCAACCTTTCCATCCCATCTCTTACACACCCATCACTCACACCCATTACACCCATCCCTCTCTCCTTACATCACTCTCCCTCTCTCTCATTTTCTCACTCCATTCAAGCAATTCTCAAGGAGAGGAAACGTCCATGAGAGGAGCCAAGTGTGGCCCACTCCCTACCCCTATATCTCTCATCTTCACCCTTCAAATCTCATCAACTTCCATCAAAGGGAAAGCCATGGAGTTTAGGAGTTTAAGGAGCTAAAGAAGGAGGACTTAGGTGGGTGATCCACCATTGATTTTCGTTTAAGGGCCCACTTATGATGGGACCCATTTTGATGTATGTGTTGAAATCAAGAGGGGCCCATAGCGGCAGGGTCCCTCCATCTCATCTCTCTCTCTCTCTCTATCTATCTATCTTTCCCTTCTTCCCTGTTTCATGGCCCACCTTGATGTATGTATCATATCCATGCCGTCCATGCATTGGGCCAACCTCGATGGACTATCCAGCGGACGAGATTGCTGCCCGTCCGTCTGGACAGGCCCAAATGAAGGAAAAACATAAATATCAGCTTAATCCAAAGCTAAGTTGGGCCACACGTGTGGACCCACCCACTACAAGAAACACTACTTTTAGCGACGAAAATTTTCGTCACTAAAAGTCACATTTTCGCAGTTAAAACTTTTTAGCGACGAAAATTTTCGTCGTTAAATTCGTCGCTAAAAGACCGATGTACAAGGCTTTTATCAGCGAAAAATTCAAATAGTCGCTAAATGCAAGCTTTTTAGCGACGAAAATATCCGTCGCTAAAAAAATTTTCCAAGCCATTTAGCAGCGAAAATTTTCGCTGCCAGAAAAATTTTCAAGACTTTTAACAGCGAAACTTTTTGCCGCCAAAAAAAATTTCAAGACTTAGCGGCGAAACTTTTTGCCGCCAAAAAAACTTCCAAGACTTTTAGCAGCGAAAATTTTCGCCGCCGAAAAAACAACCATGACTTTTTAGACGCGAAAAGTTTCGCTACAAAAAAAATTTTACAAGACTTTTAGCAGCGAAAATTTTCGCTGTCAAAAATATTTTCCAAGAGACCCAAAAAATATCTAAGACTTTTAGCAGCGAAAATGTTCGCCGCGAAAAAATTTTCCAAGACTTTTAGCTGTGAAAATTTTCGCTGCGAAAAAATTACAAGACTTTTAGTAGCGAAAAGTTTCGCTGCCAAAAAACTTCCAAGACTTTTTAGCGGCGAAAATTTTCGCCGCCAAAAAAATCCAAAACTTTAGCAGCGAAAAGTTTTGCTGCAAAAAAATTTTTTCAAGATTTTAGCAGCGAAAATTTCCGCTGGCAGAACTTTTAGCAACGAAAATTTTCGTTGCTAAAAGTCTCTTTTTTTAAAAAAATGTACAGCTCAAAATTCCGTACAAAATTCCTGATATACACCTATTAACAATATATTTCATCATATTCATCCTGATATACACCTGTTATATAATATATTTCATCATATTCACATTCACATCCAGCTAAACCCAAACTAGTAAATCCATCCAAGCCTCAGTTACAAATTGAGGCTAAAAATGTTTAATTTTTTAAAATATTTATTTAAACTACTAATCCATTCATTCAATCCACTCATGAAACAATCAATCATGAAAGCCATAATACCAACAAAATAGTTAACAACTCAATCAAACAATCAATCTCACTTGTCTACTATTTAAAGTTTTCAAAACAAAGTCAATCAAACTATTACACAACATTAGGTTCCACAAATAATACAAAGTCACAACACAAGATTTGGGTATGACTTTTGCTTGGCTGATGAACAACTACTGCTTGTTCGGTAGTCTGAAAGCATCTGCAAAGAAGAAGAACTCGCCATTAGTAATAATTTATAGTGGAGTCCACATCGACAGTTCGGATTGCTCCACTGGCATGTCCCCTGGCTCCTAATTTTACTTTTAATAGCTCTAGAGGTTTCTTTCTCAGCATTTAAATGTCAAAAAAATATAGTTATCATATGAAGTATAAAATAGACTTGTTTGACACATGTACAAGCATATGGATATCCAAGCAAAAATATATGAGAGCAAAAGAGAGAAACCTTCGGTGATTTAAATTAAAAGGGTAGACAGAGAGCCGATGTAGGATAGACTTACTCCACGCACAATCTCCATCGTTTCTTCAATTTCTTTTCTATGAGCTGAAATGAGAGCCTCTTCTTCCTACACAAGTGAAGAACACAGTCCCAAACTCAAAAAAAAAAAAGAAAAGAAAAACCATTGCATACATAAGTGCTTTGTACATAATTCCTCAATATGTGCCATGCAGAAAATTTTCCCTGGAAAAATGACCAAGATTTAAATGCAAAACACCATGGGAGAAAAAACAAATGCAATAGGAATCTTTGTACAAAGGTATCTTAGAACAGATGTTTCAAAACTTATCTCCAAATCAAGCAACTCAAAGAATTCTAAAAATAAAACCAAATTGATCCTTTGAAAGAAGCTCATTGTTAGCTTAGTCTCTCTCTGTTGAAGCAAAAAAGAAGAAGAAAAAAAAAATTTTCTTTTATGTTTTTTCAATCCATCTTCCATTTTTTTCTTTACAAGAAAATCCATATTTACTAATATTCTCATTTTTCTATTTTTCAAAATAATGAGTTCAGACTCCGAAAGCGTCGGCTCCAAGACTCGTACTTTCAGCCCAAACACTAATCAATGACTCTAAAATTATGTGTAACATACAGAGATGGTTCGGCCACTTGTGCAATTAGGGAAGGTTCAAAAGGACATACATATTTGAAAGTTGGTCAAATCATAAACAGACGTATTATGGACAGAGACATTGTTTTCATTAATAGTCTACCTAATACTCATAAAAATTCATTGCAAGCATTTTCTGTCTATGTGCATGATGACCATATTGTTAAGATCAATCCTCTTATCTTCATTTACAGAAACTAGTGGATGACAAATTATGTGTAACATACAGAGCTGGTTCAACCACTTATGCAATTAGGGAAGGTTCAAAAGGGCCAGATTTCCACATCAAGCATCAATTGCACATATGATACAGAAGGACAAAAGTATCACCCTCAACATGACTGTCAAACAAGTTTCCTCACCAAAAATTCAGATCACAAACCATCATGGCATGTGTCCAATTTTTGTGGAAGCACAAAGTAAATGATTGATACACAATGTGCACAAGATGACCAACCTTGCATAAAAGGTCATTTTCTCAGCTTAATCCAGGGATGCTAGAGACAATTGAGAAAGATCTCCAAGGAACCTCATGAGCCTCCCCACACCTCAGATTGCATATGGTCATGGTTCAAATGTAAAATGGTAACACAAAAACAAAAAATTAACATCACTATCATACATGGAATTTGACAAAAATGAACTAGGCTCATGTATCATACTTTCAAGGAAAATATGTACCTCCCTTGTTATGTCAATAGCATGAGAAGGACCTGAAGTCAAGGATTCGTGTACCTGATCAGAGTTAAGAGAAGTTATTAAGAATAGAAACATGACCAAATGACAATAAGCCAGCTTATAAAAATAAATAGTTAAGATTTTTAAACAAAATTATCATTATGGTTTCAAGGAGGGTCCATTTATCTCCCCAATGTTGAGTCATCTCAAAAGCAAAGGATTAACAAAAAGCCAAAAACCAAACAATAGTATTGCAAAGGACTAGTGCAGCTAAGTTACAGTGAAGACAGCACATAGAGAAATGGAGAAATTATAGCAAAGGTCCATTTTTCTTAACTGATGGTTCGTAAACAGACAAAAATGAAAAAGCTGAAACAACAGTCGAAATTTGATGGTGGAGCATGCAGATTTTTAGATTTCCCACCTTCATTTTGCCAATGATACACTCCGTGGTAGACCATTGAATTGGTCAAGTTACTACGAATTTTTTAAGCCAAATTATTTGCATGATCAGCAACACCCTGTCTATCATAACCAAAGATCGCAGAACCTATCATCCAATACAAATGATGGGAAGTTCATTGTATTGGATGGAATTAACTATCTTCCTCCTATTGATCAGAAGGAGATTCTCCAATGTGACTTATAGAGTTGTGGCCCACCTGGATGGAAGGCAAATCTCCTAATTAGATCTCAAGCAATTAAAATTCTTAATCAAAAAAATAAAATAAAAATTGGATGACTTAAAGTAAAATGTGAACCAAAGGTACATTTGGGCAAAAACCTCAATATAAGCCTCCAAGAGAATTGGTACCTAAATAGTACAAACGACACAAGAATGACTTAATTATTTAATTTTCAATCTTTTTTGGCCAACATTTATTTATTTATTTTCAAATTATGAGGGATTTCAATTTTTCCATAAATGGTTGCTTCACTACCATGTGGGAAAGATGCACTAGTATGCCCACATATAAAGGACACAAACCAGGACATCAAATTTTTTATTTTATCCACTTGGAAATAAATACATGATAACATTTGTTGGCAAGCAAAAGGAAAACATTACAAGAGAAACAGTCTGCATTTGCCTCAAAGCCATTTTGGGAGAGGAAAAACATAATATGTGATTGTAAGTTCTTGTATTTCCATGACAAGATCATCATTTCTTTGATTTTCATTTTCTTCCTAGGATTTTTTATTACCAACCATTTTCTTAAGTCCTATGATTACCATATTGTGGCATACCTAGGAGTAAAACAACCTGATTTTTTAGGCCATAAGTTTTAAACAATGTGGCCCACCTACTGAAAATCTCCTAACCATATTGGCAATGTGAAGATCCCCATTGTGACATGTCCCAACCAAATGTGGTACCTTGTTACATGCTCAAAAGGGACATCTATGAGGCGCAGAAGAATTGATCCTCATGCAATTGGGAGAAACAGAAATGCAAGGCAATACAATCCAATTGATCCCAAGTGAAACCCTGTAAGTTTCAACATTCAAAGACTGCACAAAGTCATATTTCATTGAAACCTGCATTCTTTTCTTCTTCTTCTTCTTCTTCTTCTTCTTCTTCTTCTTCTTCTTCTTTTGTATTGTAGTCATTCTGTAATATTCCTTCCCTTCCAAGAAAAAAATGGTAATTGCATTTCAGAGTCCAAGTTCCTTCTCTGTTAGTGACTAACATGGAACTTCACTGTCAGGCATGACGTTTGCTAGGCTGGCTTATCCAAGCCATTAATACCACGACCCCATCAAAGATGGACCATGCCCCCAAAATCTTCCAAATTGGAGGATGCTAGCCTTCCAGTAATCTTTGGCCCTTTGCCCTTAAATGTTGTATTTTAGCACACTTACCCATGTATTTGTATGCAAATAAACAAATGATTAGTGTTGTCTGACCAAGAAGATTTTTGGGGCAGAGTCCATTGATGATGAGAGACACTTGTTCAATGGCATGGATCACCAAACCATGGGCCACACATGTACAAAATCCATTTGGATGGTTCCTCCAATAGGCCAATTGACTTATGGGGTCCATAGGGTCAATCATATGCCTTTCCTACAACATGTGCTCTACTTTGGACAAGCAGACTTTCAATTTTACACATGAGCGGGTAATCTACATCCAGTTTCTATTTATAGCAAATTAAAGGAACCTAATCTACTTTTGGTGTTCACAACACCTGCAGTAATTAATGGTAAGAAAATCCTTCCAGATTCTATTTCTAGAAGCTGCTAAAGCAATCTTCAAAAAGTTTATACAACAAGAGTCTTCCTATAGCAGACAGTTGATATTTTTGGAAGGTTTCTTACAGAACATATGGCCTATAGACCCATATGGTTGTAGAAACAGTGTTATGGAATACTCTTCATAGATATAGCATGAAAATAGGTTTCTAATATCTACTTCTATTCTTGATAGTTTATTTTCTACAGAATATTTATGTACATGTAATAGGATTAATTTACAAGGTAGATCTAGACCGTAAGGCTGTGTTTGATTTATTTAGAAGGGCCAACAATTCCTGCTTGAATGCCCCACGCTTGTTGGATGAGCAGGTAGAGACGGTGTAGTGTATAAGTGATCAGGGTTCAATCCTTGGTAGTGTTACCTTTCAAAAAAAAAATCATGCTTGAACTATTTTTTATCATTAATGACATAATTTATTTCCCTTTTTTTTCATTTGAGGTTTTAGTAGCATTTGTTTCCTCCTCTTATAGCATGTGTTGCTACTTCTTCAACACAAGTTGCTTCCTCTTTTTACTAATCCAGGGTCACTTATTGCCATTCTCTCTCAAGCACCTGTATTAACTGTTGGAAAGTAGATCCAACTCTCAGTGTAAACATTGAAGCATACATTGCAGTTTTGTCTTTGCATCAAAACCTCTTGATTCCAACATGAGTCTTCAAAAATAAGAAAGAATAGAAATTTTGATATTTAATCTTGTTAAAACCAAAGTTGAATAATATGATAAATAAAAATGTAAATGAAATACTATAAGGTTAAAGATAAGAGATCTACAAAGTTGAAGTCAATATCATAATTTTTCAAGCAATGCATTTTGTACAGGCAAGCCAGTGAGGAGAAGCCCGAGTGGAGTTCCTTCGGTTAAGTAAAGCAAGGGATGCATATTATAGGCTGATACCCACATTGATATACTACCACACTAAGAGACATATAGGCAGAAATTGTCTTTTTTTTTTTTTTTTCTAAAAAATGATTGAAGTGAAATTTTAATGGGAAACTAAAATTTTTTTAAAGAAAAGAAAGTCAGGTCTAGATTTAATCCTCCATACATGGGTTATACCCTAATGACTTGAGCAATATTAAATCCAACGTTTCTCATGGTATAGTCCACCATACATTGAAGGTTCTTTCTCTTTTTTGTGTGTTGTTGGGTTATGTTAACGGGGTTGAAATTAGTATAATCTTGGTGAAGGCGCATGCTATTCTGGAACAGGTTCCTTTGCACCATCTTGCTAACCAAATAGACAACACTCAGATTGTGTGAAGTTGCATGGGTATATGTAGGTGTTAGAAAAAGAAAAATTGGAAAGGATTGTGTTGAAAATGATCGAGAGCTTAAAAACAATTGTGTTGAAAATGATCATGAGCTTAAAAACAATAGAGGACTTGAATGCAGCATGCAGCCATGTGGACATATGTTGGTTGTAAAAGAAATGAAAATCTACTAAAGAGTATGTTCAGAATGATCATGAGCTTTTAATCAAATAACCAATAAGTCAGTTTTCTCTATATTGTTTAAGTTAAATTGGTTTTGTTTTGGTATGCTTGCTAAGTTTTCTAACCATGGTTCATTGGTCTACCATTGTGAATGTGCCCTTGGCTGCATATTTTGTCTTCAATAGGTTTCTCTACTGTTTTAGGTTAATGTGCTTTATGCGTACTTTGCATTGTGCTATAAGGGTAAATATTTTTTTTACCTGTGGCATATATTTTTTTTTTTTTTTTTGAGAGATAACGCAGAAAGATGTATTAAACGAATTCCAATGTTCTATGAGCCCATAGTTTGGTGTTTTATAGCTGGATACTTGAAGCCTTTCCATGTTTATACCATAGATGTCCACTACCCAACAGAGTTTTCAGTTTTAAGTTTTAACAGAATTCCAAAGACTAGTTCATCCAAAATTTTCTTCTTCTTTTTTGCCTCTTTTTTTTTTCGCAAGCTGTTGGACTGATTAATTTGTTATTGAGTAGTCTATAACTTGTGTGAACTGCTATGTACTATGTTACTACTGTCAATACCATGAGCTGTAAACGGCGACATCTGGTGCTTCTTAGGAGTTCTAGATATTAGATTCATGGTGTTCGTAGAAACTCATGTGTTCCTTTTCTTCTTCTCTAGGGCTGCTGCTAGGTTCAAGGGGCCAGGATTAAGGAGGATATTTGAAGGCAGAAATGAATCAAATGATAATCAAATAATAAACAAGTTGGTTATAAATTGCAATGAAAGTTAAAGTCGAAACTTTTTGACCAAGTTAACATAACCCAACAACACAAAAAAAGAGAAAGAACCTCACAAGAATTTAGTGGATTTAGTTTATGTTAAAATTGAATACCTACCATACAAGAAATTCAAATTAAACTATCCAAACAATATATTCCAGTATCATTAATTAGAAAAAAGAAGAAGAAGATTATTTTGATTATCTGACCATTGAATTGGTGGACATTGACTGTGCGATTAAAAATGAAATACATACAATGGTAACTAAGAATCAATTTTAAAGAAGCATAAATGATGAGAAAAATGCCCTTTCAGAGAAATTGACATCAGGATTCTCTATTCCCTCAGGTCGAAAAATGCTTACCAATCCAACAATCTTTTTTTCAATCATTGAGGTTGCTTCAGCATGGACTGCTTAGACCCGCTTAGATGGGTGATTTCCCTCTCTCCTTCTTCGTCCTTGCATTTCTCTCTCATACACCAACCATCAAACAGGGGGTGTGCATGTCCACAATGTATTTTCCATTGCCTTACCAATCAAACAAAAATAATTGAAACAGATATAACAACAAAAACCAAGGATTAAAAATGGATTTGGCATATAATACCATTCACCAAGAGATTTAGGGCATCCACCTATAAACCAATCCCAAACAGAAAAAAAAATCCCAAATATATGAAAAAATAATAATATCCAGGATCTACAGATGAGGAAATAAATAACCAAAAAAAAAATGAAAATCTTTATATTATGGCTTGAACATTCAATGTTTGAGAGAGAGATACCAACAACGTCGAGAGGTTGGCTTAGGGGATGCTCGCTGGAAAGATTATGCTCGCCGGAAAGATGCGTCATCAGATTTGGGGAAGAAATCCTCCAGAGAGTGGCAGAGAGGTTGAGAGAGAGGGAGGGAGGGAGAGAGAGAGCGGGCGAGGGAGGGCGATGGAGAGAGAGAGAGAGAGAGAGAGAGAGAGAGAGAGAGAGAGAGAGAGAGGGCGATGGACGGCGAGGAAGGGTGAGGGAAAGAGTGACAGGGCGAGCGAGAGAGGGAGAATGAAAATGAAAATGAAAATGAAATGAAAAGTTTCCCCGCTCGTGTTTGGGGAAACCGTACGGACGGTCCCGTCATGAGCTCGTGGGGCTCACTGTGATGTATGTGGTCCATCTAATCCGTCCATTCATTTTAAGTTCCGATAATAAGTTACCATATCGAAAATGAGCAATATGGAAGGCCCAAGTGGACCACACCAAATATAAATGATAGGGACTTGATATCCATTGTTTCCTACGGTGTGGTCCACTTTGAGCCTTCGATTTGTCTCATTTTTGGGCTCATGTACTAAAATTAGCCTTAAAAATGGATGGACGGCCTAGATAAAATAAGGACATTTCGGTGGGCCCCATGGAGGGTCTTAGCAGACCGTCCATCTCTAGGTGGGGATAAACACCGTCCATCAGTTTTTACAATCATTTCAGGCCACTACGCACAAAATGTATTACATCCAATTATCAGGTGGACTATACCATGAGAAACAGTGGTGATTGACCATTAATGGGCCACAAAAGTTGGATTGGCTACTCCCCCTGACATTAGCCAATGGCTGATGGTTGGTGCTCTGTGGGCCTCACCATGATGTATGTGTTTCATCCATGCCGTCCATCTATTTTTATAAATCATTTGACGGTATGTGAACAAAAATGAGTTATATCCTAATCTCAAATGGACCACATTACAGGAAACAGTGTTGAATGAGCGTTGATCATTAAAAACATTTTGAAGTTGAGAAGTTTTGGATCAAGTTGGTTTTTGTTTTTTCCCTTAATCAGGGCCTGTATGACCTAATCAATAGATTGGATGCCAAATAAACAATACAGTGGCCCTTAGGGGGATTTTAATGGTGGATATCCAATTAGTACTATTGTTTTCATGTGGTGTGGTCCACCTCAAATTTATATCCCTCTCATTCTGGGGATCAGACCCTAAAATGATCGGTAAAAATGGATAAACACACATACATCATGGTGGGCCCATAGAGCATCGACCATTAGCCACGGGGTTGGTGGTGGGGGGAGTAGCCAATCCTAATTTGGCCCCCAAAATATTTTTAATGGTCGACACTCATTCAACACTGTTTCCTGTAATGTGGTCCATTTTAGGTTGCTCATTTTTTGTCTCGTGCCATAAGATGATCTTTAAAAAATAAATGGACGGCATGGATGAAATACATACAGAATAGTGGGGTCCATAGAGCACTGACCACTGGCCATTGGCTGGTGTCTGGGGTAGCCAATCCATTCCCCTTGCATACCGATTGCGTACCGAGTAACTCAGTACGCCTAGCGCACTTAGTAAACTGTGGGGTCCGCCGTGATTGTGTGTGTTTTATCCACTTTGTCCATCCATTTTACCAGATAATTTTAGATCATGAGCCAAAGTATGAGGCAGATTCAAACTTCGAGTGGACCCCACCACAGAAAACAGTGGGGATTGAAAGCCTAGCATTAAAAACTTATTTGTGGTGTGGTCCATTTAATCTTTGGATATGATTCATTTTTTAGATAATTCTCTAAAATGATCTCGAAAAATGGATGAACGGTGTGGGTTGATCCCAAATTTTCGGTAAATCCATAACTCAAGTGGATCATGCCACACGAAACAGTGTGGAATAATGATTTCCACCGTTGATACCTTCCTTAGGCCCACAGTAATGTTTATTTATCATTCAACTTGTTCATAATATCAAAAAAATACAAATGAAGAGAAAATACAAACATCAGCTTGATCCAAAACTTCCATGGCTTCTAAGAATTTTTCAATGGTAAATGTTCAATCACACTATTTCCTGTGGTGTGGTCTACTCGAGCTTTTTTTTTAGCATTCATAATCATATATTTTTTAGCCGCATCCAAAACTCATGTGGGCCCCACCAAGTGCTTTTATATTTTTTTGGATGTCTTCACATAGTTTTAAATGGTATGGCCCACTTGAGTTTCGTTTACCGATGATTTTTGAGATATCGCATAACCTAAAGGGGACACATCAAATCCACGGTGTTGATGTTCGACACACATCATGATGGGGCCCACAAAACTTACTAACATCAATTTTTCAAAGAAAAAGATGCACAGAGAATGGACACGGATTAGGTGGATCCCTGACTATGGGGCCCACCATGCCCCATAGTCAAGGATCCACCAAAGCCCCGTTCGCATAAAATGAGATTTTGTAAAGATCATTAGGTCAAGTCAGTCCTTAAGAAAATTTTAAGTAAAAAAATTACACATATCAGGCAATTAGGGCATTTATGGCCCACCAGACCAAAAATTCTAATCACTATACATGTGCTACATTTAAGACAATTAGCTGTTTATGCTGAAGAGAATTGGGTCATGGCCCAACACCTGAGATGAACCATACATGTCTATGGTGGTACCTTAAATTATGTCCCTCACCAAACTTGGTGATGTGGTGTTTTCAATTCTAATCCCAAACATGAAACGAAAATGTTAAAATACCATAGTATTTCTAGACATATAATCATTATCCAATAATAATGTTAATTTCCATTAATGCAAATGTAAAGACTTGATACTAAGGGCATGTTTGATTTTCCACAATACAGGTAAATCCTGATAAATCAGTAATTATTACTTTTTTTGAAAATGTGAGAGTAATTCCACCTCGAAAATTGATACAAAAGTGTTAACTTAAATACGTGGACCCCATCGTAATGTATATGATATATCCGCACTATCCATCTATATTATTAGAATTACATTTTGGGGCATGAGCCGAAAAATGAGGCAGATCCAACACTCAAATAGCCCACACAAACGGAAACAGTGGCCTTAATTTGTCCACCGTTGAAAGTTATTTCCTGTGGTGTGGTCCACTT